>OZ038398.1:1219564-1759564 GCA_964036045.1 Eutreptiella sp. 'Long Island Sound 2002'
CCAACACCTTCGCGGACAAGGAAATCTTCAGCCCGAGCCTCTTGAAGGAGGTGGTGGACACGCTGAAGAACGCGTGGGTATTTGTGTGCTCTGTCCTCATGCGATTGCTTTTCTTTGCGATTCCGTGTATGCCCTGCATTCGTCTGGCTCCGGGCACCTGAGGCTGCCTGCACGTGGGGTATTGGTGCTCTGGGGAGCACTGTGGTGGGGTACAGTGCCATGTGGGCACAGCATCACACCAACCCACACCCCCTCGCCGCATACTGCGCTGCACATACTACCCCGTACGATGCCATCACGACCCCTCGCGATCCACGCACTACACTGCTGCACACCACACGCCAAACACGCCACACCACACCACACCACACCACACACGCCGCGCCACGCCACATCGCACCACGCCACACCACACCACACCAACTGACATCACACCACAGCGTCACTGACAGCACAGCACAGCACAGCACACCAAGGGAGACGTGCGACTTTGTGGCTTTTGACGCTCAAACCTGCAACTGTGCGGAAGAATTGGCGATTGCGGTAACATCTGCCCATGACAGCGCTGACGCACACCCGTGCGGCCACCGATGCTGCGCCACTACATGACGTATACCCTTGTGGCAGTCACGCCAATCATCAGTGTTTGTGCCCTGTCCACACGTGCGTCACAGAGCTACGGGCCCTCAGATTTCGAGGAGGATCTGAGGCGACTCACTGAAGACTTCAACACGTTCTTCTGCATTGAGGACAGCCCTTTAGAATGGGTATGGGGCCTGCGGTGTACTGGTCCAGGGCACATGAGGGGTGTGCGGCACCAACACAAAAGGGGCAGCGTGTGTTGCGTGGCCCTTACCCTCTGCAATGCTCCCCTGCCAATGCCCAGCCCCAACGGCGGCCATTCCCCCACCTCCGTGCAGCCCCCACCACCGCAATGGGGGCACAGGCGACTGCCCCGGGCCAGTGAGGACTTCCCCCCCCCCCCCCCCCTTCCATCTCACTGCATTGGAGCTCCCATACCGACGGTCCTCTTGCCCCATTGCCCCACGCTCCTCAATCCCGAATGGGATGCCACTGGCCTGGCCTTCTCTGCAACACGTGGGCGCTGCACCGCATTCCCAATGTGCAAAACAGTCGCCGCTCTGCAGAAGGACAGGCACACAAACACCCACGATCCCGTCGGTGCTGCGGAGCACCACCACGACAACCGGACGCGATGCCGTGGACTTCTTGTGGAGTCGCAGGAACACACATGCAACTCTGGACCGCCCCCGGATTTCCCCCCAATGTTCTGCGAAGGGGCCACGGGGCCGAAGGTGCCACTCATTTGTTAATTCTTGCCTCAGACGCCAGGCGGTTTCCAACCAAATCCACGCGCATCAGCCCCCACTCTGTGGCACGTGCATCTGGCTTCCCCCTGCGCACCTGTGCACACGTGCACACGCGCACACACGCACTGCGCATAGCCCTCCGATGGAAAGTCGGACCGAAAGGCAACGGTGGCCTCGTTCCCCAAAGCCCCCCAAAAGGGCTCCGAGTCCTTGCCACAGAACGAGTTGCTGCAGAAGAAACAGCGCCGCCGTGTCGGTCCGGCGCCAGCACAGCCCCTCGACAGCCCGGCACTCTGCCCCGTCCCAGTGCCCATGGCGTTGCCCATGTCTCACGGGTCTGGGCTTTGTGCGGCCTCTCTCTAGTGCCTGTGACCCTCTGATGGCCGGGCCAGTGCTGCTGCAGAGCCCTGTCCTCACGGGGCCGTGCACAGTTGTGTCGCCGCGGGCGCTGCGGTGCTGTGGCGGCAGAAGGCACGGCCCCGGCGTGTAACGGTGGGGTCATGTCAAATGGCGAGTCGCACAAAGGCCCAGCGATTGGGTCGTCAGGGGCGCGGGGGCCCAGGCGTTCCGATCTCGTAGACCCGGGGTCTGCCTCCCGCGCGGGCCGTACCGGCGCAGGCAATGGCGCCGGTGCATCCCCCGTGAGGGGCCAGGCTGCACGAAGGGGTGCAGTGCACGCAGTGTGCGAGGGGGGGGGGTGGTTGGCAGGCCTGCGATGTGGAGGTCGCGTGTGCCATGAGATGTCGGTGCAGGCGCAGATGGTGCGTGCAACGGCGATGCAACTTGTTTGCGATTTGTCGCAATTTCCCGCCATTTTTTCGCAACTGCTTTTTTGCTTTTGAGTTGAGGATGCTTTTCTATGATCCCCCAGCCAAGTCCTGCGGCGATTTTCCTGCCGGTGTGGCACCGTTGCCAAGCGTCCGCGCAAATGGGATAGCAGCATCCTCCGCCTTCGTTTCCTGCCTCAATTCCGCGGGTGTGAGGCGTACGGTGCAGCGAAATACCGTCGGCCAACCGTCCAGAAGCGTTGCTTCCTTCGGGGGTCAGGAGGGTCGCATGCGCCATCGCAATTTCCCGCAAAATTCCCGCAAACCATCGCCAGTGGATTGGACGGTCCATGACCGCACCCCCCCCCCCCCCGGAACTGGCTCCTGCTGGGGGTCCGAGTCGCCATCGAGACTCTGCACACGGTTGCCCACCGGAGCACCCGCCGACGCCACCCCCCGCCTCTGTTCAGAAGGAGTTTGCCGTTCCCGACCGCATTGGCCTGCAACGGCGCGAAGCCAAAGCGGGGGAGCCGCCGGCCCGCCAGGCCACGAAGTCGCTGGGGGAGCCCATTGCCCCCCTCACCGACGAGGGCCGGGCTCAGGTACCGTGCGTCGCGCCGAGCCTCAGCTGCCCCAAAGCCCCTGTGCCCCTCTCCAGAACGGACAAGAGACGGACAGAAACGCGTACTCGTCCAGAGGGGCAACGACCGCGGTCATGTGCACCTCGGAACACTACCCCCCCTCCCCAGGGACGCATTCGAATGAACATATTGCAAGGAGGAGCCCCCCCCCCCCTCCCGGGTCCAAACCCCGTCCCCCTCTTCCAAGTCACCTGAACAAAAATTTTCTTTGGCGCCTTCGGCGCCACTGTACTGTGTGTTCCTCAGGGTCAGGGTGTGAGTGAGCTGTTCACATTGAATAGTATGTCTCTATGGAAATGGACTGCCATGAATTGATAATGTCTGACTGTGGACACAGATTTTGCCACAAATTTGTTGCTTTGAGTTTACCTTGCACTCTGACCTTTGTTGCCAAAGAGGGGGGTCAACCAAGTGTGGGCTTTTGTTGTGCGAAACAAATTTCAGGCGCCTTCCGGCGCCAAATATGTTGAGTCCTGTTGGCAATGAGGAGGGTTAGCCCCCCCCCCCCCCCCGCCCCCCCCCCTCCGCTCCAATGCGTGCCTCCCCCCTCCCCCCTCCCTGCCTCTTCTCCACAAGCTCATGCTGGTACCACCCAGCCCAACCAACGGATGTCGAATGGGTTAGAGAGTGCTCAACGGTCGTTTTGACCACATGTGCGATCTGCATACAGACCACATCAGCGAGCCCTCAGTCAATAGGGCTGAGTTTGAGAGGTGACATGTAATGCAATCATGTTTTGTTGTGAAGGACGAATTCTGCAATGAGCATTTGGAGTACAAACAAGTTGGTGAAACTGAAAACGTGGCCCCAGCTGTAGGCATGGGAAAAAGATTTCGGCGTCGTCGGCGCCATGACCCGTGGGCTATGATCTGTCGACGGGGGGGGGGGGGGCAAGGGCAGTAAGGGACAGGCTTTTGCTGTGTGTCCTATGTGTGCCACTGATCCCCAACTCCACCTAGGGTTGATGTATAGGGGTTACGATTAGGGTCGTTGACCCCACCCGAGAATAATTAAAGGCCCAGTGCGGAAGATGTAGTGCGCTTACCCCCAGCCAATTTACCCCCCCCCCATTTCAAGTCCCCCCCCCCTTCAAGCCCCCCTCCCCTTCACCAACGCCTCTCCCTCCCATACCGCCCTCCGGAACGGCCAGGTTCCCAGCTTTCCCCCCTCCTCCCCCTCTCAGCCGCCACCCCCTCCCGGGCCTCCAAGTTTTGATAGATAAGTGCAGAGTGGGTCACATCGGGACCCGACACAGTCATCCCTGCGTGAGAATAGGATATCCTGTCGGCTTCATCATCTTCGTGGTAGTGTTGGACGTGGTCGTCGTCGTAATTATCATTGCTGTTACTCCTGCTGCTGCTGCTCTTGCTGTTTTTATTCTTATTGTTGTGACTGCTGCTGCTCTTACTGCTGCTGCTGCTGCCGAGCCGGATGTTGCTTCTGTTGCTGCCGCTGTAGCTGTGGCTGCAGCTGCTGCTGCTGCTCTTGTTTTGTTGTTGTTGTTGTTGCTTATTTAGCTGCATCTTCAACTGCTGGTGCTGTTGGCGCTGCTGCTGTTTTCGCTTCTACCGCTGGTCTTACTACTACTTTTGCTGCTGCTGCTGCTGCTGCTACTCTTGCTGTCGTTATTGCTGCTGCTGCTGCTGCTGCTGCTGTTGTTGCCGTTGTTGCTGCTGTTTGGTGGTGGTGGTGGTGGTGGTGATGGTGCTGTTGTCCCCCCTGTCCCTGTTGTCACTCCACTGCTGCTGTCGTTTGAGTGCTGGTTGGGTAAAGCAGAATGACGCACGGCGGCGGCACACACGCTCAGAGTGGAGTGATGCCCAAAGACGGAAGGCCTGACCTGCGGACACAGACTTTGCGCAACTCCCCAAGGTCGTGAAACGGCCAATAGTACTTTTGGGGCCGGGGATTACGTCCAGTCTGAGACCTTGAGATGAAGCGCCCCACGCGATCAACCGCAGCAACACCACAAGAACAGGCCATTAACTTGGAGAGGCTCTCCGTTCACCGATGTCGTTTAGCAGAGGGAAGTACCGAAGTTGCGTACCGCCCTCAGACCCCCGCCCCCAACGCATGGCGATCCGAGCCCCCGTCACATTTCCCCCATCGGACGTGGTGGCACTCTCTTGGGAATGACTGAGTGTGAAGCATCGCCGGTGCCGGGGCGTGGGGGGTACCTCACGGGGCAGGCGCAGCATTTGTGAGCAGCAGGACAGCGGTCCCACTCTCACCCACCAAGACTCCCACCGTCTGTGAACAAGCAACGGGGGCGGTTTCCCCCCCAAAATCCAAACCACCGCGTGAGGCACCGAGCGGCACAGTTATGGAGCCTTCATGGCCACCCCCCCTTTGAGGGGGATGTTCCTGAGCACTGGCCTGGGGGCAGGGCTTTGCTTGAAGGGTAAGGGGGGGGTCATCGGGGCAGTCCCAGAGCGGTTGCAGAGCGGTCACAGGGGATGCGAAAGTGGTTGGGGGAGGCGGTTACTGGCGGTTGGAAATGCGGTTGGGGCGGGTGTTGGGGTATGGGAATGCCTTTGGGGACGAGTCAGTGCAGTGGGGAGGGGGGAGGGTGGTGCCCCGCCCCCCCCCCCCCCCTTCAAGCGATTCCCTGCCTGGGGGTGTGGTAGGGACGCTGACAGGGGGCGGCGGCCCTTCTTATCAGATCCACCCAATGCCCCCATTTGGGGCCCTGTGGCACGGGGCCTGGCGACTGCATGCCCTTGTGCACAGATCTTAAGTGGCATGCGGAGCTGCAGAAGTCCCGAGAAATTCGCCTTCTGGGGCGATCCGGACAACAAGCCCATTGTGCCCTCGGAGAACCGGCTGTTGGTGCGCTGGCTCCTCAGGTCCGCGCTGCTGTGCACGTCCGTGCAACGCCCGGGGCCGTGTCGGACACCGTCACATGTGGTTTGCAGTGGCTTGGCCAGTGGCAGCGGCGCTGGTGCAGGACCGGATGTGCTCCAGAGGACAGTGTGCTGGGCGCTGTTCGTGTTTTGTGTGTTGTCCGTGTGTTATGTGGTGTTGCTGTTGCTCCGGCCGAAGAATATTGGTGCACCGGGCGGGCGCTCGGCACAAAGCAATTTCCGGGCGGGCGCTCCGCCAAAAATGATTTCCGGGCGGGCGCTCCGCCAAAAATGATTTCCGGGCGGGCGCTGCGCTAAAATTAACTCCCGGGCGGGCGCTCCGCCAAAAATGATTTCCGGGCGGGCGCTGCGCCAAAATTCGCCTCCGGAGGCGCATGCGTCAAGAGAAAGCCCTCCGCACCAGTCAGCCGTCTTTTGCGAAGAGAATGGTCATTCACAGGCACATCTCACATCTGTGCCCCCCTCCCCCCCCCTGGGCCTGTGGGGGGGCATACGGCACTCGTTTGGTGGGCACAAGTCTAGTGCCTTGCCGCTCATCTGTGATTGTTCACATGGTAAGGCAAAGACAGTGTAAGGGAAGAAGGAGTGTGGCGCTGGCGCCCATGCC
Source organism: Eutreptiella sp. 'Long Island Sound 2002' (assembly GCA_964036045.1). NCBI lineage: Eukaryota > Euglenozoa > Euglenophyceae > Eutreptiales > Eutreptiaceae > Eutreptiella > Eutreptiella sp. 'Long Island Sound 2002'. The sequence goes on from OZ038398.1 coordinate 1,225,775, forward strand.
CCTTGTTGAGACCGGACCGGTTGCATTTCGCGGGTGTGAGAAACAGGCACAGGCGGCTTATGCACGCGCTTCTTTGCGATGTGTTAGCGGTAGTGGTGTTGGTGGTGGTATCACTTGGTTGTGATGGTGGTAGCCCTGATGGCAGCGTAGCTATGGCAGTGACTGTGGTTTTGGTTCTGATAGTTCTCGCCAAGGTACAGGGGGGGGCGGGGGGGGCTTTGGTGGGCAGTAAATTTGGCGTGGGAAATTTGGCGTTTCAATTTGGCCGCCAAATTTGCCACGCGAAATCCAGGGGCTTCTGCCAAATTTCCCACAGCCAATTTGCCTTTGAGTTTGGGCCTAACTTTGTCTGATGTCTACCGTCAACTGTCTACCCCCCCTCTCCTTGCTCTCGGCTCTTCCCCTCTTTTTTCCAATGAAACGGGGGCCTGAAGCAGTGTCTCTTCTGCCAGAAAACAATTTTTTGACATTAGCACCTGCTAATTTCCTCATGGCATTTTTTTTCAGTTTGTTAAACGACACTGTCTCCCTGCATTGTGAGCGGCACCTGTGGGTAAGCTCTGCCAAGCTTGCACATCGCAACCCTTCTGGCAGTGTTCCCCAAATTTACCACGTGAAATCCAGGGGCTTCCGCCAAATTTCCCACAGCCAAATGAACCACAGCCAATTTGACTTGGCACCAATCCCCCCCCCCCCCCCTGTAGTGGTGGTAGTGGCAGTGGCAGTGGCAGTGGGTGTGGTGGTGGTGGTGGTAGTGGTGATCTTGGTGGTGGTGGTGGTGGTGGTGGTGGTGGTAATAGTCAGCCGCGTCGAAGCAATGCAGCCCCCGCTGTTTCCGACTTATCCCTGGGCATGGGGAAAAGTGGCTTGCACGGGGTGGGGGGGGGTTGGGGGGTCATTCGAGCCCCCCAAAGGAGAGGGGGGGGGATCTGGGAAAGGGGCTCTCGTAACAGGCCAGTCCAAAGAGGCTATTCTAAAACCTCTAATGATGACTCACCACCTGCACCGCAAAGCAGCCTGGAAGATTTTTTTTCAAAAAAAATTTCCCCCATTATACATACCTCAAAATGATCAGCGCATCGTGGGGGATCATTTTGAGTCATATATGTTGTGGTACCTCAGGAGCCCCCCCCCCCCCCCCCCAACATCCTCTGTCAGCCTTTTGGGGGTCCCTGTCACGGGAGCCCAGAAGGGGGGGGGGTCCAGGAAAGGGGCTCGAACCCCCCCCCCCCCCCCCAACAACCCAATTTTCCCCCAGCCCTGCCGCAGTTCGCCTCGCCGTCACTACACTTGCCAATGGAAATCATGCCGGGTGAGATTCGGGATCCCCATCACATTGAATCCCGGTTTGCGTGGACCTGAAGACTTACTGCTGTCCTGAGTCTGGGCCATGATTTGGAATACCCCGCCCCTTACCATTGGGCATTGCGCAGAGCGTGCCGCTAGCACCGCAGGAAGAGCACAGGCGCGGCCAAGCGCGCCCCCCTGCCACACCAAGGCTCTGCACCAGCAGTCTGCTTCAGCACATGCCGCCATTGCCGTTACTGTGACCATCTGTTTGCAGTTTGTCATGCCTTAGTGGCGGCTGTGTCTTGCATCATCCGTGTCCAAGCCCCCTGTCTGTCGCTGTATGTCGCATCAGATTGCAGAGAACACTTGGGCCGCCGTTACGGGAGCACATTGGCTTCAAGTTGAGGCTCAGGTATGGCATATTGAAGTGCGATGAGGAGAGCCCCAGAGGCAGTTTTTGACTGTCTGCTACACATGTTGTATGAGCGACTGGACCCTTGGTGCAGCGGCCCACCGCAGAGCTTTACCCTGTTCTGTTTGTGTACTGCCAGCTGCTGGCTACATGCGCTAGAGCATCTGTTCTGGAGTGAGAGCTTTTCTCTTTTGCAGTTCTGTTTTGGTTGTAACAGTGTGTGTGTGTGTGTGTGTGTGTGTGTGTGTGTGTGTGTGTGTGTGTCCGTGTGAGGGCGATCCAGACCAATGCGCGCCTGTTTCCTACTATGAGTTTTTGATTTGTTTACCTTGATCAATTCATTTTGTCGTGTGTTGGTACCGACGAGAGTACTGGTGACTCAGATCTCAGTTTGCATAGCTGCCCCAGTGCTTATGATTTGCATGGGATCAGGTCGTGTGTGTCCGTGTGTGTTTGTACCTCTGTGTGCACGGGATGTAACACCGTTAACCGGTATGGCCACACCGCCAAACGGCAGCGGGTGCAGGGGTGGGCACCCTCCTATTCCACACGTGAGGACCCCCTGGACAATTGTATTGTGGCTTGGGTAGGGCTCAGCCAAAGCAAATCCTTATGGGAATACCAAATCATTTCCCATCAAGCAATTTGGGGTGGAGTGTACTGCCAAAACCTAATTTGGCAATCGAACTGCCACCCTAGTCTGGCAATTTGGGGCACAAGGGACCAGAAACCAACCTTTGCTCGGGGAAGAATGGGGCCCACAATTTGAAGTCTGAGATTTGATGGTTGTCATCAATCAAGACAAAACAGGTTGGCATTGGTTGTCCAGGGACTGCAAAACAAAAAAAAATACAAGACCTCACCAAAAATATGGAGCAATCCTTGCAAAAGGTCCAGTGCTGCAGTCGCTCTTTCGAGGACTACCCCCTTTGGATGCCATGTTGTTGGAATGAAGTGGTCATGCTCCGACTAAATTCCAATTTGGTGAATGGCAACACATGGGGCTAGGTGCCCCATATTCACCTATTTCTGCAAATTGACGCAAACTAACAAGTTGAATCCTCAATGAACGGGCAGTCAGAGCATTGAGACCCATAGCATGCATCAATGTAGCAATTTGCAACGCGCCAAGCCTTCTTCGTAATGTTTGCAATCACTAACGCTCTCTCTCTCTCTCTCTCTCTCTCTCTCTCTGCCTACCATGATGCATTTCATTTACCGTTAAATGAAGACGCAGTCTTTGGATTGGCTCTTGGATTTGTGGGGCTTGCATTGACAGATTAGTGTGGTATGGTCTGGTATGACGATGAGGGTTGGCGTGCAATATAAAGGATGGAAAGTAATGAGCAACATGAAAAGAAGGTTCACTAGTCACAAGCGCAGATGGAAGCGCTTGTGCAGAATGTGGGCACGTTGATGATGAGCAGCTAGTCACTCGCCAAGTCCAAAAGCGTGTGTGTCAACGGACCCCCTTGCCCCGCTCTGCCAGACTCAGGGGCCATAGGGTGTTGGTGAGCACGGGGGAACAGCTGGAGGGATCGCCCGGTAACCTCTTTTGTCCTCACCTGCAACTACCCCGAGTCAATTGCCGCTGCGCCCCGTGCAACTGCCCACCCTTGTGGAATGCAGCGCTGCCGCTTGGACCAAGTTGCAGTCGCGATGCATTTGTGCCCCCCCCCCCCCCCCGCCCGCATGCCAGCGCCGGCTTCGGGGAGATGCCATAGGCAGAAGCAGCACTTGCGAGTCCCACTCTGACCAAGTGACAGTCATTTTCCCGGGTTGTTAGGGGTAGCTGAGTGGGCTTCCCAGCTGTTGCAGTTTTTTGAACCCGCCCTCTTCACCCCCAACCCGATGGGCGAACAACCAATCCACCTATCCACGAGTGGAGGATTCCCACACCGCACACGTCACCACCGCAGCAGTGCAGGTTCTGGGACATGGTGCACCTTGTTGTAGCCTTTGGCCACTGTAAGTGTGTGGTGGGGGCGAGGGGCGGCTTTCCCTCAGGGCACCAGGTGGAGGGAGTGATAGGGCCCGCAGTTGACGGCCGACAAATCTATTGGTCCTCAATGCTCGCATTCAGGGGGGCAGGCCACGAGGTGATGGTGCAGGACGTAGATGTCCCCTGGTGTATGCCCCAGCCCGTGGCGGTTTGGGAGGGGGGCTGAGGAGGAGCAGGAGAACGATCCACGGCCTGGGCTTGTCGGTCCGCTTGGTCCAGAAACACTGGCAGTGGCTTCTCTGCTTCAGGTGTGGCCCAAACGGAGGCAGTGGACATTCATGGGCCGTGTGTGTGTGTGTGTGTGTGTGTGTGTGTGTTGTGGTGGCGGTGGAGGAGGGGGTTGGGGAGGGGGGGGGGGGGCATGGGGTTGCATGGCGCCAGCCCCCGGATACCGCTACATCTGCCCTGCCGGAGGGGGTCCAGGATTCACGTGCTGGTGCTCTGTGCAGGTGGCTGGCCTCGTACTGGGCGCTCTTTGTGCTGGTGGTCATCTGGTTTATATTTGGATTCTGGGGGCAGATGCTGGGGTTCCTGCTGTTGAACGTGATCTTCAGTTGGATCTCGCCGTGAACGCCAACGCAAGTGCGTAGGGCTGCACTGATGACAGGATGTGGACGGAGCCCACATATGTCTACCTGCTGAATCACTACACCATGGCCCATCAGATGTCTACCCCCTCCATCCCGACACGAAGCAAACAGCATGGAACATGGGTCTAGGATTGTGTGACAGGAAAGGGGCCTGTCGCACTGTGGCTGCATGGGCAACGGCTGCAGGGCCTTCAGCCACAGGGCGGAGGGGCTGGTGGAACAGAGTCAAGGAGAAGAGATAAGGCAGGAGGCAAGAGGGAGGGCGTGGGGGTGAAATGCAGAGAGGGTGAGAAGTGAGAGGGTGGGGTTGGACAGGGATGTATTAGCAGGGCTGACCACCATCGAAGGAGGCGGGGTCCCCCCCCCCCCAACCTGAACCCCCCCCTCCCCTGCTGGACCTAGATTTCATAATGGGAAAAAACGAAGTTTCGAGAAGGAAAAATATTGATTTAGGCCATTTTTGATACACAAACTTTTGGGTTCCAGACCCCCCCCCCCCCCGCCCCATCCTCTCTGCTAATGCATGTCTGGGGGTGGGTGTGAAAGAACACCCTGAATCCAACGGCTGGTACCGCGCACACACGACGCATCAGAGGACGCATGGGGCACCGCATTGCCACAAACGACGTACTAAAGGGCTGCTGCCAGACCACATCCCGAAGCGCGACGCTACCACCACTTGTTACCCGGCCGTGCCACGATCCGGGGAATTGCACACTCGAGAGGCAGCCGCCGCGCTCTACTGAGCTCAGGGAGACAGTTCGGGAGGGAGGTGGTTGACTCACCCACTCTGGAACTCCGCATTTTCTGCACAAGGTGACAACTTGACAGTTGGTAAAGGGGACAGGCGCACACGTGGGAAATCTTCAGGAGCGGGTCTCCTGGTCCGCACGGCGGTTTCCCAGCGCAGCCGAGTTGGTGAAGCAAAAAGTCAATAGTGTGGGTGGATGTGTGGAATCATTCTTTCCGTCCTTGAACTTCAGCTGCAAGAGCCCGCAAAAACGAAAATCCGCTTTAGCATACCTCCCCCGCAAGCCTGAATTTGCAAATAAGGGCAATTTAAAAGTGTGACAGAACCAAGATGCACAAATATCAGGCAAACATGACCGCAGAGACCACCGATGAATTTTGTTGTTGTCGTCTTGCATTGCTCTCGCTGAAGATTGTCCACCCACACAACCATTTGATACCCACGTGTGCTGGATGTCTGCGGGTGCCCTGTGTGGCGCTGGACATCCGCCCGGGGACCGCCAGGAGTGCCCTGAGTCTGCACAACCAAAGCTGTGATGCTTGACCCGTACCTGTGGGACCGTCCCTGTTCACTCTGCGCAAGACAGTGCCTTCGGTAGAGGCAGACCATGTGCTTTTGCTTTGTAGAGTCATGGGGGATGCCCAAGGGTTGCGTCCTGCAGTACAGTGCCCTTCTTCCGTGCTGGCCCCTCATATGTGCACGGCGGAGGCATCTGCTTTACTGGTGGTGTACAGTGGACAGGCCCGTACACCCCACTTATGGCGGTTGTCTTCCCCCCCTGGTGCTGGCCTTGCCTTCAAGCCCGGCTGCAGTCGTAGCACTGGCCCTACAGCATGGCCCATCAGACGTCTACCCCTGCACCACTTCACCATCGCCCATCAGATGTCTATCCCCCCCCCCCCCTCTCAGTACATTGTTCGGCAGCAGATGTCTACTCCTTCCATCTTTCTGCGCGTGTGGTAGTTGGCGAGGGGGCGAGGCGTGTGTCTAAGCACGTCAAACGGGGAATTGTTGTTGCGCAGCATGTCTAATCCCAGGCGAGTGGGCATCACTCTCGTCTCCGGCAGCTTCGGCCATTGCTGTGGCAAAGCTGTGCAGGGGCATTCCTCTTAACGAGGGCATACACGGCGTAGGCCGCGTCAAGTGCCGTGGATGAACAGTGGCTCGGCTCGATTACCCTGAGGAGTGCAGTTGTGGTGGATGGCACGGTGATTTGGACCCCTAGTGCACGTAAGTGCCTTCGGTAGAGGCAGCACACTTTCTATTAAACTCTTTGGGGGCTATTCACTAATGTCATGAAGTCATGGGGGATGTCCACTGCACGCGTCCTGCAGAGTGCAGTGACCTTCCCCATGCTGGCCCCTCACACGCGCACAGCAGAGGCACCTGTCTCACTGGGGTACAGTTGGCAGGCCCATGCATCGCTTGTACGCGGTTGGGTATCAATAGCGGACTAATAACCCATTGACAACAGCTCTTTTGCAACCCAACGGCACGGAAGAAGCATCGGGCGTTGTTCTGAGAAGCGGCATGCGGTGGTGGTGCAGACATGCGCCCTTGTGGACCTCTGACCTCTCTGACCGCTGACCAGCACCGAGTGACACACACGTGGAGTCCGGCGTTGGCGGATTGGGTACCCGGCTATCTTGACCTGCGGTGTTGATTTCTGCTCCGTTGCTTGCTGCCTGGAGGGGCTGCGACATGCGTTATGTGCGCAGTACGGGGCCAGTAGGTGATGTACTGTGGGGTGCTGTGGGGTGCAGTGCAGTGCAATACTGTGCCCTGCCGCGCTGGGCCCTACCGCGCTGTGTGCTTGGCTGTACTGTGCTGTGTGTCTTTGTGCCGTGCAGTGCGGTACTGTACTGTGGTAGTCAGTGCTTTGCTGTTCTTTGGTGTGTTGTGCTGTGCCGTGTTTTGTTGTGGTGTGCTGGAGTGGGCTGTGCTGTGCTGTGTGCTTCTGTGCTGTCCGTTGCAGTGTAGGGTGCAGTGCAGTGCTGTGCAGTGTTTTAGGTGAACATGCATGGGCGATTGGACGAAAGGCAATGATTCCCGGTCCCAAAGCATGGGACGGAGGAGGGAGGGTCCCTGTCAATGCTCAGCAAGTCTGCCAGTTGGGGCGCCTCTGGATTGATCATGGGGGTATGCAATCCTGGCCCCTTACAAGAGGGGGGAGGCGGTTCTTTTACAGAGTTGCATGTGGGGGAAGGATGGGGGGGGGGGCAGGGGGTTTGTGGTGGGGCGAGATGGGTGTGTGTTGGGGTTAGGTAGCTGAAAAACCAGTGCCAAAGGCCCTGGACATTTTCTCCAAGTGCAACTGGGGTGCTCGGAGGTTGCCACAATTACAATTACCTGCATGAAAACAAATGGGTGAACGTTGGTAAGAATATAGGAGTGTTGAACCTCGCAGTTTGATCATGATTGGAAATAATACCTTGGCACACACACACACACACACACACACACACGCACACACACACATCAATTGGTAGTACGTTTCAATGTAGACACCACACTGAACTATGGTGTAAGGTTCGGTTGGTGTTGGGACCAACTAGCAAACGACTGGTTTGGACGAGTTGTATACACACACGCAAGCACGCACGCACACACACACACACACACACACACACACACACACACACACACACACACACACACACACACACACACACACACACACACACACACACACACACACACACACACACACACACACACACACACACACACACACACACACACACGCACACACAAACCACATGGGTAGCAGCACCCATGACACCAACAACGTTGCACTTCTCAGCCTTGTTTGCAAAGCAATGGGTGCTTGGTGTGCTTTTGTAGCATGTGATATAGCTCTCCTCTATGAGAATGATGATTTGTGGGTTTATGGATTTGGTGGAGGTATAGCATAGCCTCCTTGTTCCAAAGTGGCATCCCCATCACATGTGGATGTTTTCCCCCTCATTGTGTGCCCTCGCCATCACAATAGTCATGTGCATGTGTTCTTAGCGTACAAGGATGTGTACACGAGTCAACAATACTGGTGGTACATTGTTCCAGCTTGTGATCTTGTAGCGTGTGATGTAGGTCAATTCTATGAGAATGCTGATTTGTGGGATTGCGGATTGTGGATTTGGTGAAGTTATAGCAATGCCCCCTTCTTCTGAAGTGGCATCCACATCACACGTGGATCATCCCCCCCCCCCCCCCCTATTGTGTGCCCTCGCCCTCAGAATAGTCATGTGCACATGTTCTTGGCGTACAAGGATGTGGACATGTGCCTTTGCACGAGTCAACAATACTGGTAGGTACATTGTTCCATGATCTCAATCCCAATCTTAATGTAATTATCTACCCCTTACCTAATTGGTGGCATGATACAACCAAAGTGGACAAGGGGGGCAATGCAACATGATTTGTGGCAGCAGCATATGGGGAAACCCATGGCAGGTGCAACCACATAACAGAGCAATAGGTAAAGGAAACAACTCCGCTGGCCAATTTTTGTTCATTCTTTGTCAATAACTACTAAATCATAAGTTCAACATGGTGATGGACAACCCAAACTTCTACACCTCTCTTTTGTAGGCCCTAGTTATGCCTTTTTGTGCTTGTCTGTGGCAAATTTCCAAGACATGCCTAGGGGTTTCAGGTTTGCAACAACTCCCCGCTCTCTAGGGCCCAAACAATTGACATGACAACACATGAGCTGCAATTAGTGGTGACACATATTGTACGGTTGGGTTATTGTGTATCGGAGTCCTTTTGTAGCAACAATTCAACGAGACACAAGGTACCCCGAGTGCTTGGATGGCTAGCTACAGAGCCAAGTATAGAGCCACGCCATGGAGAAAGGTGTGCCAAAACAGACATGCTGGACTGAAGGATTGGATCAAGACAGACCCCTGTCCCCTATGCGGAGCCAAGGAATCAGTCCAACATGCATTGATGCAATGTCGTGTCATGCCCCTTGTGCATGATATACTACACAAGTACTACGGGCATGTGCACATTCAAACAGATGAGCATATAGGCCCGTCAGAATAGTGACTTTACGTGCAGAACACTCGCCTTTGAACATGCTGGGGTTGTTACTTTGGTTCGTGTGCATCAACCACTAGTGAGCACGATTGACAAGGAAGAAAGGGACCCCGGTCACACGAGAAATGTTCCTACACGCTTGGGCTTCTAGTGTCCGGAGTTCCACTGAGTGGGAACTCTAGGAGAAACACAAGCCAACGTGATGTGCCTTTCACGGGGCATTATTTTAGCCTTCAACAGGGCTCATGATAGTTGCACAAGTGCAGCCCACTGCAGTAACACGAGTGAAATCCACGAAGGAACCAAAGGTTTCTTAGAAAAAACGAGACCCCAGCTGCAATTGTTGCAAGTTGCCCACTCCGCCTCCATATGAAGGACGACTTTGTGCCCATATACAATGGCAGCTCGTCCAATGCCTCATAGCACGGACTAGTTGCGGGGTTTGGTGTGCACACACAGGCCTCGGCGCTACGAGATTACGTGCCCACTCATGAGCCATAAACAAACCACCATGTGGAACATTTTGCAATTCGAGCCATATAGATGGCTGCACGGAAGATGGTGATTGTAATTGTCTCTGACTACGTCTATAAAGGACCCACAGATTTCATGCATCGGTGGGATGAGACACAATGGGGCTTGGGATCCAGAGCAGTAGCGCATGCGGATCTATGGAAGGTTGTGCTACGAGCATTGCAACGTTCACAAGCCACTATGAAGTGGCTCTGGAAACCTCCACATGCCGAGATAGAGGGCAATGACCGAGTTGACTTTTTGGCGGATTTAGGTAGAGAGAGATCACCTCTCCTAAGAGTCCCGAATAGTGATACAGTGACGACACCCATAGCATTGTTAAGCTACACAGCCACACCGCCACATCCAGTTGATAGGACGGTCAGTGAGCATGCCACTTTCACTCGAGTTGTGCTAGACATTACCTCACCTGTGTTCTACGCGGCCGGCTCACGGCTGTGTGATATGGTGATAGATGGTGAACTCAACCCAAGCAGAACACGCACCTACTCCGGTGAGGAGGAGTGCCGTGATGGAGGGGCGAGCACAACTGATGAGGAGGAGTGTTTTGACGGGGGGGGGGGGTTGGCACGCATTCAAGCAATTCTATGACTAGATGCTGAGTACATCTCTGCGAGGCTTGATTTCACGTGTTTGGAGGACCCACAAACTCCAAAAGAACAACAGGCTGGTTAGGCCGGGTACGAGCCAAGAAACATCGTGGGTAACAGCCAAAATGCCTTGCCCGAAGAGTGGTGGGAAACCATTGATATCTCTACTCTTTGAGCTCATTCCCACACATGGTCATTTTATTTGCCCCCCACCCCATGACGCAGCCGGGGAGAGGGCGTGGCGTCATCGCGCTGCCTCGAGAACTTTGTCCACAACAGGTGCGACAAAGGTTCAAAGATGCCGTCTACTGGTGGCACAAAAAAATACGTGTTGAAAAGGACGGATATTTCCAAAGTATTTCGTTGTGGGCATGGGTGGCGGCGAAACCAGTGGGTTTACCTGCAGCTGTACCAAGGCGGAACCGTGCACTCTCGCTTCAACATTGTCAACATGTATGGACAGCTAGAGCAAAATGACCCACTAGGAATTGTACTCAGTCCTGGTTCATGTGGTGTGGGTGGTGAAGCAACACGCGGTGGAGAACGCCGTAGTGCGCTGGAGCCGGAAGGACTTGACTCAAGGACACATCTTTCAGTGGGAGTGAGGTGGCACTCACAGTCCCCACTGCCGAAGGGCTGCGAGTCATCCGTGGCTCGGTAGGAGTAGATGGGGAGATGTTCTACATCTAGTTGGGGGGACAACCCCTAATTTTGCTGCGGATGTAGCAAGAAATTTTGCATCAGACAGAGCCAATTGCACGTGATGCACCCCTGTGCGTCTACACACTCTTGAGTGTGGAACCAAGGGAGCGCAGGTATATGTAATATCTCTCGGGGACATTCGTTGTCTGCCAACACAGTGGGTTTTGGCACTTTTACTGGGTTCTGTGAACTTTTGGTCCAATGCGCCAAAATTTCGTCCTGCAAGGGGGGGGGGTATGTGTATACTTTTTGAAATCTGTGAGAAAAGGCCGTTTCAGAAATGTATGGGTCGGAGGGGAGGGGTAGATGATCACATTTTTGAGCAAACGTAGCTGCAAAGTGGACGATGCACAAGACAGGGCAAGGCTGCAGGGACCACTGATTAGTGTCAATCTGAATCGTCCTCATTGTTGCCCCCTTCCACAGGGGGAGGGACCCCATTGGGGCACACATCCTCCTGCTTGTGAATTGGAACATATTTCTTCAGTTTTCCCCAATCCTGCAGCCTGCGTGCCTTGATTTGCACCCACCCTGTGTTGAGAGGCATGGCCCACAGACCGTCAGTTGTGAGGTCCACGTTGTGCTTTTTGGTCATTTTCACCTTGCACCACGCAATGGTCTCACTGTACCCTGATTTCACCCAGACAAAGCATGTCGAGTGACCTGCACCCACTCTGCACCCCCAGAGCAAGCCCTTTTGCGCACCAGAGGCTTTTGTGGTGCATCAGGGGAAGCAACAACACATGGAGTGAATTTGTATAAAGACATGGTGGCTGCATGTTGACAAAAAGAGGCAGTAGGAAGCACACGTGCTGTCCAAAACGGACGAAAAACTCAAACATACCGTTAGTACAGCATGTAGACCCAGGGTGTTCCAAATAGCCCTTTTCAAGGGCTTTCCGAATAAGGGAAGGCAACAATGACAATGACTATATACAGCAAAAGTCCACCGAGTTGGCGCAAAATGCGGTGTCCCCGAGAGATATGCATGCACTCTGCTCAGGCACAATAAAGAACAACGTGCACTGTTACACATTTGTGACTTTTGTGTGGAGGCTGTTTTTGTGCCCCCGTCACTTTGATTATATGATATGAGGTGAGGAGAGGGGCCCACGGCAAACAAGTGAAGATCATTTTTGTACAGAAAAAGATGTGAAGTCCACGAACGCTCACAAGCGAAATTGATCTACAGTTGTTGAGGGTATGATCTGGCAACCATTGCAAGACATGGCCAAAACGAACTCAGGAATAGGTTAATGATCACTCCTCTTACTCCACCTTTGCCTCAGCCCCCCTCCATCCCCCTTGCTCCCTGCCCCACCCACTGGCCTTGCTTGGTGTTGCTTTTAATGTGTTTCCCGAAGAATATCAACAATTTGGCTTTTCATACTCCAAGTTTTTGCACTGCACTGCGTGCACATTGCCGTGAAACCCCTTCCATGCCACCTCAGTGCAACATAGCCAAGCAACAAAGCCAATAGGACACACATTGACCATGTATTCAATGTTGTGTAGATGAGGTTGGTGGCAGTCATGTCCTTCCTTCAAGGAATAACTATTCTTTTCGACAATCCATCCATAGTCATAATGGCGTCACATTCTTTTGTCGTAGGCGGTGGTCGGCGGACAGAATCAATCCATACGCTGTGCCACTTGTTAGCGGGTCTTGGGAAAGGCTGCGATTGTCTCGACGTTGATGTGTTCCTCGACTTGGCGGCTTGGCACACATCACAACTAAGGATGTAGCGTTCCACATAGTGTGAAGATGAGAGCACACGTAATCGCGCTTGATCAGGGGCATGGTTTTGAAGCACTCCTACGTGTTCGTAGAAATTGGATTCGTGGTACAATGTCAACCCAACTCGATGAGCCACACTGACACGTCAAAGTGGGTGAAAATGGGTGCAAATAGGTGGAACTAGGTGAAATGTAATAATAATTCAAACATGTCATGTCCCAAATGTATAAGAACCTTAAAAACCCCTAATACGGAACAACAAACCTCCGCCAAAGGGCCGAAACTATTATCGATATACGAAACTTTGCACTATGTGCGCACTGCGTGCACGACTTTCTCACAATCCCCAGGTTGCCCAAGATACTTGCAGCCCAAGGAGCACTGTGCTTCTAGAAAGCAGCTTCCATGCCCCGCTCCCCCCTTGTGGTGCAGTTTGTTTCTCAGGTAGTGTGGAGGGTGGCTTTTATCATGGTGTAGTGATTACTGTTTACATTTCATGCATCATTGTTGTTTGCTACAGTGACAATGAGTCAAAAAGAGAGAGGAAAAGAAAGGCTCCCCTTCATACCAAAGGGGCAAGTACCATCATGGACACCCTGCACAGAGGCAGTGTCTAGTGTTGCTCCTCGTTTGAACCTATGATTGCAGCATACTTGTCAGGCCCTATCTTCGGCACAAAGACGTGTTGGCAGATATGTTGCTAGCCTTCAATGAGAGGCAAGTGCGCAAACTGCAGTGGCGCTGAAGATAGGCATTTGTGGGTGCATTGAGATAACCCACCCACCAAAGCAGAGGTATATTGCTCAGCTTCTATGCAGCCGTCACATTCATTCACATTCAGTGTGTCCATAGTGTATTGGAGCCAGAACAGATTTTCCGGAGGCGTACACATGTGTTTCGTTGTAGGGACGCGGCCACCTTGCAAAGGGGGCGCACCATGCGCTGTGCGAAAAGTCGGCTGTTTTCCACCACCGGTAGCCACGGGTCCCGGGCTCCTGAATTCTGCACCCTACACCCCCTGTTGGTACACCAGGGATTTTTTTTTTTTAGTCTGATGCTTGCCACGGGTCCTAGGGTGCTGAATTCTGCACCCCAGGCTGTTTGGAATTGATCATGCATGCTTCTGTAGGTGGGTGGTTTTCAGGGGTGCTCCCGGGATAAGCAGGTGCTGTGCGCGCGCTGTGCGAAAACACCGCCCAAAAACAAAAATGATGCAGCGCAGCAGATTACCTGAGCCCCCCGCTACCAAGTTGCGGTGCCCCTCATTTTGCGGCAAAATGCTGGTTTCTTGCGCAAGCAACGCCCTTGACCCGACCCTCTCCCAGCCTCTCCCAATCCTCTCCCACCCTCCCAGAGCCCTCTCATTGCGTGGTATCCTCTTTTGTCCTCACCTCCAACTATCCCGAGTCAGTTGCCGCTGCACGCCGTGCTACTGCCAGCCCTTGTGGAATGCAGCGTTGCCGCTGGGGCCGAGTTGCAGCCCCGCGATACATTTGTTGGAACACAACTTGTCACAACGCACACGTCACCACCGCAGCAGTGCAGGTTCTGGGACATGGTGCACCTTGTTGTAGGCTTTGGCCAATGTAAGTGTGTGGTGGGGGCGGGGGGCGGCTTTCCCTCAGGGCACCAGGTGGAGGGAGTGATAGGGCCCGCAGTTGACCTAGCACGGCTGACAAGTTCTGGCCCGGCCATGGGGTTGCGCCCCCTATTGGTCCTCAATGCTCGCATTCAGGGGGGCAGGCCACGAGGTGATGGTGCAGGATGTAGATGTCCCCTGGTGTATGCCCCAGCCCGTGGCGGTTTGGGAGGGGGGCTGAGGAGGAGCAGGAGAACGATCCACGGCCTGGGCTTGTCGGTCAGCTTGGTCCAGAAACACTGGCAGTGGTTTCTCTGCTTCAGGTGTGGCCCAAACGGAGGCAGTGGACATTCATGGGCCGTGTGTGTGTGTGTGTGTGTGTGTGTGTGTTGTGGTGGCGGTGGAGGAGGGGGTTGGGGGGGGGGGTTGGGTTTGGTTTGGGTCTCGGCTTGCACCAATGGTGGTGACCTACGGCCAGTGTGCCCGTACCTCACCGGCTCGACTGGGCACCCCCCCTGGTTGTCTGGTCTCACAGCCGCCCAGACTGCTGACTATCCCCGTACCTCGTCTAGGCGCTGACGAGAGGGAGATACCGCTGTGCCTGTATGTGTAGGCGCGCGCGCCGTGGGGGGGTCTTGGGGGGGGGGTTCAAGGCAGGGGCACACCTTTGTCGTGCTTCAGCGGGCCGTGGTTGGTGTGTGTGGGAGGTTGTGTGTGCCCGGTGCTTCGGGCCCCAGCAGCGGGGCATGGGTGCCCTACCACGAGGCTGCTGAGGGAGTCTGTGGGTTGGGTGACCGGCAGCTTCCTCCAGCCCACGACTGAACCCCAGATGGGTGCACGGGGCGTGTGGTCTGAGGTGCTCCTTGACTGGCCCAGAGGGTCACAGGTAGCGTTGCACAGAGTGCCAGACTGGCTGGGAGCGTCCCAGTAGAAGGAAGGTCCTGGGGCGTGCTGAGCACTTCCCTGGCCCAGGAGCACTCTAGGGAGCGGAGCTCCCAGTGAGCCTGCTGCGCCCTGGTCACCTCTGACGAGGCGGGACCCTGAGGGTGACACCGCTTGCCACCCCTCCTGGTTGGGGAAGGGGTGGGGGCAGGGGTCGGCAGGTGGCTGTCAGGCCTCCAGGGGTCACCCACAACTGCACTGGAGTGCACGGGGCTGTGCTGGCCTAGGCGTCTGGGATGAAGTTGGAGGGGCACGCGCACACCTGGAGGTTCCCTGGGCAGGCCGCCCAGGGGTACCCACAGCGGTCAAGCTGTGAGCCCTTCACAGCCTCCACTTTGCATGCCCCGAGGGTGCCGACTCCGTGCACCCCTCCCGTCGGGGGCGTAGGCTGGGGGGTAGAGGGGTGGGGTGGATGTGTATACCTGTCCGTTCATTAGTTCGTGGTGCTCACTTGCTCGGGAGAGGTGGACCACCTGCTGGGTTACCATGCGGGTCCCAGTCCCAACATACTCGCCGATGGGCATCCGCCCCTTGTTCGCGAGGGGAGGGACCTCGATCACCATGTGTTGGCCTGCAGTGAGGGTGCAAGGGCATGCTGGGGGGGAGGGGGGTGTGTGCCGGGCCCGCCTTCAGTCCGGCTCTATTTCTGTTGGGGGGGGGGGACAGGGGCAGCAAAAGGTCTGCACCCCTGTTTCCTGGTCCCCAAGGGGAACCAGCCCACGGCCTGCACCCTCGCTTTGTGGTGGCTGAAATTTGGGCCGACTGAGGGGTTGGGGGGGGGGGGGGGGCATGGGGTTGCATAGCGCCAGCCCCCAGATACCGCTACATCTGCCCTGCCGGAGGGGGTCCAGGATTCACGTGCTGGTGCTCTGTGCAGGTGGCTGGCCTCGTACTGGGCGCTCTTTGTGCTGGTGGTCATCTGGTTTATATTTGGATTCTGGGGGCAGATGCTGGGGTTCCTGCTGTTGAACGTGATCTTCAGTTGGATCTCGCCGTGAACGCCAACGCAAGTGCGTAGGGCTGCACTGACGACGGGATGTGGACGGAGCCCACATATGTCTACCTGCTGAATCACTACACCATGGCCCATCAGATGTCTACCCCCTCCATCCCGACACGAAGCAAACAGCATGGAACATGGGTCTAGGATTGTGTGACAGGAAAGGGGCCTGTCGCACTGTGGCTGCATGGGCAACGGCTGCAGGGCCTTCAGCCACAGGGCGGAGGGGCTGGTGGAACAGAGTCAAGGAGAAGAGATAAGGCAGGAGGCAAGAGGGAGGGCGTGGGGGTGAAATGCAGAGAGGGTGAGAAGTGAGAGGGTGGGGTTGGACAGGGATGTATTAGCAGGGCTGACCACCATCGAAGGAGGCGGGGTCCCCCCCCCCCCAAACCTGAACCCCCCTTTCCCCTGCTGGACCTAGATTTCATAATGGGAAAAAACGAAGTTTCGAGAAGGAAAAATATTGATTTAAGCCATTTTTGATACACAAACTTTTGGGTTCCAGACCCCCCCCCCCCCCGCCCCATCCTCTCTGCTAATGCATGTCTTGGGGTAGGTGTGAAAGAACACCCTGAATCCAACGGCTGGTACCGCGCACACACGACGCATCAGAGGACGCATGGGGCACCGCATTGCCACAAACGGCGTACTAAAGGGCTGCTGCTAGACCACATCCCGAAGCGCGATGCTACCACCACTTGTTACCCGGCCGTGCCATGATCCGGGGAATTGCTCGCTTGAGAGGGGTATTGTTGGTGCGCAGCATGTCTAATCCCTGGCGAGTGGGCATCACTCTCGTCTCCATCTCCGGCGGCTTCGGCCATTGCTGTGGCAAAGCTGTGCAGGGGCATTCCGCTTAACGAGGGCATACACGGCGTAGGCCGCGTCAAGTGCCGTGGATGAACGGTGGCTCGGCTCGATTACCCTGAGGAGTGCAGTTGTGATGGATGGCACGGTGATTTGGACCCCTAGTGCACGTAAGTGCCTTCGGTAGAGGCAACACACTTTCTATTAAACTCTTTGGGGGCTATTCACTAAAATGAGCCGGTTGGCATGGCTTGTCACACAGCTGCAAACTGTGCCCTTACTTTTAGCCTGTAGATTTCGCACCCCATGAGGGCAGGAACCTATAACAATGGGTGGCCCGGATCCTTTTTAGTCTCGTGGGATGCTTTGTCAAAAAATGTTGCCCAAAGCGATCCTCTTGGCAGAGAAAACTTACCCACATTTTTGCAAGTTAGGGTGGTCCGCTACCTGGGTGTTGTATTCACACCTAGTGAGCCGCCAACCACTGGCACCGTCTCAAGCACTAGGGGGAGGCCTTGCCGGAGCCTAAGGCGTGGCGTAAGCGCGGGGGCAAGCCCCCCCCCCCTCCGGTCTCAATGGCGTTGTTCCCGGCCGGCCGTGACAACTACAGTGCGGAAATATGAGCCAATCTTTCCAAGTCCTAAAATGAGGCAGTTGGCATGGCCTCTCACACATCTCCTAACCGGGCTCCTACTTTTAGCATGTAGACTTCGCACCCCATGAGGGCAGGAACCTATAACAATGGGTGGCCCGGATCCTTTTTAGTCTCGTGGGGTGCTTTGTCAAAAAATGTTGCCCAAAGCGGTCCTCTTGGAAGAGAAAACTTACCGACGTTTTTGCAAGTTAGAGTGGTCCGCTACCTGGGTGTCGTATTCACACCTAGTGAGCCGCCAACCACTGGCACCGTCTCAAGCACTGGGGGGAGGCCTTGCCGGAGCCTAAGGCGGGGCGTAAGCGTTGAGGCAAGCCCCCCCCCCCCCCCTTGCGACCCTCACGCCCTACTCAGACCCTAGGGCCGGTGACCTTGACGTGGTGTGAGGGCCCGACAGTGCTCAGAA
The DNA here is from genome assembly GCA_964036045.1 of Eutreptiella sp. 'Long Island Sound 2002'. Classification (NCBI taxonomy): domain Eukaryota; phylum Euglenozoa; class Euglenophyceae; order Eutreptiales; family Eutreptiaceae; genus Eutreptiella; species Eutreptiella sp. 'Long Island Sound 2002'. Next base: position 1,243,814 of record OZ038398.1, read on the forward strand.
CTGCGCCAACAGACCGGAAAAGGGGAGCGACAAGACACTCAACAGATGGCAGTACGAAGCAGGGAGCACGGGTCCACTATTACCAATGTCAATAAGGGGGGACCAGCAGATTCTAAACACACAAGACCCCTTAGAGATATTGATAATATTGTGTACAGTGGAACCGCCAAGCCCGTGTGCATGATCCCTGGGGAGTGTACACTACCCCCAAAGTAAAGCTGGCGCCGGAGCCTGTGGATGCTCTGCGGCACTGAGCCCTGGGTGCGACTTGATAGCTTAGTTTCCTTTTTCTGCAAGATCCGAGTGCAACCGATATGCGTGACTACGGCATGGAGACGGAGCGGCCTAGTGGTACAACATAGACTCGTCAACAGAAAGATTGTCGGTTCGACTCCCACTGACTGCAGTGCGCCCAGCCACCGCCCACAACTGACAGAAGGCCGCGACGTCTCCCGTTTTGGTACAGACATGAGTGACCGGAGCCACTTTGGGATGTTGCTTCTCTTTTAGCTTCTCTTTTAGCTTCTCTTTTGACAAACCCCCTTTTTTGGTCATGATCAGGAAAAAAAAATGCCTGCCCACTGCCTGCAGCAGTGCGCCCCGCCACCGCCCACAGGTGGCGGGAGGTTGCCACACCACCCGTCCGTGAGCCACCACGAGCGGCGGAAACTGCTCGTGGTGGCCGGGAATCGAACCAGGATCCCGCGAGTGGAGCTCCAGCGTCTTCCCGCTGAAGCACGTGGCAACCGACAGCGTAGTGAGTAATAATGTAGACGATTGGAGATACCAGACTTAGAGCCAGATCAGAAGTCAGACAGCTAGTAGCACTGAACTCGTCCAATAGTAGAGTGGTTATATTCGTCGTCTTTAACCACCAGCGACGCCAGTTCGAGTCCCTTTGTAGTACTCCACGTGAGACATGTACCAGGCCTCCCGGGGATAAACGACACAATCAGGCTACAGGAAAAAATAGGGTATTTTTAACTAATGTTGCCGTGTTTCCTGAAACCTGGCATGCACAATCATTAGTTATTAGGATCACAGACCAGAGCGGAAAGGCACACAGTGCAACCCGTGCGGTCAGTTTCACTATCATAGAATAGCCAGAGTGGCTCTGTGTTCATCAGAACATACCCCATGCGGCCAGTGTTTCCCTTTCCTTACTCTTCAACAAGCTATACAATATATGATACACATATATTGTCATGTGTCAATCAGGTTCATCAGTGAACAAATTTCCCTCAGTACATCACTTCCTACATGTCCCGTGTACAGACATGGAACATGTCCCCTATCAAGCTTCTTTGTTGCAGCTGCTTGCAGACTCATCAGACCCAGAGTTACAGAGACTTCTCACAGAGTACATTGATCTCATTCCTGCTCATGTGTACAAGGAAGCTGAAAGTGCTTTACCAGCTGCATTCGCGCCTGGAATACAAGTACAAGCTCTCTGTGATGCTCTCAGATGGATTACCATAGTCGGCAAGATCAGTTATGTCTCCAGCATAAATGTACTATTGGCCCCACAAGGATACCTGATCACTGTGACAGCTGAAGTCATGCAAGAAAAGAAGAAGCAGCAAGTGGAACACATACCAATCGCTCTAGCCCGCTCTCCAGCTCTTTTGGCACACATACAAGTGCAGCTACCATCAATTAAAAATATTGTCAAGATGTGGGATCAAACGTATCGAAAGATCGAGAACAGTGAGATCAAGGATACATTTGGCAAGCTCCTGCAGATTAAGGGACAAGAATACAAGAAGGTGAATACTACACTCTTCAAGAACATTGTGCTGACACCAATGGAACAGTCTCTTCCTGTACATCTCAAGACAATATGGGGGGAATTACAAAAGTCTGGGCTACAGTGTATTCAGGAACAACTGTTCCGATTACCAGACACTGTACCATTCACAGGCACTGCCACTGTCACACGATCGGATTATCTGCAAATTTATCATCATCTGTTGGCATGGGCAAGTGATAAATTGGCTCCTCCGCACAAGCAAAATGCACTCAGAAACAAGGGAATCGTACAAGCGATGAACCAGAACAAAGCTCAAGATATCATTCGCCAATCCATCTTGGAAGTGGCAACAGAAGCGGTTTTTGAAGAAGCCTGGCCTGGGGAAAAACCTTCATGGATTACTGCTCCTACTGCAGCATTGCTCAAGCCAAAGGACAACTATATCAACTTGCTAAACAGCCCCAATTTGCTGGACATGAAGAAAACAAGCAGAACGAGTGCAGACCTATAGCAGGCATTGGATGATGGTTTTTCGCAGAAAGAGGAAGAACCTCTCATTCCGGAGCATTTCACACAGCGTATGAATGCTCAAAGATTGGAAACAACCAAGGCGGACCTGGATCATATCAAGACGCAACATCGGCAAGCAGAGAACACGATAAAATTGCAAAACAAACAGATCGAAGAATTGCAGAGCACTATCAAGATTCTACAAGCAGAGCTTCAAGAAATGAGAGACAGATCCGAAACAGCTGAACTAACGCTTCCACAGCTCACAGAGAACTTCGCAAATGCATTCGCCATGTTGGTCAGAATCAGACAGAAAGCAAGTGAGTGGGAAGGCCCACCGTCCCCAAGTCTGGTGGACCTCTTGAAAGAGTCTTCTCCCGAAAATTTCACGTGTCTCCCCCCACTCCATGCCAAATATATGGCTTCTGTTCCTCTTGTCTCAACTTTTTTAGCAGTCACAGGTATCAGGCAGGACTTGCTTCCCATTATCACAGCACTCATACCAGAGCACAGGCCCACTACAGTAAACTTACTGAAGTATTTGAATGATACTGATCCAGTAGGAGAGTCACCCACACACAACACACCTCAGTCAGCTCAAGATAAAACACCAGTTCCTACTGTAAAAACACAGATTCCAGGTTCACCGCCTATGCACAAACTATTGAAATGGATCAATCACCAGCCTACAGAGAAAATCAGTGGCTTTGCCAAAAAGCTCCACATGACGGTCAGCCTGAACATACCAGAGATTCGTAACCTCTCACCTACGGATCTACATGAGCAATGGAACACTCTCAACATGCATACTACACATCCCAAATTGGATCATGTTATCAAAGATTTCTTCACACAGGCAGAGCAGGAAACCCCCCAAGACCCGATCTCGACGGGTCATACCATTGTCAAGCAGGCAAAACACAGAAATCAACAAGCAGCACAGACATCTCAATCCAGGTCATCAGACCCTGCAAAATTTCCTATATGTATCCTTGTGGCATGGAATGCAGTGATGGACCCCCCAGAGCATGATATATCTGCCCGGATTTTGGGCACTGCATTAAGACCAGTATTCGGAAAAAACCAGTGCTCCATCACAGATGACTCAGTGAAAGGCACACGGTCTTTCTGTATGTTAGGAGTCTCAGAGGACGGAAAAGATCAAGCCAATACACCAGGTATGACAGTCGTTTCAGGGTGGCGAATCAATTGGAAAAAAGCCACCAAACAACCCTGGTCCCCATGGGTTCCCAGGGGATTTCATCAAGCCTCATATTTTACGACAGAAGCCAGCCATTCATCTGGAAAAAAGAAACAAAAAAAAGGGAATGATGATTCAAGTGAATCGGATCAATCCAATGACCACAAAAATCGGAGAGAGAGCAGTACAAAAAAGAAGGAGAACTCACACAAGAAGAAGCGGAGCCGATCCAGATCGAAATCACGATCTCCAAAACGAAAGAAAAACGGAAAGAAACATTACTCTCGTTCTAGATCCAGGTCCCCATCACCAGACAGGAGGGTAAAAGATACCAATCCACAGCATTTTCGCCTTCCCACCACAAGTGGCTGGCAACCCCATCAGCATGCACAGCATCATTGGGCACCACAACAAGCACCGGTACATAACCATGCCTGGCCATCTACACCTGAACAGCAAGGATGGCCAAACCCCTGGCAACCTTAAAAGCCCCCCAGATTCAGTTCCCTTTCCGTCAGAATTTCCGATACAGCAAGTAATATTGTATGTGTCTCCTCTGACTGGGAATGCCATTGACAGTCAGTGGGGTTTTCAGTTTCAGAACAACCGGTGTGTAAGTTTCCGAGAAGTTCCTGCAGAACTTCTGTCTCTTTTGCCAGTCCCTGCTGGGTTGATACACATCCATTATTTCAAGCACACACACCAGCCAGCTCCATTGTTAACTCAATGGGCTGATGTGCTTTATTACATTCAGCTGAAAGGTGCTATGCAGATCTCAGGATGCACAAAAACAAGTACACAATTTGCAATTCGTGTACCCACCGGACACTCGCTCATATTGCCTATGTACTGGTTCACGCAGTATTCCATCACACATACAATGCTCACATGTGCAGCCAGTACTCTCATGGTGGCAATATTCAAACCACGCATCATACGCAGGATTTTAAAAATACCCGGAAAATTGCCACAGAGATTGAGACAGTCCCTGTTACACACAATGGACATTGTATCAGTCCCTCACTGCATTGCCCAAGAAAAAAATCCTCATGAGACGTCGCCGGTCCGATGCATATCATTCAATGTTCAGATCAGTATCCGAGACAAGACAAAACAGTTACATGTATGGATTAAAGAGATGGAATTCCCAGACATTGTCATGTTGCAGGAGATAGGAAAACTCCCCTCAGATTTCATGTTCCATCCTCTATATATGGCATTTCACACGCATACAGACCGGAATTCATTGGGAGTAGCAATTTTGCTACGCAGAGTGTTGGGAATACAGATGCAAGAGCAACATTTCTCCCCAGATCATCGAGCCATTGTGGTTCGCTTTTTGTACAATGACAAACCCTTTCAGGTAGTCAATTTGTACCTCAAATCTAAAGCAGAGGCACACGAAATAAGAGCAACCTTGAACTGGGTTGCACCATTCTTGATTTCTGCCTACTGGTACACTGTAGTACGTGGTGACTTCAATCAGAATCCGGGTTGGGATAATGATTGTCCCATATCCAGCCCCGCCCGCACAGAAGCCATACTCGATGCATTTCTAGATACCAACATACATCCAGTAAAGAAACAATCACCAGGACCCACATGGGTATCAACACAGGGGCATGTTGGCGCATTGGATCACTTCATGGTTTCCGTCACACACACCACACCTCCTATAACACAGATGATTCATCGTTGTTCGTTCCCTTCTGATCACTTCCCATTAATTCTGAGTATATATGATGTGACCCCATTACCCCCTCCGGAATGCACCCATGCTACCAACAGGTATGTCATACCTGTGGAAATTACAGCCACTCAGTTGGCTCATTTCCAGAGAGTTTTCGATAAAGAATACACACAGCATGCATCAGACACATTGGATATCACGGTGCAAAGTTTCACACATGCAATTTTACAGGCAGCCACGCAGGTATTTGGGCAGCCATGTGATGCATATTCAACCCCCATGTTAGTGCAAAAGGCTATGAAAAGAATGCAAGCATACATCACAGAGCTCCCACAGTGGTGGTTACATATAACACAGGCACAGCAGTTACAGAAGCATAGATCACAGATATGGCGAGCATGGGATATGATACATTTGGAGAACAAGATTCGGATTTCCCTCAACAATTTGGGGGGGTCAGCAGGTGCGCAAGCACCTAGAAAACCCCTTTACCGAAAAATATTTCGACAACCATACAATGCATCACTTGAGCCTACATATGTATCACAGCACAATGCACATGCAGACATGATTGGTTTGGTTGCATTGGATCAATTTCGTCAACGACATCTTTCACCCCCTTTATATATGAACCGCAATGATATTCTGCAATGGGTCCAGTGGGATCCCCCTCAATTTTTCCCTCTCACACTTACGGTAAGTTTTCTACGCAAAGTGCTCAAAAAGTTTCCACGATCCACTCCATTTCGAAACCTGTTAGAGGCCCGAATGGTGAATTTCTTGTCAGATTCGCAGTTATTACACTTGGTACAGCTTTACAACACATGGTTGGCAGGAGGGGACATGGACGGTATATATTGGGGAGACTTTTACGCTCTCCCCAATAAATTACCTCATGGTCCCATCGCAAATGCCAGACCTCTTCTCAATTTCCACACTTTGTGGAAAATCTTTTCGGCCAGTATAAAAAAACACGTTACTCATCTTCTGTGTCAGTCTCAGGTCATACCAGTAACGCAATTTGCCTTATGGGGTAAATCTTCAGCCAATGATGTATTGAGGGTCATACATGATCATGTTAATGACAGGTGGTACAGAAATCTCACAGTTTTTCTTGTGTTAGATGACATTCGTCATGCTTTTGGTTCTGTTCGGCACCCCACATTGGAACAAATCTTACGACTCGCAGGGTTTCATGAACGATGGATCACTATCATTATGGGTGCAGCAACCAAATCAAAAATTTTTATGGGCGGAAAAAAGGGAGTGAAATTAGCCATCACCACATTTCGGGCAGGTATTGCACAGGGATGCCCTGTTTCAGCTTTGATTTTCTGTTTACTCCTGGAATTGCGCATCGCCATTATCACTCATCAGGTTCCAGTACCAATCAGTCCAGGAGGGAGATTTCTCAGAGTCACATATATGGATGATACAACCTTTGTTTTGGAATGCGCAAAAGATATGCAGCAATTGTTAGACAGACAGATGACAGCAGGGCTATACACACACTTACACACTTCAGTAATCAAACTGACGGGTATAGTAGCGTCTATGATAGGTGGAAAGGTACAATACCACGGCCACGATTTTCGAGCAGGAGGGAGCACTCTGCAGTTATTAGACGGTAATGAATATGCCAGGTTGTTGGGAAGACATGTTTTGCCACATATCTTCCACCGACAAGATTGTATCAAGTTGTTATCAGCATGCAGAAGAGCAAGTATTGCTCTTCGATATGAGAGGCTACCAGCAAATTACCCTTTGATTATGTACTCAGCAAGTGCAGGAGGTTCCCAACGATGGATAGCAGGAGTGAGGCCTCCAGCACATGCCACCATGAGATTATGTGATTTTGCAGCTGCTTCTGCCATTAGGAGTGTAGCGAATTGGGGTCAAATTCCTTCAGCCTCCTTCATGCAATCATTACAGTCTGGATGGACTGGTATATATCCAGCCACAGTCACCATGTTACACACATTTGTCATCACCATCATGAGGCAGGCAGGACATCTAAACCCTTTGGTCCGGAAATCAGTTACTCATGGTATATGGAGAGCCTTTCAGAATTTTCATCCAGGCATGCCATGTGTTCCAGATATCTTTGGAAAGATGTGTCCCTCACACAGCACAGATTATGACAGATTTCTCAAATACACCCATCACATGAACATTCGCATTCATGTCCCAGCATATGTCAAGCAGATCGATGAACAAATCAACATGTATAAATGCACACATGATTGGCAAGCTGTGCATATGCATGAATGGATGACGGCTGGATATAAAAATTTGCCAGCGGCTAGAAAAGCTGGCTGGCCCATCCCGGATTGGATGTTCTGTTTACCGAATGTGGATCTGTTGCCCTCAGTTCCGTGTCCAGCCATTTTGCCAGACATCAAGATTTTGCCCAAACGCCCATTCTTTGTCACAGACGGTTCCAGATTATCAGATGGCAGGGTAGGAGGTGCTCTTGCCATTTGTGATTATGACACGATGGAATACACAGTATACCCGATACATTGTCCTATCAGCCTAGACCACTCTTTTGCCATAGAGATGTATGTGGCCTGGGTAACACTCCTGGTGAGAAAGAAGCTGGGAACTCAAGATGGAGTGTGGTATACCAAATCGGATACATATACAGATTCTAAGTCATATGTTACAGCCCTACAGTCAGATACAGAGCAAACTGTACCCATTTTGAGAGATTTACTTCAGGCATGTAAACAACTGTCTCAAGACTATCAAGTTCCAGTGCATATTTACTCCCATCGAAAGGGTACACTGTTGGATATCATTCTAGACAGTGTAGATAGCTGTGCCAAAGAAACGGCGCTGTCACAAGTGCCAAGCATAGGATGGATTTCCGAATTGCAAGAACCACAGATCACGTTTTCTTGTGAAGGTCAGCAGTTTCATAATTGGGACAAGTATGTGCACACCAAGCTGACCGAGTTGTATTGTAAGTCTCATGATGTAGAGTACTGTGCCCCACAGCCAGTGTATGATTTGTATGCTAATGCCCTCATGAATGGGCACATTCAATGGAACACACATCTACATACTGTGGCATGCAGACAGGGCATCTGGCAACCAAATCCTGCACAATGCATCTGGTGTGGAATGCAGAATACCTCCAGGCACATGTGTGAGGAATGCCCATACAGAGATGTAATACTGTATTTGGTTTATTCCAAATTGGCAGTCATGATACCCGATGTCATCCCATCCTGGAAACATTGCATTCCTACCCCTTGGGGAGTTTGGGTACAAAGGGGAGCAGCAACCATTTTGTTGCATTGTGTGTATTATCCAGGAGCACAGGTCGATCACATCTCTTTGTGCATCGATCCAGACGGTAGAGCAACAACAGACACTACACATGCTATGGAAAAGCTGGGAGTGAACGAATCCAAACAGCAACGTTTGTTGGGTTTTATACTTACCACTCTGCAGTTATTACGAGAGGCAACGTCCTTGCCTCTCATGTTACAAACCCAAGATTTTGCAGCCCTCAATGGGGCACCCATGACACATTTCGTACTCGCGCACCAGCACAGAGTACCAAAGCACTCATGGGCATCATACCCTGAAGTGTGGGTAGTGTGGCCACATGCGCCTTTGCTGTTCCTCTTAGGAAATCGCATGCATTTTCATGTGTATTTGCCCAAGATGCGCTTGATGGCGCACTCGCTCACACCAGTCACATACTGGTTTGTCACAGATATGCGGGACATGCGCAAGCTACAACACAATGTTCCCACTGTATGGCTTATTGATTCGGTTGAAAAGCCTGTTATAGGCACGAACCTTCAGGGTACCATATTTTGGAGCATGACGTTTGGATATCCAGAGAATCAGCGCATGATCACTTGTTTAGTGGTACAAGAACAAGTATATTCCGTCAAACGGTTGCGTGCCCTATTGGCGGCATTTCAACAGCTGTTCGCTTTACTAGGATTACCTCACAAGATGAGCACACAAGATTATAGACTGAAGTTTCAACCCAGTATGGACAAGTGGGTTGAAGAGCCTTGGTGAACTTGTCGTGAATGCCTTTGTTTGCTCGCGTGCCCTTGGCAAGAACTGTACTATTGTCAGACTCCAAGAGAGAAGCCACTAGACCATTGTAACTAGCATCACCTTACGCAAGTTAAGCAATGAAAGCAATCTGTGGGACACACTGCTAACTGGATTCCGGGGTGATCATGCTGATGCTAGGACCGTATGTGCAGAGCATATTGTCCCACTTGGCTACCACCTGTCAGGCTTCGGTTGGGGTACCCACGGATAGGGTGAGCGGGGGAATGTGAGCCGAAAGGTCCTAGGGCACATTCCTGCATGCACCGCGAAAGACCCACTGCATCTCAGCGAGGCGGAGCTAACGGGAACCAGCTAGCATTGGCGTGTTTCTCGCGGTGCTAGTCGTGCGGCCAGCAAGGGCTGGGTCGCAGGTCCTCCTCCTCCTCCTTGCGGTCTCAATGGCGTTGTTCCAAGCCGGCCGTGACAACTACAGTGCGGAAATGTGAGCCAATCTTTCCAAGTCCTAAAATGAGCCGGTTGGCATGGCTTGTCACAGATCTCCAAACTGGGCCCCTACTTTTAGCCGGTAGATTTTGCACCCCGTGAGCGCCGGAACCTATATCAATTGGTGGCCTGGATGCTTTTTAGTCTGGTGGGGGTGCTTTGTCAAAAAACGTTGCCCAAAGCGGTCCTCTTGGCAGAGAGAACTTACGGAAGTTTTTGCAAGTTAGGGTGGTCCACGACTTGGGTGCTATATTCACAATCCTAAAATGAGCTGGTTGGCATGGTTTGTCACACACCTCCAAACTGTGCCCCTACTTTTAGCTTGTAGATTTAGCACCCCATGAGGGCAGGAACCTACAACAATGGGTGGTTTTTAGTCTGGTGGGGTGCCTTGTCAAAAAATGTTGCCCAAAGCGATCCTCTTGGCAAAGAAAACTTACCCACATTTTTGCAGGTTAGGGTGGTCCGCTACCTGGGTGTTGTATTCACACCTAGTGAGCCGCCAACCACTGGCACCGTCTCAAGCACTAGGGGGAGGCCTTGCCGGAGCCTAAGGCAGGGCGTAAGCGTGGGGGCAAGCCCCCCCCCCCCCCCCTCCGGTCTCAATGGCGTTGTTCCAAGCCGGCCGTGACAACTACAGTGCGGAAATATGAGCCAATCTTTCCAAGTCCTAAAATGAGGCAGTTGGCATGGCCTCTCACACATCTCCAAACCGGACCCCTACTTTTAGCATGTAGACTTCGCACCCCATGAGGGCAGGAACCTATAACAATGGGTGGCCCGGATCCTTTTTAGTCTCGTGGGGTGCTTTGTCAAAAAATGTTGCCCAAAGCGGTCCTCTTGGAAGAGAAAACTTACCCACGTTTTTGCAAGTTAGAGTGGTCCGCTACCTGGGTGTCGTATTCACACCTAGTGAGCCGCCAACCACTGGCACCGTCTCAAGCCCTGGGGGGAGGCCTTGCCGGAGCCTAAGGCGGGGCGTAAGCGTGGAGGCAAGCCCCCCCCCCCCCCTGCGGTCTCAATGGCGTTGTTCCAAGCCGGCCGTGACAACTGCAGTGCGGAAGTGTGAGCCAATTTTCCCGAGTCTTAAAATGAGCCGGTTGGCATGGCTTGTCACAGATCTCCAAACTGGGCCCCTACTTTTAGCCGGTAGATTTTGCACCCCATGAGGGCCGAAAGTAGTAAAAATGCAGCCCTGTGAAAATGGCCAAAGCCGCGGAAAATAATAGAAATGCATCAAGCTGAAAATGACCAAAAGGACCGAAAATATTTAAACTGCAGCTGCCTGAAAATGGCCAAGATGGCAGAAAATAATACAAATGCATGCGCCTGAAAATGGCCAAAACAGCTGAAAATAATGAATTGCAGCCGTCTGAAGATGGCCAAAACAGCCGAAAACAATAAAATTGCATCCTCCTGAAAATGACCAAAAGGACCGAAAGAAATAAAAATGCAGGCGCGCGAAAATGGCCAATATGGCCGAAGAATAATAATGCAGCCACCTGAAAATAGCCAAAGCCGCGGAAAGTAATAAAAATGCATGGGCCTGAAAATGACCAAAAGGACCGAAAATATTAACAATCCGGCGGCCCGAAAATGGCCAAAACGGCTAAATAAAAATATCCCAGCCGGTACATTTTCGGCCAAAATGGCCAAGATGTACCGGCTGAGGATAAAAAATTCCCATCAAGTACATTTTTGCCCAAAAAGGCCAAAATGTACCTACCGACCGAGAATAAAAAATGCCCAGCCGGTATATTTTCTGCCACAATGATCATCAGTGGGGCATCGGCGCCCTGGGGTATGGCACTAGCGGCGGTTACCGGGGACGTCCCCACGTTCATCACGCACCCGGGCTAGCTGATCCCAGCCCCCGGCCCCCATCCTCGGTTGATGGGGACCTTCGGCGGTCTCTCCCTGGACGCGTTGTTGCTGCTCCATCCGTTGGGGTTGGGTGGCCCGTGTCTCGCGGCTCCGCCACAGGTCAGGGTCGCTGTTGGTGTGCCCTGGTTCGGGCCTCTCTTCCCCCATGACGCTGCCGGGGTTGCAGGGGCGGCTGCACGGCAGCCTGGGGCACCACCGAGTGGTACACCGCGGAGCGGCGGTCCATACCGGCCAGCTGGCCCCGCAGGTACGCCAACTCCAGCTACGCTGGTCGGGCTGCGGCGTTGGCTGGGGAGGGGGGTTTGGCACAAGGCCTCGGTATCTGATTGTTTGCCTTTGGCGGCGCCTATTGGCCTCTCGCCACTGCTCATTCTGACCCTCTGTGGGCCCGAACGTGTTTTGGTTGTGTCAACAGAGCCCCTGGATGACTTGTCCTGTTTGACTACTCCAGGGTCGGCTGTCCCGGAGACGGGCTGTTGCCCGTGCCGTTGACCAGGTGCATCCAGATGCACACTCCGAGTCCATGCTGGGTTTGCCGACTCCAGCACTGACTTGAGCGCGCTGGGGTGTGCATCTGCAGGATAATTTTCCTGACAGGGGTTTCTAACAACCACAATGATTCTTTCCCGTGGGGGGGGGCGGGTCGTGCACTTTACTTGACTGCACCACACCACACCACACCACACCACACCACACCACACCACACTACACCACACCACACCACACCACACCACACCGCACTACACCCTTTGTACAGCACTGCACTGCAGGGGGCCACAATGTACAGCACCGCCTCGCAACTGCAAGGCATTGCAAGGTATTGCAAGCATGTCTGAACTTACTGCTGTTGTGCTGTGCGTTTCGCACCATGTCGTCCGCTGATCTTGTGTGGCAGCATTTCTGGGCCATTGGTTTTTCCACGTTTTTTTCCAATCATCTTTGAAACCTTTAGAGGTGACGTGGTGCCACTCCACCACACTTCCCACCCCCCTAAGATGTGAGCTGCATCGCCATACTTTGAACCCTGCATTCTCGAAGGCAATCGATAAAAGAGTGGAGAGCAATGCATTCGAGCTCGGAGAGGTTGTTGTTTGCCAGCCTCAAGACGAAAGGTCCCCTGTGTTTTCATGTTTTGATGACCACACAAGATGTATTTGAAGACCTTTTGTGGCATAATCAGTGGTCGAAGAAGCCATGCACCTGTTTCTGGACAATTTGCAGTCCAAGGCGTAGGCAAACGCCGGTGCCCAAGGGGCATGGGATGAAGTGCGCGGATGAGCCCCATGTCGTTCATCGCAACTGTCCCACCATTCACACTGTACATTAACAGCGGTACAATCTACTCACTTCTGCTTCCTGACCCGCTCAATGGGCTGATGTTTCTTTGGCATCTCAACCCTTCATCACATCGTTTCTCAGGACCATTTTTGTTTTCCTCAAGTAGTGGGCCTTTGTAAGTGTAAGTGGAATGGAGCGGGTGAAGTTGGAGCGCGGAGAGTATGACAGTCTGGCGGACCTTTACAGTATTGTGATGACACTTGAGCACTTGGAGAGAGCATTTGTGAGGGATTCCGTTGCCCCAGAGGAATACGATAAGGTGTCGTCCCTGTGCCTATGTGTCTCAGGGGGGGTTGCTTCTGTTTGCATCCCCCCTCTCCCTTGTGCCTGGTCCTGCCTCTGCCCTCAAGGTGTGTTGTGTGAATGCGGAATAGCAGAGGTCAGGGGACTGCCGGGTCCCGCCATGCCATTTGCTCAGCCTCTCCGTCTTGCACACCATCTGCCGCCCCCCAAAGCCATGTCAATCGGTGGTCCTGACAGGCGCACTGGGACCCTGCGCAAAGCAGTCAGTGGGGTATGTGCTCAAGCGCAAGCAGCGGCAGCCACCACAGGTCCCACAACGTGCCACTGTGCCAGAAACACGTGGGCAGCGGTGGACAGTCCGAGACATGCACGAGGTCGGGCCCAGCCACCAGACCACCACAGGATCAGGTCAGCCTTGTGAGGCTGCCAGAGGACGTCACACTTACCGCAGCTCCGGCGATTGAATGCAGGGGATGATTCTGGATGATTCGGGGGTTTGGGTAACCCTCACCTACCGGAGTGTTCAGTGCGTGGTACGCGTGAGATGTGACCCCCCACAGCTCCAGTAGTGCCTCTCTTGTCACGCATTCCTGCAACCTCAGGCATAGTGCCTCCCCGAATCCTTCTTGACTGCCGTCGTCAGACTTTCTTCGTGTCTCAGGCCTGCAATACACTGATCTCGAAGTACAAGACGTTGCTGCCTCTGATCGCGCACCACGTGCCCAGTCTCGACCACTTCATCCACGAATATCGCATGTCCTGCCCTGCGGCACACCATCGCCTGCAGAAGGGCATCAGCGCAATCAAAGAGTTCGGGGGCCCACACCAGCCCGCCTCGCAGCAGAAGGCGTCCCTTGTGTTCCAGATCGGGCAGCATTACATCACTTTGATGGACTGCTTGAAGCTGAATCAAGTGGCCGTCGACCAACTTCACCCTCATCTCAGGTTTGAGCCAGACCAGAGGGTGTCAATGGGCTGCACCCATTTGTCAGATGTTTTTTTTTTTTTTTTTGGGAATTGTTCTTGAATTTTCTTTTTGCCATTTTTTCTCGATTTTTGTTTTGGAATTTTCGAATTGTCATAAAAGATTAAACCCACCATTGTACGAAGTTCCAGAAAAAAGTCAAAATAATTACAAGAACATTTGTGTTCCAACTTGGGCAGCGTTCCACTGCTTTGATGGACTGTTTGAAGCTGAATCGGGTTGCTGTCCAATGATTTCGCCCTCATCTCAGTTCCAGGCCAGTTGCTTTCCCAAGGGTCGGATTTTAGCCTGCTAAACCCTCCCCCTTTTTTGGGTTGTGCTTGTAGGTACTGTGCTTGAAACTCGCCGGCGCTTTTCATTTGTTGTTTGATTGCCACTTGCTCCTGCTTGCAACGCAGCGAGTAGGGGTCATCCGTATGCTCCCCGGCCTGAAAGTGCAATCCAAGATCACGTGCCATCACCCACGGACCTTTGTGATGGAGAAGCATGAGGAGGCATGCAAGCAGCGGAGGGTGGTGAGCGACACTGGTGACTTGCTTCCACTGCCTTGTGGCGTGCCAACCTTCAGCCCTTGCACGAATACGTGTATCTATTGTTCATTGCAACTGCAACGTGTGCGCTGCCTGCCCCCCCAGCACCAAAAGACTGCAGGCCATGTGCCCTCTTGCATATCATGCCCGATGCAGCATGACCGCAGTCATGAGCCTCAATTCGCCGTCCCCGGTGTGTAATACCTGCTGAGTCCCTGGCCCTTGTGATGTCTGTCCAGGACCCCTGCTGTTTCTTGAATTTCGGACGTCATGTCATGCTGTTTTGCCCCCATTCAGGAGGTACACACACGGGGACTGAGTCTGCGGGGCGACACGAGAACCGTGCACCCTACACAACCCCACACGACACGGACCCTACACAACGCAGCACAAGCACCGCGGGAGACAACAGGTGACAAATGGGTCGAAGGCTGTGTGATGCCAATTCGTGCCTGCCAATGCAAGGGCAAGAGGGTGACATTCGCAGGCACTATCACTGACTGCCTCAGTGATCTTGTGGACAACATCAACCAAGTGGACCACACCTTCCGTGGGAAGCCCAAACTCATCGAGTGGCTGGCGACGCTGAACAACATGAAGGCCCATGAGGAGCTAGACGCGGATCAAGTGCGCCAGTTTCTGTTCGATACCGAGACCACTTACAACGAGTTCCACAAGGCGCTGACGGCGTGACCACGTCCTACAGCCAGAGCCCGGGAAGAAGGGCATGTGGAACCCGTCGGCCCACGGCAAGAGAAGGCGCCATATGGGGGGCAGAGGTGGTGTATGTGCGCAGCCCCCCCCCCCCCCCCTTGCCCCCGCCCCTGAGCAGCAGGGAACACACCCCAAGTGCAGTGTGACGCAACGTGGCGCCACTCAGGACAAATACCTGTCCCCTTTACCCCAAGTGAACAGCAAATGCACTGGTTCCACACCTTACTCATCATCCATTTCCGGGCACTAGGACGAAGATGAGCTTGATGATGATTCCCATTCTCCTTCATCAGTGCCTCAGCCCATGAACAACTTTGGCGGTCCACCAAGCTCAGCAACCCACCCACCCACCGTAAAGCGGAACACGTCATTGTGTGCCACGACCCCAACTCAGTCCATAGTGTGACCCGGCGATAAAGCCCTGAACCCAGAAGCCCACACCTCTAACCCAAGCCTGGGAGGTCAAGGAGGAGCACAATGGGCCAATGGGATATTCAATGGCCAGGTGCACACGAATGGAACCGAGAAGGCGATGAAGGCCGTGTGAAGGCGATGAAGGCCGTTTGAAGGCTGGAGCAGAGGGGCGGGCCCACACCCGACCTTTTGAGGCCCCCTGCCCCCCTCTCCGCGGCTTCCCTGTCAAAGTACATGGCAGCCCATTGGCCTCTGTGCAAAGGCATTGTATTTGGCTCTCGCGTTTTCAATGAATATGCCCTCCGGACCTCGGATGAATGCCCCTGTGAAGGTAGGGTAAGGTGCGCAAGAACACAGATGGGCGTTCAAAATGCCCCCTCCCCCCACAGAGGGCAAGACGGGAAGGGGCGAGGCGTGACGGCGATCACCTCAACGTAGTACCCGGGTCACCCGTCTCCTCGTGCAGCAGCAGTGGCAGACCCCATGTGCCTCACGAGCCCGAAGAGGCACCCACCTCACCTGGAGTCAGTGTCGAAGGGCTTCACCGTACCCATCTCCATACCTAACCCCCCCCCCCCCCCCCACCCTGCCCCGCCCCATCCCCTCCCCGTTGGGAGTGACCAGGCCATTGTTTAGTGGCTGGTTGATACTATAACGAGGGCTGGGTGGGTGGGTTTGCGGATGGGTGGGCAGGTCTGTCTGGTTTTCCCCCGATTTGGGGAAAACTGCAGGTACCCCCCCCCCCCCCCCGGGGGGGGGGGTGTCAGCTCTCTTCAGTGGGTGGGTGGGTTGCTGAGCTTGGTGGACCGCCAAAGTTGTTCATGGGCTGAGGCACTGATGAAGGAGAATGGGAATCATCATCAAGCTCATCTTCGTCCTAGTGCCCGGAAATGGATGATGAGTAAGGTGTGGAACCAGTGCATTTGCTGTTCACTTGGGGTAAAGGGGACAGGTATTTGTCTTGAGTGGTGTGGCGCCCCTATTCCGTACTATAGCTCAAGGGCATTCCTCCTTTCCATGTCTATGGGCAACATTGGCGGTAGATCAAGCTCTGTGACCCCCCTTGCCCCTCACGTATCCGGGAGGTGGGTGAATGGGTCTGAGGGTTGGTGGGTGGGTCAGCCAAAATCCTGCGGAGGGGGGGGCAATTTAACCCCCTGCCCTTCCCCCCAGCATCACTAAGCAATGGCCTGGAAGTGACCCCGCAAGTGGACACCTCGGGGCCCAAAAGCCTCCGTTGGGGCGGGGTTCCCCACCGCCGATATGAGGGTGCCCAATTGGACGCACACGGCCAATGGCAAGGTCCACTGTGTGTCCCAAGGGCTATGGTTCCCGCAACTGTAGACAGGGCACCAAAATTTCGGGGTGCCAAAAGATTTCCAACCCCAAAATCCACCCCCCCCCCCCCCCGGTACTGCCCCAGATGTGGTACCCGGCCCATATGTCGGGCCCTGGACCCCACCACCCAGACCCTCGGGCCCACGCCCACGGGGGGCACCGCACCTGCAGTGGGGCCAACGACAGCGCTGGGCCGTATCAATGCGCATCTCTGCGTTGGGGGGGAGATGTCCGGGACAGAGATATTGCGAGGCAGGGGGCCTTGGGGGCTGCACGGGCGACTGCGTTTGTCTTGTTTCGACGGCCTCCACCCACAACGCCCCCATTTCAAGCCGAGGCCAGCCTCTGACCCCACGCTGCCCAATCACATCCTCCCCCTCCAATTCGTGTTGTAGGGGTCCAGACATCAGATTGCACGCGCGCCGCATAGCCCAGACTCAGCTCATGCGTAGTGTCGCGGACACCCTGACCCTGGGGTCGGTGGGCAGAGTTTTGCTTAACAACTCAGCATCTCCTTGGGGGGGGGGGGGGGGCTGACACCCCGCAACCCCCCCCTCGGACCCCCCCCCCCCCCCCAAGTGATTGGGCAAATTTTTCTGGCGTCTTTGGCGCCAGTCAGTTTAGGTCAAAAAAATTGTTCGGCGCCTCTGACAACTCAGGGTCTCCTGGGGGGGGGGGGGGGGGCTTTAAGGAAAACTCTGTCTGTGGGTCAGAGGCCAAAAAAAGTTGTGTCCCGGGAGTCAGCCTGAAATTTCGGGCCTCTTTACTACTGAACTTCATTTCCCACTGAGGAGCATTTTTCTGATGTGGGTGGGTGGGTGTATCGCCTTCTGGCTGACCAGGGCCCCAGACGCCGGTACAGTGGTTCAGCAGGACCATCCTCAGAGAGTCCTCCGGCTGCTTTCCCCAGGCTCTCGAGGAAGAGCCCTTTCTGCAGCTCTTGGGGGAGCGAAATTGGTTTTGTTTGTCGTGGATGGGTCTTGCTTTGAAGTACGGGCCTTCAGCGCGGGTTTGAGGCTGTGCCGTTTGTTTTCTTCAGCGATGCCTAATTGAGTCGTGCGGTCGTTGCACAGGCACAGGGTAAGGCAATGCTGGGACAGGCAGGCAGGGCAGCAGCCGAATAGGCAGTGTTCGGCCTACCTGCCAACCGCCAACCGCCGCCAACTGCCAGCGGCGACCAACCGCCAACTGCCAACCACAGCCAGCCGCCATCAACCACCGATCCCCAACCACCGACCGCCACCAACCACCACCAACCGCCACCAACCGCCAGTCACTAACCGCCAACCGCCCACCGCCAACACATGGTGTGCCCGCGGGCTTTTTTTTGGAAAAAATGTGTACAGGAACACTTTTTTTTTCCCGTTGAGGACCGCCCTGGGTGGGAATGAGGGCCAAAAAAATTTTGTGTACCTAAAATTGGCGTCTCGTTTTTGGCTCTGTGATCAGAATTTCATTGTCCCCCAGAGTAACTTTAATATGGTTTTGGGTGAGTGGGTGGTTTGGCTTAGGGGGAGGGTCCGCCAGATCATCCCCCCTCCCCTGTGGATAAGCACATCCCTGGGTAGGACGGTGGTTGGAGGGACCAGGTTGCACACTGCTTGGACCGGGGGAGGGATCTTGGTGGTGCTCATCCAACACTTGCTGTCTCCCACTGAACCCTTGCCGTACATGCCCAATTCAACCATCTGACCAATCCCTCACTGCCTTGTCGAGCCACGGCCAACCCCTCCCATCGAACCGCTGCCGCTGCGGCCCACCCATCCAAACTTCACCCTTCCTGCCACGCCCGACGGGGTTGGATGCGGTTTGCAGGGCAGTGGTTGCTGCAGGCAGTCCCGTACCCGCCCTATACAACCACTAATAACCATTAACCCACCCGCCAGCAAAGCGTCATTCTATTTGTCCTGTTCCCTAGCCCTGTCCCAAAGGCCCTCTACGCGCCGTATCCAGCCACTACCCGACCCGGCCTGTCCAAACTGTCTCCCAACTGCTTTCTTGAATTGGCCTCAGTAGTGCAACAGTAACATTTGCAGGAAATGGTCCTCCGAATTTGAGAACGAAGGCAGGCCGCTACAAATGACACCTGAGCCTAACCTTCGGCCATGCCACACCTTTCACATTCACGTCTGCATTCTGCGGCTGCCTGAAGGTGCCCAAGTACCGACCGACAGGGGCGAAATCTGCATTTGTGCCTGCACAGCTCTGCCTTTAGCACGACACAACAACGGAGTTCGGGTTGGAGCAGAGTAGATGTGACCACCAATGTCAGCTTTGCACACAATTGCCCTCCAACTGAGATCGGCTTCCGACTGGCGTCAGAGAAGCAACCCAGCGGTGGCCACATCACCCTCCGCCCCCCCCCGCCCCTGCAAGCGCTGGAAAAAAAGAGGGAAATATTGGGGTAGGACAGGCCTCAGCACAATGGGAGGGGTCATGATCCAAGGCCAAACCTTGAACCAGAACAGCACGTGCTATAATGGATGGTGTTGTGTGTGTGGAGAGGGTGCCAAGAAGGACAAAGTTTGAATGCTTGCTTTCGGTTGTGGTTGCTGGTGGTGGTGGTGAACAGCCACCTTCCTGACCCCCAAGACCGGACCCCAAAAAGAGGGTACAGTGTAGAGTGTACCCCACCTCCTGAACAAACCAATGGTACCTAAAAATGGGAACACCCCTTAAGCTCCAATTATCCGCGGACTTATCATATTTGGCAGGTATTCTGACGGGGGGTCTCAGTAGCATCCTCTCATGGTACACTATGAGAGGATGGGCAAGTGTCAAGTCACCACCCCCCATGCTTACCTGCCTCATTCTGAGGCATCATCCTAGATACCACCGGGGGAAAATTTCAGAAAGGGACAAATTTGATGTGGACAAATTTGGAAGCCCTACCTCGTACCAAATATTTCCTTCAATTTTAAGGATGCGATGTGTCAAAGGACAGCAACCATCCAGAGGCCATCAGGAAATAACAGCAGCCATCCACTATGAAGCAACAGCAAGGGACCTTATACCAAAATTTTCCTTCATTTCTAAGGACCAGTTCCAAAATCCCCCCCCCCCCTAATTTTAGCCCTCCCAAAAAAACCCCCCCTCAACTTATTCCCCCGGTGGTACGGAGGGGGAGGGCTTGATTTCATCGAGTAGTGCTATTTGTCCTGGATTGTGTAGGTCGCTGAGTAAGCGTGTGGCTATTATAGTGGTGTTTCTGCCCTTGAGGCCCTCCATGTTGTATGTGCAAGAGGCCTGGGACCATGGCGGCAGTGATCCGCGATTACTGAGATCATGAAGGCGGCAAGCCCCCCAAACCCATAAGATGCATGATCTCAGGCATCTCTTGCGGCACACGCGCAGTCTTGCATTTGCACAGGCCCCCATAAACCCCACGTGGGGAATAGACGAGGGGTGCCATTGTCTCACAGCCAATTCTTCCTGTGGATCATCCTAATAGTAATATGGTGCCCACTGTGTGAGACCTTGCACCACCACCTCACGACCCACTTGTACGACATTGCTATGCGCACACCCGATGCCCGGGCACTGATTACTACCCTAGACCACTTGCACACAGTAGCCCAACATATGGGATTGTGCTTGAACGCCGACAAAACAGAATTCTATGAGTGGACACAGCACCACATACCTGCCACCGTGACTTGGCAGAAAACAAACGCCGGATGTCCTGCCATCCATCTAGACCTAGCCTACGAAGATACAGCATGGGACATGGTCGCGACGTAGCTGCGTCGCAACATATCAGCGGAAAAACATTACCATGATACCGCTCCGAGAAAACAACTAGCAAAGTACTCATACCCCAATGGACCTACAAGGGACTACTCTTCGGCGTTCGACATCGCATGATGGAATGTGACGCCTATCATAGTGCAGTTAAGACGCCAAGCATTGAAAACCAAATGACCCGTTACCGATTCCCAAAATCCCGCGGGAAGGGGGATTGGCCCCTCATGGCCCTGGCATACCGTGATGCAGCCCCTGACCCAGGGCACCGCAGCCCTTCGGGGGTGAGGGGGCCTAGGAGGCCCCCCCTGAGGCGCCTCAGAGCCAGTGATGCGTGAGAAGGGAAGGAGATTCAGAGGCGGCAGAGTAGGGGTTAGACAGGCGGTTGGCACCAAGTGGATTTCGTCAAGGCAAAAGGAAATCATAGCCAAAGGGCCCTCGAAAGAGCAACTAACCCCCACACTTTACCAATACCACACCATACTAGCGCTTGTGGGCTCAGATAGCCAACGTATCTTCTAGCCAAGAGCCCATAGACCACTGTTTAACGGTCTCTACGACTCTGAAATTTCTGAGGAGGACCCACAACTTGAACTTGGGGCGTACCTAGTGTCCTACGGCAGCTTGCAGCCGAAAGAACCCATCGGGACATGTGCTAAGGACGACTCACCATACTTGCATTCTGCTTTTGTGTTGTCTTTTTCTGTGCACCGTTGCCTCCCTTCCCAATCATCTGGTGTCCTTACACAACTCCAAAACACAAAAATCTGCCACAGGGTAACATTTCACGACATTGGAGAACCAACCACCACATGTTTGTACTTGAATGGTTCTAGGCGACACGGACATGCAGGGGGAGGAATATACAACGGACAGTTTTTTGGGGGCCTTCAAGGTCCACAGCTCTAGCACATGTATCGGGTTGTACAAGGCGGAAACAATGGCTTGCGCCATAGCGTTTGATATGGCCCCAGAGGGAGATGAGACAATCCTCAACAAACAAGGGGTAGCCAAGGCCACACCTGCCTCGCGGAAGGGCACCATCAAAGACGAGGGCTACCAGCACATTAGGATACAATAATGTAACTTCCAGCCAACTAATGGTTCGATGGACAACCAACCACCAAGAACTGCGACAAGCACGTACCAACACAACCGTGACATTGTGGGCCACAACCACTCGGACCGCCTCACCAACCTCAGTGACAACCTATCAACCGACAACCCACCACCAAACCAATGACAGAGCAGAATTAAAGGCCACCATCTGAGCAGCAATTAGGGTGTCCCAAAAAGCTCACATCATAGCAACAACCCCAATTGATGCCGACACTTGGCTGCACAAAGTCCACCAAGCGATGACGGCAAGGTGGTACAGTGGTTCACTAGGACCGTCCTCAGAGAGTCCACCACGTTGCAAACTCCCGTTCAAATCATGCACACCATTAATTTGTATCCGTTGAATGGCGAAAACAGATAGCAAGTGTGGATCGACATGGAAAAAGTACATTATAGCTATTTATTTTGGCTAGATCCGGTGAAGCTGCTCTTGTGTTATATTTTTTAAATCGATAGTTGCCCGGTGGTCGGGGTTTCTTATATGTGTTTTATTCGGTAAGTTCTGTCAGGATGATTGAAATCATAATTTTCCACCATGCACCTCAGCGTATTTTCAAGAAGGAACTTCAAACCATGTATTACTCAACTTCCCCACATTCTTGTACTTGTATTTTACCGAGGAACATAGCAGTCCCATTTTATCTCGATACACAGTTTGGCCGGAGCCAAAGTGTGTTCTATAAGCACTTTGAATGTTTCCTAGCCGAATTGATACATCATAAATGTCGAAAGTACTCAGCAGCCCCATTTTCTGAAACACACCTCAATCTCCCTTTTTGAGCCACTTTTGACACTTTTCAAAAACCTACGGCGACAAATGGAAAAACTCAAAACCATTGTTTCCATCGCCAATGACATCCAGTAGATGCATGGCAGAGCAATCAGAAAGGGGTGGGGCAGAATGGTTTTACCCAAGCTGGGGCAGCATGGTAGCACATTGAGGGCAAGCAGAAGGAACATGGGGCCTGGGGGCGCATTATGTTCCCCACCCTCTGCAGTACTCACTACTGTCCGCACATGTGCTGGAGATGGATTGGAACGCCCATCTTCAATACATGTTGGGAGGATTGTGGTTGATTGTGGTTGTGTATCCCCTGTCTCAGGGCCAAGCCCAGTAGCTGGCTACCTGTTGAAGCAGGGTTGTACCCAGGGTGTGACATGCGTCCTTTCTTTTCTTGTTGATTTCCCCTTGAGCATTCTTCTGGCTTCCTTCGGTTACTCTATACCTGTTTGGAACTACAGCGGGACAAGAATTGTGGCTCACAATGGGCCTGTGAAGTGTGCCTAACTAACAGCTCCCGGCTCCCGGAGTCCGTGCCATGCCACCTTTGCCATATGGTGGCCTCCAAGAAGCTGATGTTGTGTGGTGTTCAGGATTTTTATCCTCCCGGCGTGAAGGGCTGTGCGGCTTGCATGTGTGGGGGACACTAGGCCCCAAAAAAGTTTCTCCATTGCTCCAAGATCTGTGAGAGCAGGTAGATGTCTGATCCTGCAGACTTTTCTGTACCATATTTTCAGCATTTCATGCACTATTATTGAGACGAAATGACAAGGCAGCATTTTGCGTGCCATGCGCACCATTATGGACGATGTTGGAACCGGTTTGTTGAAAAACTGGTAGACCTGAATCATGCTTGTTGGTGCTTATCTGTGCTATGGACTGCAATCCCAGAGTCCAACTGATCAACATTTGTATGCTTGTGTAGGAATGGACTGCAATCCTAGAGTCCAAGGTACACACGGTTTCTTGTAGTAGCAACAAAAGGAATCAACCCCAATCCCCAAAACTCAAAAAGAACCGCAAAAAATTGATTTTTGGTCCAACACCCTCCGCAAAAATGGGTTCTGCAAAAAATCGCAAAAAAATAGAATAATTTTTGCCCATTTTTGCCCATTTTGGATGCTGTCGCAAAAATTTTGCAGATTATTAATTCAAAACACCCAACACAAAAATTAGGATTCCACGAATCTTTAGAATTTGTACGGTATAGGATGTGGGACTGCTCACAAAAAAGGGTGTATGTCCGGTGGTACAAAGGTGCAGTAGGGTGATAATTATCGGCATTTGTGCACTACGCCACCCTTGCAGAGGCCGAGGCTGCGCTTGGGAACAATTTCACTTTCTGAGTGTCTCTTTTTTGTCGCTTCTTTTTTGTGTTGTTGCTTTAGAGTCATGCTTCAACAAGGAGCGGCAACCACCGCCAACCAAAGATTTCTGGAGGAGTGGTACGCTGGGGAAGAACGCTCTGCCAAATGCTCCGAACACCACCAACTGCAAGCTGTCAGTGGATACCTCAATGATCTGCTGACGGGTGCTCATCCCTATGTCTCTGAGCCTCCCCGTCCGCACCGCCGTCGACCTGACCTGACTGGCCAGGACCTCTACAGGATGGCCCGTGCAGAGGCAAAGCGAAGGGAAGCGGCAGATCAGCCAACGAAGAAGACGAGGCAACGAATCCATCCGCCTGAGAGCCCCAGGACCCGTGCTCGAGCCCCTCACCGTCTCGGTGCAATCAGCCATGACGCAGCCCTTCCCACGCATGGGAATGGCACTTCCCTTCTGATGCCTTTGGACACCGATGCTTTAGACAATGCCCCCGCAGCGCTTACCCCCAAAGCACCAAAAAGCACCAAAGCGGCGCATTTCATGCCGCTGAAGACCCATCGTGGAGACCTCTTTTTGATGGACCGGGAATCCCCCACCAGTCCCCCCACCATCAAGTCGCTGCCGTACCTCCGGAATTACACGGGTGCTCCTGTGCCCGGGATCATTTAATCGGCTGTCTCTCCGCCTCCGACGGCGAAGTGCTCAAACAGTGGGCTTGAGCTGGGGCACATCACACAGTACGTCCCACAGGGGAAGCCCAGGGTCCCGCTGGACAAGGTCGCGTAGTTCAGCTGTCATACACGTGACGCCTGAACTAAATGTGATTGGTTCGAATCCCGCTGGAGCCATAAACAGGAACGCAGTGTCCTAGGCGGTAGGGTGTCTGTGACCCCACGGGCCGGAAGGGATGCTGCGAGGGATATGAAGGGTAACTTTATGCTGGAGCTTGGAGCACGCCCAAGTACCTTACCTTACCCAGAGTCCCGCTGAACAAGTCAGCCTAAGGCTGCAGTAGAATGTGGAGGCATGCATGGGACCTCCCCCTCCGGCGCCGCCCCCCTTGGCACATCACAGTCCAGCAGTCAATTTCCGAGCGCCAACACTCAGGCCACAGTCACCGCCTTCCCTCCCACTTCTTCCACCGCAAATGTGGTGCACACGGGAGGAGGCAGCCCTTTCCAAGCCACTGCACACCGCTTCGCTGCGCATCTAGCAAGGCTTTTCGTGACCCGTGGAAAGAGCAGGTGGAAGGGAGCAGTGTGCCAGTTCCATTGTGTTGCAACGGCCGACGCTCCTGAATTGTGGGCTTGCGTGCGTCCGACAGACGAAACTGTTCGTTTGTTCTCGATCCGCCCCCCCCTCTACGCTGTGTGTGTGCCCCACCTCTCTGTGTGCGTGTGCGTGTGCGTGTGGATGAATTAGCACTGTGGGGGGCTGTGAGGGTGTCCCACCTGCACCATGTGCTTCGGCAGCCGTGGTAGTATCACCTGAGAGGGAGGTGGCGCTGGGGTGCTGTTCAACCCCGGGAGAGTGCCTCAACCCCCCCCCCCCCCCCCCTCACATGTGTATCAGAAGAGGGGGGGGGGTCTGGGTGGTTTCCTTGATCTTGGGTGGGTGGGTGCGTCAAACCCTCCCCTGCCCCCCCCCCCTCTTATAAACGAAGCCTGACCTGCAGCCCCACTCTTTACCGCAAATGCGACAGGACATCTGCGCACCCTTTCGGCTCTTCGACAGAACGAAGGACGTACGGGGCTGTCCTGCGGCGCTGGAGGAGTGCCCTCGAACCGCTTTTCTTTTACTCTTGTTGTGGTCTTCTTAAAACAAGTGTTTGTGTGCGTGCGTGCGTGTGCAGGCGCCATGCACAGATCCCACAGGCGCCGCACATGCAACGGCAGCGGCAATGCAGTGTGATGCGCGGCACACACCAGCGCTCGACGCAGACACCACTGAGACCTTCAGTCCCCCCCCCCCCCGTCCTCCCCGGCGGGTACTCGGGGAGCCCACCCCCCGTAACAGGCTTCTGGGTACCTGCGTCGCAACAGCTGTTGCCTTTCTGCACACTCCTTTTGCTCTTGTGCTGTGACAGTACACACCGCGCAGCACCGCACGGCCGTTTTACCCGTGCTTCCGGTACAGGGCTGGCGGCCCCTCGGATGCCTCGCCAGTCCGAAGTAGCAGCCAGCGCGGCCAAGCAACCCCAAGCGATGGCAAGGCAGCGCCGGTGGAAGGGCCCTATCCATACCCATACCCATACCCATACCCATACCAATACCCATACCCATACCCATACCCATACCCATACCCATACCAATACCCATACCCATACCCATACCACCCCCTACCCACCGGCACCCCCTGATTTCGTGCCGGCCCGCCCCTCCAAGGTGCGTTCCCCGTACACACGCATCGTGCCCTTTGAGCGGCCTGCCACCACCCTCAGACCGGGGAGTGCCGCTGTCCCACAAACCGATGATGGCCTATAAGGGGGCTCGAGACGACAGCCAGCGTGCGACGACGCTGGTCCCCATCCCATGCGGCAACCTGAATGGCTGCTGTTTTCCTCCTCCTCCTCCTCCTCCTCCTGCTCTGTGTCCGTCTCTTTTTCTCTGTATTGTGTTTGCAGTTTTGTGTTTGCGTGCATGGCTCCGGCCTTTGCCTGTGGGCCATTTGGGCAGGACAATGCAAGACAGCGAATCAAACAACCCCTTCAACAAACGTTTTAATGACGGTTGCAAGGAGTGGTGGTTTCGAGGTCCAAGAACGGGAGCCGAACCGCCTGACTCGCGTATGCTAATGAATCCTGCAGTATCGGTGTGGGCAGCACTAGACAACAAGTTCGCGGTCCCCTGTGTCTCAGCACCGATCATCCAAAAACAATAGCACGTTGTGTGCCCACCGCTTTGTGCCACTGCTGCAAAGCCACAGGAATGTGCTGAGCGCTCAGTGTGTCGTTGACACCACGCAGGGACCTCATGTACTCACACCCCGTACAAGCCTCCAGTCACTACTGCCCACCCACTGGCACCTTCTTGCGATTGCCGACGATCTGATGGCACAGAGCTCTGCACTTCACACTCTTGGACACTTTAATGGCTCATACTTTCAACGCCTTTGAGTACACTGTGATTCTCTCACCCCCGCCCCCCACCCCCCCGCCCGTACAGGGCACCTGGTGTGTGTTCGGCTGCACGCCACCACGTCCCTTGCGTTTGAAAGGCGATGTGCTGTCGTGTGGCTCAACGAGGCAGCGCCCGCGGTGTGTGCGCTGCAAAGAAGGCCCGCTGGGGGCTCTATTGCTCAACATGACTCGCTTTTCAATTTATCGGTAATTCCGGGCATTTTGCACTACTGATCTTGCGATATTCCCACTGCCCAATACACTCACGTTGCCCTCCCACAGCCCGTTTCCCATCGCCCATCGCTGTCCACCGGTAGGAGATGGATTTTGATCCAACACCCCGCATTGTGCCCCCCCCCCCCCCCCCGCCCCTCTGCACTGTGTTGGTCTTGGAGATGTTGCGTTTGATTTGGTCCGCCTGCCGGGTTCTTTTTTTTTTAGGTGCAGATTTCTCGTGGTTGCCTGGTCATGAGCTGATTGTCAAGTATTGCAAGTGGGGCTATGCATCGACTTTTCTGGCCACAGGCACTCGCAGGCTTAGATTCAGCCCTGCTTTTGGTTCAATTTGAAGCATAAATCGGCACCACAGCTCTGCCCGGGGAATTTGAGGAATTGGCAGATTGCTGAGCTTCGGAGTACAGTTTGGACATTAAGGACTGGGCTGCATTCGTGTTGGACTGGGCCCTGACTTTCAAAAAATAAACGCAGTCAGTTGTGAGCACCACTTACTGCAGCCATTGTGGAAGTGGAGTGAAAGCACATGTAGCTCTGTAGCTGTAGCAGAATTGAAAGACATTGCAGCTGGACGTGGTTTGCCTTGTATTCAGCCGGGGTGGGGGGGGGGGGGTGGCACGTGCCTCCATACATGGACAGCACCACACGACGCAACGGTAAAGCCGCCAAGTATGCAGCAGTGAACAAAATGCGAGCACTTCGCAGCAGTGCACGTGCCGCTGTAGCCCCATGGACAATGTCTTCAATGTGACCCGAATGGCATTTAGTCTGTCGTTTTCACATGATTTAGTTCCACGCAACCTGTTCTCTGTACCCCTGTTCATCTCGGCCAATGTCGGCCACTGACTGTTGTGCGAGCGGCGGTCACACCAGTCGGTGGCCTGACCAGCATCCCCGCCTCACACCGCAACTATGCGCAATTTCTCACCCTGATCTCAAGGCTGGCAGAACCACCTGTCACTGGCTACTTTTCCCAGTTCGTCTGCATTACTGCAACATGACTGCATGTGAAGCGGCTGCAGCTTTCGTCCCAAGCCGCATTTAGTTTTGCCTACATGCCCACTACATGTTGTTACTGAATGCAAGGATTGTGTCGCTTTTGTTGTGGTGGAGACAATATGTCTGTCAAAGTAATAGACCAAGCATTCACCCCTGCCGTACGGATTGCCTTTTTCAGAAGCCAAGGAATGCCACAAGTGCTTCTGGTGGTGGTGTTCATTAAGGCTTTTTTGGGAGCCCACCAGTTTTTTTGGTAAAAAGCGGGGGGTTTTCAGCGGGATGTCACGTAACTTACAATCCCACAGAAGCACAACATGCACGAAGCATTAGCACCTCATGATTGCAGTGTCTCCCAAACGGATTGCTCCAACCAGCTTGTATCATCTCAATCCTTCCCTTCTCCTTCTTGCGCCCCGATGGTATTTTTTAATGCTATTTTTGGCACTGCCGGGGGGAAGCAAGTTGATACCCAAAATACAAGTTGTTACCCACTGGCTATCATTCGATTCATTTGGGACCGCCAGACGAACACACAGGATCAACCATGGTCTCAAGATGGACTTTGTAAGCCACCACAAACGGAGCCCCCTAGCACCCCAGGGGTAACGCGGGGATGCACAGAGCAAAAAAAAGACGAACGCACACAGGACGAAACACAACAAGTTACGTCAGAACTCCCCAACACCAAAGCCATTCTGGGAGTGACACTACACTACATAGGCGAGCCCACCACTGCACAGTGGTATGCGGACGGTTCCAAATGCCACAAGCGAGCAAGCAGGGGAATCTACAACGGAAAGTTCCGGGCAGCCTACGCGTTCACCGCCCCCGAGAGGTATACCACACCGAAACCATGGCCTGCGCCCTGGACTCAGATATGGTGCAGAAGGGGTGTGAACTCATCCTCGGTAATCAGGGAGTTGTCAAGGCAACACCAAAAGCACAGAAGGGAGTGGTCAAGAATAAGGTATACCGCGACTCAGGTTACCGGAATGCAACGACCGATATTTACGCCAGACCTCGGGCCACTGGGAATCACACCAAGCCACTACATACCGTGACCAACGGGACACATCCAATACACGAGCAAACACCAGCGATAACCTACGTATGGACTCCTCTCTCCCAACTTAGGCGGCTCAAGTTGCATGGTAAAAATGTGCCCAAAACTGCCTCTCTACGGCACTGCGAAAAAATAGTCCTTTTGGGGGGGACGTAAAACACAAGAACCAAAAATCCCGTGAAAAGCAATTAAGTGGTCCATTTTCCTTTATTTTCAACAAAACCGACTGCCCGGGAAAATGATTTATTTCCAGAAAAATGAAGTTTTTTTTGGGAAAATCACGACTTTTTGTTTCCTATACCACTTATGCTTTGCAATAAAAACACCCATGAGCTTTCAATCTTTTGCAAAACCAGTTTTCGAAAACCATGTTCCACGCTGCACGACAAGAAGCATTTTTTGGCACCCCTTCTTTGCGCGAGGCCTCGCGCAAACACCAACACAACAGCGCAATAAAATGCATCACAGAGAAAAATGTGCCGCACAAGGTGACAACATAAAGGTCGTCGAAGAGGAATGCATAGCGCGAGCCCTCGCGCATAATATATCAGAACAAGCGAAGAAATTACTTTTTCTTCGGAACAGTTTGCATCTTAGAACCCAATGCCTTAGCAACGGACGTGTTACCCTTAGGCGGTGGCTTTGCGGGCGCGCTTCTTGGTTGGGACTGACGGGCTGGCTGCTTGAATGGAGCTCGGGCCCCGGTTTCCTCGGACCTCGGCTTCGCTGCCACTTTCTTCGCTGCCTTGCCCTGGGAGACCTGCGCTTCCTCCTCCTCTTCTTCCTCGCTCTCCTCCTCTTCATCCCCA
Source organism: Eutreptiella sp. 'Long Island Sound 2002' (assembly GCA_964036045.1). Classification (NCBI taxonomy): domain Eukaryota; phylum Euglenozoa; class Euglenophyceae; order Eutreptiales; family Eutreptiaceae; genus Eutreptiella; species Eutreptiella sp. 'Long Island Sound 2002'. The sequence continues at coordinate 1,274,131 of OZ038398.1, forward strand.
TCGCTCTCGTCGGATTCTGCACCGGTAACCGACTTCGCTGCCTGAGGCTTGGAGGCAGTCTTCTTCTTCTTGGGGGCTGGTTCCCCACCAGTAGACTTCCGCTTTGCAGGGGCCAGTGCTTCTGCAGCTTGACCTTTCTCAACAGTCTCTTCCTCCTTCAGCGACAACGCATCACAACCCACCTTGTCATCGCGAACCCAAAGGGGAATACCACGGTTTGCCCAGTTGGCTTGCTGGTCCCAATCACCAGACGCGTGCAGTTTCGACTCTTGTGTCAATACGTGGTTCAACTGAGTCTGCACTCTGTTGACCCAATCGGAGAGATTGTCGGAGGTAACACCAAGAAGGTACATGCGAGAATCCGGCTCGATGGCCGCGATCTTGCACACCAGATCCGGCTGATGATCAATGAACACAAACGCAGGCTTGAAGCTCTTATCCTGCTTCAGGTAAAAGAGGTGAGTGTCGAAATACCACATAACCGTCGTTATCAGAAGGTGACCGCCAAATTCAACAGGATCCATCTCCTCTACTTGAGTAGGTCCAGACGTCAAATAATTCGGAATCTGCAATGAGGGAGAAGTTATTGCGCGAGGCCTCGCGCAAAGAGCGGACGTAATGAGGGAATTATACCTTTCTCGACGAGCTATCCGGTGACGCAATCAGTAACTAGCGAACGTCAAACGTTGTAGGATCCCCTGCAGGCTTCGGTTTGACTGGCCAACTGAAGATGGGAATAAGCAACATGTTGCCAATGCGCGGCGCGTTGAAATCATCATTGAGACGCCTCTCTGTTTCCGTTTCCAACAACAGTTTTGGAGCCGCAGATAAGGGTATCGGCACGCGCCATCTCTTCATACAGCCAGGCTGGGCACATCATCTCAGGAGCAAGATGTTCAAATATGTCGCCGTTGATGACAATCAGGTTCTTGTCAATCTCAATAAACCGCCTCGGGGGATCGTGGGTCAACGCTGCAATTCGGGTCGCCTTAACTGCGATAGTTTGACTTGACAGTGATGGATCCTGCTGTTCCACTGTCTTGAAGTCACCAGTAACGCCAGCAGGTGGGGGGACCACACGGCTTCTGCTAGGCTCTTGACCCAGGAGTTTTTGGACGTTGAGGATTTTTAGGGAGGCGGGTTTGCCTTTCTCTGCCACCTGCCACAGTGGTGCGCGAATCATGGATTTCCATGCCGGCCATGGACCGCGACTTTTGCCTCCAGGTTCCCGCCAATAGCCCCATGTACCAAGAGTCACCTTCAGGGCGGGCCTTCCAAGTGCAGCAACCTCTTTGCGGGTCCGCATGTCTTTGGCTAAAGAACAGAAAAGGAGAAAGTGTGGCGCACCGATGCAGAAATGGAACCCACGTCTCGTTGATGGTACACACCTTTCTCAGGTCGAACGTACTGGCCGTTGTGCGGGTGGTCCAGATGCATTGAGACCCACTGCTCAAGGATGATGTCGTCAAACAAATTCTGCAAGGATTTAAGGGTTGTTTTTTCTTCCTGCATCACTTCTGCCACTTTGTTGTAGAACTCCGGCAACAGGATCCCGTCCAGTTTCTTCAGCGCGTTCTTCGTGACTTTCTCCCCTTTGTCGTGGAACTTTTGCAGACCTTTCACAGCTTCCGGACCAGCATAGTAGGCAAACGTCATAAAATCTTTCCACAATTTATACGTTTTGTCCTGAAAGTGACAACGTTATGCGCGAGGCCTTGCGCAACGAAGAGCACCGAAACAACCATTAATGAACATACGAATTGACCAGGTTGCTTCAGTTCAGCGGTTGGAACCAGGGCACTCATCTGCACAGCATCCACAATGGCGATCTTGAGATTGCTGTACGTGTCAGGTAGGCCTCGCCGCCGCCGATCTTCAACACATCGAATGAGGTTATCTGCTGCCTCATACAGCGGAATTGGCTCAACGTCTTGTGCGCTTCCTTGTGCTTGTCCCGCCAGCTTTGCACGGAAGGCCCACGGTGTCGTAGGCTTCAGAATATCGGCGACGCATACAGTATGCCACTGCTGCAGATCCAGACACGCTGTACGTCGCTTCTCCCGAATCTTCGCAATCGCTTCCACGCTGTGCTGTCCAGATACACACCAATAATCGCCATCTGCAAATATGAGACACGTCTATGCGCGAGGGCTCGCGCAACGAGAAGAGCGAAAAGTCGGTTGGCAACATACTATTATCTTTCCAGAGAACGACGTGTAATGGGCCTGTTGGCGGTGCTGCTTCGAGTGACTCAATACGCTTCTGCAGTAACTTCGTATCTTTCCGTCCAATCTGCCCCTTTGTCTTCCCCTGGTCGATTCTCACGTTGTCCAGCTCAACCTCCACCTGCCTCCCGTCCGGCTTCAGGTGGTCCTCGATATCAGTACCCAAGGTTAAGCGAGGATCTGGTGTTTCCTTCTTCTTACGCCCCTTCTTTGGTGTACCAGCCTCCGATCCCGAGGTCCCAGGGTCATAGTGGGTATCTTCTCGTTCCTCGGCTGTTTTTTGGGCGGGGCTTGCCATTCTGCGATAAGAAGAAAGCCTGTATTGAAGGAAACATAACATTAAAAATGGTTAAAATCGTCGTCGATAATGCATATGAGGGGCGCTTTTAGCGAATACGAGTACAGTATGGTTGAGAATGCAAAACTGAAGGGGCTCGGCACTGTTTTTAACTTTTAACCTTGCGCGAGGCCTCGCGCAAGAGAGGGGGTGTACTAACCTGTTGTTTCATGCTGTTTGCGCGAGGCCTCGCGCATCACTGCATGTTCTCCAATCTTCTTCGAACGTTTCGCAGCGTGTTGGCCTCTCCCTGTTCCTCCAACACACTGCGTTGGGGGATCAGCTCTGACAGTTTTTGCTTGAAACCAGCCTTAAGTGGCCCCTGCTGCGTTAGCACCAACAACACAGACACAAGGAATTGTTTGTAGTGGTTAGAACCCTTTGGAATTAGAAGAGACGGTGGAAAGTTAGGTACACCCCTGCGCGGCCAATGCGCCTGAATTGTACAAGTAGGCTCAGCACACCACCTAACCCAAGGCACATATACACGCTCTGCGTTCAAGTAAGCAGTTAATCGCTGACGCACGGAATTGGCAAAGGAATTGGGGATTTTACAGACGTTCACCCTGTGACCTTCTTTGCGGATAGTGATGAGCTAATACAGATCGTCGACATCTTCAATGGTTACTGTACCTCTGTTTTGGCCCTTCTTTGTCACAAGGCTGGAAAGCAGACTTTCACAAAATTCCTCGGCAAAAGCCTGTCCAGGCATGGCTGTGTGCCATACAGTGTGGCACAATAGCGCAATTGCAACAGTGCGTTCGTATTTTAAAAGTGTGTCCCCCATGTTCAAACGGTCTAACAGACACATAACAATCTGCAATCCCTCAGAAGCCAAAACACCCGTGTTGGCCGTCTCCCCAGCCCAATTGCACTGCCTAACGAGGTGTCCTAGGTATAGTAACATGGGACAGTATTGTGTTAACGGAACGTGCATGGCCTTACACACAGCGTAACGGAGGCGACTTCGCCGATTTGCAGGACGTGCCAGCTCAAGGGAATGACATTTTCGGTTAAGGCGCCGTATGTGGGGGCCCATACCCAACAGCAGTGCACCAACAATTATCTGCATTGTGATCAGCTTAGGAAAACAGGGGACTGTGTCACCGCTGCGCAACAAACCCTTACGGAAAAAGGTCACAATCGGCCAAAATGAGCGAAATGTTTGCGTAACGCAAAATTTGTACGCGTGCCAGAAACCATATAACATAGGGTGTGAACGCAAAAAAAGCCGGACGTTCCAACCCGTTGTTTTTTTCACCGTACATCATCTTACAAATGCGGTAATGGATGTTTTCATCACATAGAACAGGGACAACTGGTCGGCTGTGCTGCGCCAAGTCCCTAGTAAATTGCAGTAGGCTAAGAAGCGATACGTTGCCGCTTACCTTTTCTTTGCTTAGACAAAGGGGTCGCCAATGTGGTCTCTTGGCAGGCACAGGGCGAATAATGTCAAGCGGTGCCCTAATGTTTTGCACAACAGGTCGCGTGCTTGCAAGTCCTAGATCGTGCAGGATACGTGCAAACGCTCCCTCGGTGTTTCCCAGCATGCGTGCAACAACAAGAACACGCCGTTCAAGCTTTTCCAGGCTAGGATGACCATGCGAGTAGCGCGGTGCATCCTTCAGTAGCAACACAGCCAACGCTGTTGCGTTCAGGCTTTTGTCATTCTTGTCAGGATTTGTGGTAAACTGTTTGTTGTACCAGTTGTCCATCCACAACACAACCCACTGTTGGTGTATTTTGTCCCATGTAGTCTGTAACCTGACTGCGGCCCTCTCCTTCAGCGAAGGTGCGCTGTATCGCGCCAAACCCGACCTTGCTAAAATGCGACGCTGCGCCCTACTCCCCTCTACCTCAACAACTGACTTTGGTTTTCCCCGGTATGGAACTGCGCGGTGGCGCATCAGCAAATAAAGGCGCCAGGCCTCCTCTATCAAAACCCCAACCCATCTCTTGCCTTCTGCCGCAATCGCCTTTTCAACGCTACAACGCGTCCGTTCATTTTTGCGCAGACGCAGAAAAAACACAAACAACAATCGCGCGCCCTCGTCCCTCTGTTTTAGCCCTTCCCACAGTTCTTCTGCCGTGTGGTACGGCGGTTTCTCTGAGCAGACATGGCGGAAAACTCCGGATGCTGCAGCCACTGTCTTCTCAAGGTCCACCTCTTTTCGCAGGGGCATTGTTGCTGTGAAGAATAAATGCGTACCTGTATCTATGTAAAAATCGCTGTTTGAAAAACTTTCTTGATTTCAAACATCAACCTGTCACACAGTTTTCGCGCGACCAATTATTCTGTGATTCGCTTGTCGCATGCACCATTTTCGGTTATCTGTAACTGTCTGGTGATCCCACATTCGACTAGTTAATCCTGATTGCGGTACCCAGATGCGGCGCGCTTCTCTCGCTGTTGGGCAGTGAAGCCAGCGGTGACCACAGTATGAAAACCGGAGATGCCGGCGGGACCTGTATGGGCGCCCATGCAGCAGCGCCGCATCAAGGGAATGTACATGCTGTGTAGTTGTTGGATCTGTCCAATTTTGGTTTCTATGAGTGCTTGTGACCTGCATTGCGCGAGGCCTCGCGCAATGATCACCGAAACTTTAATGTTTCTCATGCGCCGTTCCATGCGCGAGGCCTCACGCTTGAAACTGCAGTTTGTTCCGGAACATTTATACTTTTCAAGATTCTTGGGTACACCATTGTTGCAGTTTATTCGTTAATAGATCTATCTCTATCACGCAATCCGGATAATGGTATTAAGTTACGTGTATAAATACGACAGGGTTCCATTTTTCGACAACCTGCCTAATGCGTCGTGCTGTAGCACATTAATCTGACACAAATGAATGTCTTTGCGCGAGGCCTCGCGCAAAGAATGGTCACCAAACAATACTTTTCCCTGTCTCGCCCATGGGACAGATCATTTTTATAGAAATATTTAATGCGCCATACTTGATTGCGACGCTTTTAAAATATCCAGCAAAACAACTATTTTTTGATGCCTTTGGAAACCTGTCATTTTCCTACCTTTTCCTTCGTTTTTGACCATGCAACTTGAGCCGCCTAAGCCCAAAACCACACGACATTGTTTTGCACGGTCAAATCATGCCCACACCTACCAAATCTTGGATCATGCAAGTAGGAAGACAAGAATGAGCAACAAAAGTACATTGGGTCAGCTAAATCTTTTTCAAACACTACCACCCTACAGCTTGGATCGTGTGGTTACGGGGCTAGGTAAGGTGGTAAGGCATTGGGGCTGCATCGCGTGCTGGGCATCTTTTGGGGCCCCTTTTGACACGGAGCGGTAACCTAGACTTCTTGTGTGGCACTTTTTTGGTTGAAGATATGGGGAATGCCCTTTTTAACAAGTTTTCTGTTCAATACCCGTATTTCTTTTTACCTTGTTATGCATTTTGGATGTGGCATATTTGAATTGTCACCTATTATAACCCGTTTTCAACCATATTTACCCATTTTCCATCCCTCTTTTCTCCCCACTATGGGGAACCTGAGAAGTTAGGGGCGATGTAGCCATATTGATCCATCCCCATGGAACCGCCATGACCCCTTTACAATGAGGGTTTGGGCCGTGGGGCTAGAGCGCGGCCTTTTGGGAGAAACCTCTGCGGTTGGTGTCTTTTGGAATATGGTTTGAGTGGACCTTTCAACGGTGCCAATGGCGTTGGCTTCTCGCACCCCCTGCGGCCAAGTGTTGACGACGATCTATAAAGGTTCAGCCTAGGTTTCTCCTTGGCGGTTGCAAATTACCCTATGGGCACTCCAACTTAATCGTTGCGTTTTCTTGCTCTCTCTCCTGCGTTGGCTACGGGTGGCAATGAATTGTGCGATCGAAGGTGGTTGTCACGGCGTTGCCAATTTTTGCCTTAGCCATTGGACACGCCATGTCGTGCAAACAGGGGGTTGTTTGCCCGGCGCGCGCCCGGCGCGCTACTTTTGTATTAACTATCCCGACTTTAATCCCAAGTGGACCCTCCCCCATCAGAGCCCCCCCCCCCCAAGTCAACCAGAGTGTACCACAACCCTTCCCTATAAAGTACGTTGTCCAAATAGTTGAATTCAAAATCAATGTGTGTCCATCATGTATTGCGTCCTACACAACTTGTTCCCCACAAGTGTGGGCATCAATACATTCTTCACGATAATGTTCTTGGCACTTACCACAAACTGTGACGGTGGAGCGCTTCTAACAGCATAACATACAAACATCTACCTCATCCTTTCCCTCATCTTGCATGGCAGCTGTGTTGCTTTTAACACTCAAAACATGAAGCGAGACATAGTTTCATGGCCCATACGGCGGGTGACAGACCTGCCTCTGAATGCACAATTGCCGGAAATGCAACAAAACACGCACGGACCGGTGCAACTCATTAGGGCCGCCACGCCAGATGTTCCTAACCAAACCTCAATGCCACAACTGTGCAAACAAATGCTCAATCCGTGCCCGATACCACCCATGCACATCATTGTACGACTGTTGGCGAGGCGTGAAACTTCCATTCTTTCTTCCAATGAATGGCACGATGACATGAATCCGGCCTTTATAAGCGCCGTCATGGCCCCCAACCTCAAAATCAAAGAAACCGCCACGGGTACGAGACGGTCCACACCCATCCCTAATCAGAATGTCGGCAGATGTCCAAGGAGCCAAAGGGCAATCAATAGAAGGATGCCCAATATATCAACCTGGTGTAGAACACCTTGTCACCAATGCTAGATTCCATAACAAAGAGGTCTAAGTCGCAAGGGGCAAAAACTTATGCTCAGCAACGGGCATTCCGAAGTTGTATCCCCACAGGTTGCCCGTTTGACATTTCACAACAAACATGGGAGAGGCATGCATGCATACAAGGGGGCTAGGTTACCTTTTTGAGCGACATGCACAACAAGACATACAAATGAAGATTGGCTAAGTTTTCTCAATAGCACCAGAAGGTTGAATCGAAGACAAAGGACGGCCAGGTTGCTTGTAGGTACTAAAACTACCGAAGTAGAGCTCCGGACGGCCTTGGGTTCCTCGAAGGTACTTCCTTAGCACTTGGCCCCAGAAGCCATCAACATAGATGCCCCGGTTTCCTTCTGTCAGTCAGCATAGCTACATCAACCCTACCGCCTCTGGGGCCCACTTGTGGGCGGAATGTCTACATCACCCCTGCCTTCTCGGGGTCCCCATAGTGGGGATAGATCAATATGGCCACATTACCCTTGCCTTCTCGGGGTCCCCATAGTGGGGATAGATCAATATGGCCACATTACCCTTGCCTTCTCGGGGTCCCCATAGTGTGGATAGATCAATATGGCTACACCACCCCTACCTTCTCTGTGTCTCCCTCCTAGCCTTTGTGGACTCGAAACAAAGGCACCAACGGCCTGAAAAGCACCGTGCTTTGATGTGCCCTCAGCAGAAAAGTGGCAGGCTGAACTAGTCGCGATATAGGCAAACAGCAAGGAAGTTGTGGTCACCTTTCAGTGCAGCTGAAAACAGAAATGGGCACCGGGGAAAGAGGGGGAGGGGGAGCAAGTGACCCACTTTGCATCTACACTATCCCTTATGCCACCCCCCCCCCCCCCTCCAAACCCAAGTTCTTCTCGACGCAGGCAACAGCATGCAATCGCACATCAACGGACGCTGGCAGGTTGAGAGCTGCTTTGGTTCATTCAAAAAAAATGCCTTGAAACCATGCACACACGCACATATGTTGTTTGTCCAACGTCACACCTTGCACCAATGTTGTACACAACATACGGACAATCGGCAACCTGCACCCCTTTGAAGGGTTGACAAAAAGCCAATGGCCAAGATCTCGCGCTGCGTGGGCACTGCGTGCATATTGCGCAGGCAGAGGCTAGGATACTCACCCAAGAATACCTGTCACCTGTTTACTAGGGGGAAGACTGAAAGGTGTCAATACCATAGGGTTGGCCAGGTGTCCATCGATACTTCTGGTTGTAGTTATAACCAACAGCATCGTCGAAGAAGAACTGTCCGGTCCTGGTGTCGACTCGCCACCATCGAGTATCGGCGATCGAGAGCCTTCGAGCGACGATGACCACGTTGACTTCTCTGCAGTTGTGGACGTGGCCATACCGATCGATGATCTTGAGCATCTCGGTTCGAGAATCACCTTGAAGACGACCAAGGTTTTGGTGCCACATCCTAAATGCTTGGGAAGCCAAAAAAACCCTGGTACGGAACCAAAAACTTGTGAAAAGGGGCCAAAACCAGGGTTCGAGTATTTGCCGACATCCAAAACTTCGCACTGTGTGCGCAATGCGTGCATAGCATTCCCAATACAGTGTTACATGTGCCCACCATGGCCCCCCGTGGAAACCATGGGCTACCGGTACAAGGGTGAACCCCCCCCCCCCCCCCAAGTGCACAACCCCCCCACCCCCCAACCGTGGACAGAAAAAACCCTGGCACCTGGTCACAAAAAAAAACCCTCTGTGGGAACCCATCCCCCCCTCAAAAAAATCCCCAGATTAGGAGAACCCCCCCCCCCCCACCGTCAAGGCGGGCGCAATCATCATTCACACTGCATCAGTTTTGTTGCCCATTGGGATATGCTATGTACATTCGAGATGAAATGATACAACTCATCTGTCACCTGGGCATCCATATCTACACTTTGGCAGCAAAAGAGCAACTGTAAAGATGTTCTGGTGGGTGAATGTAGTATGCAGGCAATACATTTGCCCCCACCGTCAAGAACCAGCCCCCCAAGGGGGGGGGGGGCTTTGCCCTCATCTGGGGAAGGGGGGTCTCCCTACCAGGTTGCACATCACCTGTGGATGTCCTATCGGGTGCCGATTTGTCAGCAACATATGGGTAGTGGTGGCAGACTGTTGACCACAAAATACCCAAACTCCAGCCCACCATCACCTGTAATGTGTTCAACAACAAACACAACATATTAGGACTGTCATTCCCATGAAGTGTTGAAGGACTCACTCAGCCTGCATGCTGGGCATGGCAAGCATTGCGGAAATCAAAGTCTGTAGAGCTGGTAATGAAACGACTGGCACCTGGACTGAACTTCGCGGCGTGTGCTCTCCTGCTCAAATCTCAGAAAGAATTGGCAAAGGGTCACATGGTCAGTACTAGATCTTACTGTCCAGCATAAATTGTGTGATGTGTGGCAGCATCTGCAGAAATTCATGCAAGCTCATGTGATTTTGGGACACATTCACGGCGATTAAAAACCATTGAAACAGTCACATGATGCAAGTAGGGTGCCGCCCCTTCTTTGGGGCTTCTATTACCGAAAAGGGTAAAGTATCGCCCGGGTCCAGTCCACAATAGCATCAAAACAGCAAATACTCATCTGGGCAATGATCCACATACCACTGAAGGCACACTGCGACCGATGCAACAGGAAAAGGGGAAAGGGGCCCTTGTGTTGCAAGGCACACACACAACAGCATCCAGTGACGCCCACATCGCAATGGATCCCGCCGAACAGTCAACAAAGACAGCAGGTATGATCGAGACATCAGATCGAGCTGATATCTGTCCCAAGAAACGGCAATAACTCTGAGGCAGTGGCTGCATCCCATTATTTGGAATAGGATCGAGCATCACCACCACCCGTATGCGACAGTCTTGAGCTAGACTCCTCGACTGCTACATAACACGTTGGCCAGATCGTTGTCCCCCCGCCTGGTGTAACGCATACGCCGTACACAGTACAAAACCATACCCACACGATGTCGTGAAAACAGCATGAGAGATCGTTCACATGGATACACTAATCGTTGAAAACGAGAAGCATGCGCCCCACACACGGCGCAACGATCTCCCGATTCTGAAGGCTGTGTGCTAGCACGATGCACTGGTCGCATGTCTTGCATGAAACTTGGTAAAAGAAGGGGTCCCCGCCAAACGAGTCTTTGTCGACCACACGAGTTTCCTGCAACTACTGTTGCGCAGTTTTTTGCACAATTTGCTGCTGCTGGCACATGTCATTTGAAGAGCATCAGGAAATCAGTCTTGAGAAAGAGTATTAATCCAACGTTGGAGCCTTAGAGACTTCGCAGCTCAGGCCTGCAAGCCCTCTGCGAATGTGCTTACAATGGCGTTTCCAAGAGCAACCAAGGAAACTTCGGAGGACGAACACAGATCCGGTCACAACAAAATGAAAATGGACTGACCTCGATTTAGGAAATAACAAAGATATCAAGCACACACAAAGATGAAGCATATTGCACACAGCCTGCGTAGGCCACACAAAGTGGGCCAAGCGGGATGAATGTGAATCGCGACTTTTCGCTGTACATGTACTATCGAAAGCACGCATCAAATGCCTCTCAAGGATACCCAACTCCAAGGCTACCACGTGTGAAACAGATAAATGACCAAAACGTTCAGTTCTTTCATTCTTTCGTACTGTTTGACTTCAGCACATGAACGCGTTGCCATGCATGACGAGCTTTGCAGCGAAATCTACGACACTTCTTTCAAAAAATGTCTTTCAGGCATCCCAAACATGCAGCGAAACGCTTCCCAACAAGCAGGGCATGCCATTCAACAGCAAGTGCACGTACCTCAATGGCGACAAAGAACATGGACCGCAAGGTCCTTGGTCATAAGAGTAACGGAACAACCCCTAGTGTTGCCGGGACAACAAGTTGTATTGCCATTAGAAGGATAATGGCCCTCGCCCAGTCGCAGCCCAGGCATCACTCGAATGCAGTGCGGTGTTTTGCAGGGGGGTGTCTCGAAAAGGAGGTTGAATGCCATAACGACATGCATGGAAAAGGCGGCACACATGACGCAACATTGGGTACACACTGCATAAGCATGGCAAGGGGGAGAATCCCAAGCAAAGCAGATTTCAACGGTGTCACGAGGCAGGTGACGTTCCTGCATGTCTGTGAGGAATAAGGGGGAGTTGCTAGAAACGTTACCTGTGGGCACATTGTATGCACCATGAGATGGGACAGAACCAGATTCGCTAATATGTGGGGCTCCTGATAAATACATGGAGACCCCTCTGAATGGCGCCTATGGTACACAAGGTATGCTCTCGAGCAAGCTGGATGCAGAAAGGCTCGTTTTTCACGAAAGGATGGGATGAGTCATGTGATGGTCCCTTAGCTGCAATTGATGACTTGCCTTCCCAACGGCGAATGCTTCCTTTACAGGAGCCGCTCATGGCATCTTCTGCAACCATTTCAATCACATCAAACAAAGAGCAATGGGTACTGCTCGATGGACGGTCAAATATGATTGTATTACTGAATGCCAAAACAAACCCGAATGCGGAGGACATTCATAACATGGACGGGGTATTTGATGCAGCAAGACCATGGACATAACGGAAACAAAAGTATGCCCGGGATCGCTGAGATCTGATGGTGTGGAGCACAGCATTGCAGGAGCACCCAAGGCCCCATAAAGGCACTTGAAAAAAAAAAGTAAAATGCAGGCTCATATTGAGATAGGAGGTGTTTTCTTTTTGGGAAATATTAAATTAAGTTAAATTAAGCGAAATCTGGCTCCTAGACACCGCATCAAATCAGGGAGCTTGACCCAAACCTTTGCCAAAGTGTCACCGTCTGAACTTTGCGGCCCACTTCAAAGCGGGTCATTAGGAATCCCCGAAATTGAAGGGTGCTGTCGAAACCCATTTCCGACTTATTGGCACATTTTACCGTCTGGACACCACTGATGGGATCCTCGGCATGCCACCCCATTCCCTGACGTAGAAAAATTGAAGAATTGGGGTATCGTGCAACTGGCTTGGATGCTGGATCACTTCTCACAACGCGGCTCAACTGAATAATCCAACGCACACAACATGCCTTTCCCATCGCCAAAGAGAAGCCTCTGATACGGGATCATCATCTGCACTGGGTCAATACAAGGCCAATAATGGGCCTACGCAGCAAAACGTGCAGGGTCAGGGTCAATGGTTACCACGCTGGTTGTTCATATGTTGGTAGGGTCAAGGAGCTGTACATACTGTCAGCCACAAAGCAGGGCGCCCACAATTTTCGAACACATTTTCTGGCTCTTCACTGCAGATATGTAGTGCCCTGCAATATGGAGGCGTTGCGTACGCACAGTATACGCTGCATGTTCCTTGACCAAGGACAGACTACTCCAGGAAAACATGCCATCAACATCATCAAACCCATATCTACATCCCTGAGGCAAATCTTGGCTCGCGTACAATCGAATTCTTTGCCGGGTACCGCACTTGAGCAGAGCGCAAATACAGTTGTTTAAAACAAAATTTCCATGGTGCAAAAAGTCACGGAACCAACGCCCTGTATCGCCTAAACAAGGCGCTGCCTGTGCCAAGGGGTGCAAACCGCTTGCCCACCAGAAGCGGACCACTATTAGCAATACATTTGTTCAACCTGGCAAATTCAAAAAAAAATGTGGGGCGGGTTGCCCATTTGTTCTTAACATTTCCAGACTTACAAAACAAGGGGCTGCCGGGAGGCAAACTCTCAAGTTTGTACCACGCTGGCCTAACACATGCGCCCACGGTTGCCTTGGGGTTTTGCAGCCTCTAGACTGGCTGCCAAGCAATGGCGGCCGGTGCCCCAGGTGCGTGACAGAGGGTAGGGGGGAGCTGGGATTGTTAAGAGAAAAGAGAAAGAAAGGGCTCCCATATGACCCTTTTGCATCCGCCACTGAAAAACGATGGTTCCTAGGCCTGCCATGGCGGGGCATGACTTGCGAGACACTCGCGGAGTCGTCGTCTGAAGAAAATGGACCCCTCCCCAGTTCTCCGCACATTCGTGGCCCCCAGCTCTACCCCGGTGCCCACCCAGTGCGTCGCGCCGGGGAAATGGTCGAAGAGAGTCAGCCTGAACCGGCCCGAATTGCAAAACAAACCGCCACAAAAACATACCATAGCCTATGGTAAACAGTGGTCACGTTGCGCAGACGCGCTGATGTGCTGTGAAGCATCTTCTGTTTTGGACGTCAAACCGTCCCCATTGGGAGCACCCAATGACATCCTGCAATTCTGCAAATTGAACCCCTTTTCAAACCTGGCGCCGTTGCGTGTGACACTCTGAGTGCATCGCGCCCAATGCTCTGGTGTGGAATGGATGACGTTTCACGCAAACCCCCTCCCCTACGCAGTCCCACAGGCTTAGAAAGGCGGACCATAACGGTCACCGATTGCAGGAACCAGGGGCTCAGGGTTTGTGGGGTCGGTTTAGGGGTTAGAAATCGGGGTTTTGGGACGTGGTCTTGTGAGTACCTCAGCAGACCTGCTGTGCACACTGGGTCTTAATTCCTCAACCACAACAGAGGCAGCGTTAAATCACAGGGACAGCCATGTTCAGAGACTTGGTGCTGTCCACGGCCCGAAACCTCAACGCCATTGGCAGGGCTACTTGCTGAGAGAAGGACCTCCAGCGGCTGATCTGGCCTGTGGAACATCCTTCCCCAGGACAACCGCGTGAGGCATCGTGGGAACGGGATCCACAGCCCCGAAAGTTGGCGACTGCCTTTCGTGCAAAACCACGACAAAACCAGCGGCACGATCAATGACAACTGCAACACCCGACAATAGCAGTAACAGCGTCCACTTCTTAACCTGCCACCTGACCGTGGGATGTGGGTGCTCCTCGTGTGATGGGCTGACCCACTTTGCCACGATGTGGCGTTGGACTGGACATGTGTTACAAAAGAAAATAGCAGCAATAATAACAATAACAAAAAATGTAACAGCAGCAGCAGCAGCAGCAACCACAACAACAACACTGGCTCCAGGGTCCGGTGGGTCCGAATTGGGCCCCCGCAAAGCCTACGACAACGACGGAGGGGTCGGGCGACCGTTGCTGCTGTTGTGGCCGTGGCTTCTCTCTTTGTCAAACTCTGTCAGCAGGAGGTTATGGAACTTCTCGTACTCCTTCTTCCGCTTTTCTTGGCCTTTCTCGTGGAGGCTGGGGTCATAATGCAGCCTGTCCACCCCTTTCATGGCGGTGTAGCAGAACCGGTCACTCGCCGGGAACACCCGCGCCAGATCCGCCCGTGTACTGCGGTACCCCAACTCCGGGTCCCAGCCCACGGTCGACATTCGAAGCGTGCTGTCATCGCTCGCGGAGATCATGACTCGATTCCGGGGGTTGTTGCTGAACACGATGCTGTTGACCGCCTCCTGATGCCCCTCCCACACGGAGATCACACTGTCCTCCCCCGACACCACGACCGGGTCGGGCGTCTGCGACTCGCGGCGGCCTTCCCGCCGGGGCCTCTCCCCTTCCATACCGTAAAACGTGATGGCGCCATTGGCCGTGCCCACCACGAACATCTGTTCCGTGTACGTCGCCAGGCACCGGATCGGGATCGGCGCCCGGTCTGCCTCCTCCCCGTCCGGGTCCCCATCGTCCTCCTCCTCCTCCTCCACGGAGCCGGGCCCCGCTGCGGCGGGGGCGGGCGCGATCCGGATCGTCCGCAGCGCCTTCCCGCTGGACGTCCAGACCATGACGCTGTACCCGTCGCAGGTCGTGAGCGTGTGCCCCTCCGGCGTGAACATGACGCTGGTCACGTCCGCCTCGTGGCTGCCGGGGAGCGTCAGCATCACCTGCCCCTTCATGGGCCCCCACATCTTCACCCGGCGGCCGGAGCCCCCGACGATCACCCCCTCGTCCGGAGAGAAGACGGCGCACGGGGTCTCCTCCGACTGGTCCAGAATGCACTGCACCTCCGCGTCACGCTCCCAGACTCGCGCCTTCTCCCCCGGGGCCGTCGAGATGATCCACCTCCCGGTCACGGACACGTTCACGCTCCGCACGCTGCCGATGTGCCCCTCGTACTGCTGCAGGAGCCGGCCTTGGATGCTCCACGCCCTAGAGAGGCACACGGCGATTCACGTACGAATGAACGCCATTCGCAAGTGCACAAAATCATATTGATGCACACAGACGCATAAAAGGCCTCGCTGTCCAGCCTACAGGCGTAGGACTTTATGACGATCCGGAAAAGATCACAAAATACTTGTGCAGAATCGCATTTCAGATAGCCCCAAGTTTTTCTATCTTGATTTTCTCGTTAAACATCGTAAAGTACGAGTTGTGGCCGCAAAAGGTGCACGACCGGAGAACCACGGGGGGGGTGACTACAACCGGTCCTGATGCGACCCCCCCCCCCCCGCTATCTGTCAAAATTTGGTGAGGGGGGGGTTATAGGCGGTACGGCCGGGCGGGGGGTTCCCAACGGGGGTTGGCGGGAGGGTGGGGTGGGGGGGCTGCACCACAATCTCTCAAAACTTGAGGGGGGGGGCTAGGGGGGGGTCGCATACAAGGACCGGGCCCGGCCACCCCCCCCCCCCCGTGCGAAGAACTCAACAAAAAAAATGAATTTTTCGCAAGTATGCGAGGTTTCAGCATGAAATTCCACTGCTATAATAAACAGATACCGTAGGGCAGTCCTTAGCAAGCAGACAATACAATAGAACAGACACGGTGCCTGGGTCATCAACATCCTTTCCCCAGGCCCCTAACCAACGAAAAGGTAAGGGGCTTCGTCCAGATGGCCCATTCCAGCCAGCAAAAAGGTAGGATACGGCCGAAAGGGGTTTTGTACATATTTCTATTTCTTTTTCTTTGAACTCAGCTCCGGACTTTGGCGATAGCCTTTATTTTTTTTTTAAAAAAGAAAGGACACAGTGCCGGGGTCAGCAGTTAGAGTGGGAATACCTCACCACCCCGTCCCGGGCCCCGGACACAATGACCGGGCCCCCCTCCCCGTCCTCCGCGGCGAACGCCACGCAGTTCACCCGGTCCGGGTGGTCCATCGCCGCGAGCAGCTCCCCGGTCTGGCTCCACAGCCGCACCGACTGGTCGTCGCCGGCCGAGGCGATGAAGCGGTCGTCCCGGCTGATCGCGATCCCGGTCACCGACCCGTTGTGCCCCTTGTCCGAGCTGACGAACTCCCCGACGTCCCAGATCCGCGCGTGCCCGCTCTCGCTGGCCGCCACCAGCTGCGTGCCGCTGGCGTTAAACGACACGCAGGTCACGGGGTGGGTGTGCCCCTTCAGCGCCTACATCCACATGCACATACGCACGGAAGTCAATCACCAACGACCAAGAAACTCAGGATGGACGATACGTGGCAGGACAAAGCAACTCATAGGGCACTGTCTCCACACACCGCATCAGGCCACGCAGAACACTGAAATCGTCATGAGGTTAGGCGCCTTTCTGTTGTAGCACAGTGCAATCTAGGAGCCCGGGAGCTCATTATGGTGCTTAACGCATTCCCTCTTGCACCCTGGACCCACACCTCTACTGCCCAGAAGAGGTGGATAATCGTGTACATGTACCCACAACACTGATTTGCATGCCGCAGTGTCCGATTGTTGTGTCGCGTTGGGGTCGGGGGGAGGTAGAAGGAGAGCTGGGCGGGCAAGCTGACACAGGGGGTGCCGTAATGAAAAAAAAATATTGGAGTGTCCAATACGCCCTACGATGGCGGTTGGTGGGTAACCGATGGCGGTTGGTGTGTAACCGATGGCGGTTGGTGGGTAACCGATGGCGGTTGGTGGGTAGCCGCCAAACATCAGAGAGTGGATGCCACAGTAAAAAAAAAAAGGGTGAGCGTCCTTATGGCACCCCCTGAGCTGACAGGATTATGGAGAAAGAACAGCGCCTGCAGCTTCTTTCCGGCCGTGTTCCAGATCATGACCATCCGGTCGTCGCTGCCGGACGCGAGGTTCTTCGTGACGGGGCAGAAGCTCAGGCTGCGGATGCCCTTCGCGTGGCCCCGCAGCACCTGCAGCTTCACCCCCGCCAGGGTCCAGATGATGATCAGCTTCCCGTCCCCCCCGGAGACGAGCGTCTCGCCGTCCGGGGCGAACGCCACCGCGCGGACCTGCTCCTTGTGGCCCTTCATCCCGCGGAGCCGCTTGCCGTCCTTCCACAGCCGCACGAACTTGTCCTCGCCCCCGGACGCGAGCATCAGGGCGTTGCGGGACTGCGGCGCCCGGCCCCGCATGAAGGCCACGCAGTTCACCATCCCGGTCCCCACCGTCATCCGGTACCGCTGGTCGCCCGCAAGCGTCCACACGATGATGTCCCGCGAGCACGACACGAGGTAGTCCCCGCAGCTGGAGAAGCAGACGGACCGCACGCCCTTGGCGTGGCCGATCATCGTCGCCTTGGACACGGCCTTGTCTTTGCTGTAGTCCCACAGGCGCACCGTCGTGTCCTCGCTCCCGGTCGCGAACTGCGGCCGCGTGGGGGAGAAGCAGAGGCAGTTGACCCTCTTGCCGGTGAAGCCCACCTCGACGCACTGGTCGCCGCCCTGCGCGTCGAGGTCGCGGAGGAACACCTCGTCGCCGCTCGCGATCGCGACTTTGCCGGGCTCGTGGGGGAAGAACACCGCGGCGGACAGGGGCTGGTCGTACGGGACCGGGGGCGACTCGGAGACGTCGGCCCCGTCGAAATTGGCCCCCGTCACGTCGGCGCCGTCCAGAATGGCATTGCAGAGGACGCAGTCCGTGAGCGTGGCCTGCACGAGGATGGCGTTGTTGAGCAGCGCGCCCGTGAGGATGGCCCCGGGCACGCGAATCCCGCGCAGGTCCATGCCCGAGAAAGAAACCATCCCGGAGACCAGCAGCGAAAACGCAGAGGACGCGTGGAGGGCGTCCTCCCGAAGCGTGGTCTGGGCACTCTTCCGTATGATCTGCATCAGCAAGTCCACCTTTGCCAGGTACTTCGCCCCGCACACCGTCTCTTCGCGCTGCAGCTTTGTGCCGAAGAAGGACAACACCATCGCGTCGCTCTTCCGCAGAGCGTGAGCGAGTTGCCGAAGGGCGGTGTCGGTGTCCTCCCACAAATACCGCGCGATCAGGAATTCCATCAGCGTCCGATGCCGGAAGGAGAACGTGGAGTCGTTCTTGTACGACTCCAGTCGCAGCGGGAGACACTTAAACAGACGGACTCGCTGCTGCTGGGTGGGGTCTGCAGGGCGAATGCGCCGCGACGGAGGAGGAAGTGAGCAGGAACGGAGGAGACAGTCATGCATCTTGCCATGAGCAAACCGGGCGTGGCCGTGGCCCTCGTGGCCCAGCCCTGCAGGCGAAATCCGTGATACCATGGCACCCCCTCCCCGATCCCTTGCTCAAGATGGCTTTGCCCACCCCCCCCTCCTCCCCAAGGTTGAGGGAGGGGAGGGGAGGGCCAACCCCTCCCCACGAACCAACCTCTTCCCACCCCTTGCTCCTCTTGACAAACGCTTGCAGCACAGCAAATATGGATGCCTAGGACCAGTTGACGGGCATGGCACAGAGAATGCGTTCGGGCTCACATTTCTGGTGTTTTAGCAGAAACAGTGACGAGCGGGCACAGAGTGACGTCCCCTGGCCCTGGCCCTGCCCCCGCCTCCGCTCGAGCGCAAAAGCCGGGCTGTGGGTGCGCACAAGAGCAACCAGCGCCTCCCGGACTCCAACAGAGGCCGCCGCTTCGCTGGCCCGCAAGCCGGGCCAGCGTGGCCGTTCGCGGAGTGGCCCGCACGCCCCCCAAGACCCCGTGTCCGGCCCCCGCGACGGCGGCCGCGCTCTAATCTCGGGCCATAGCCGCCTTGACCTCTGGCCTCGCGGCAGGAAGAGGGGAGATGGGGAGATGCACCGGCAATGGGGCAGGTGGCATTGCTGCACGTACCCATCCCTGGCTCCTTGGTCATTTTCCTCCTGCACGTCTGCCTCCATGCCTCCTCCATCTCCGCACACCAGCACCCGGGCACCCAGACATACAGGGACGCAGAGACACAGGCGAACGGGCCCACAGACCCACAGGTACCCAGTGACACAGGGACGGCACCCGGGTCGAACGTGGCGGTGGTCTAGGGGCCGGGACGGGGTCGCGTGGAAACAGACACACGACAGGCTGGAATACCTGGGTCGTCCACATCGACGTAGTTCCCGACCGTGTCCTCCATCAGCCCCTTGGCCGACATCCTCGTGGCCACCTCCATCGCCAGCCGCATGCCTTCCTTTGTGCGCTCTTGGGCAGCTTTCAAGAGGTTGAGCGGCGCCCCTCGGCCCCTTTGCACGGGAAACAGCTCGGGCTCGTTGGTTTGCAGCGCCGCGTGGATGAAGAACTCCACAGAATACTCGTAGATGGTGTACTCCAGGATCGGGAAGCCTGGAAGCCGGCGCTTGTCCCGGTCTGCACGGGCCACGATGTCCTTGAGACATGGCAGCACCATCCAAAGGACGAATGGGTTCTGCACAATGGCCTGGAGCCCGTGGACCTGAGGCAGCGTGTTGCGGTTGTGGGAGGTGGAGGCGAGACAGTAAGGCAGAGAGAATCAGGGCAGAGAGTGGAAGGTAAGCGCTCGCACACAGTCCCCAGGTTTCGCGTGGCGCAGCCGGAAACCGTACGGGACGAGGTCGCATGAAAATGACCTGGAGCGACGCAGCTTCAGTTCCAAGAGCAATTTTGGGTCGACCCCCTATGAACGGTGATGCTTTGAAATGTGTGTCCGTTGCAGGCAAACCGCATGTGGCCACTGGGACTACTGCTACTGTTTCATAGGCCCCATAACAGGATTCCAAGCTGGGACAATCCAACTGCAACGCTCGAGCGGAGACCATTGGGGTACGGCACTACACGCCCGAGTGCCAAAAAAAAAAAGATTAAAAACAAAGTACCGTCAGGGGGCGTTTCGGTTCAGTTCTGGACCTGGACACCTGCGGCGTGAGCGGCATGGGCGGGGGGGGGATTTCTTTGGCATTCTTGAATCCCCGTGAAAGTCGAGCACTTTTGAATTTTGAACACACAACATTGGGAGAGGGTGGGTGGGGGGAGGTAAAACCCGTTCCCCATTCACCGTAAGTGAAATCAGAATACCGCATTCCGGCAGACGCACACGTGAACCTACAAACGCACCCAACGAGCAGTGCAAAACACAGAATCAATGAAAAAATGACACCAGGCTTTTGATGAGCTTTACACAAATGTTTGCGAACTGCTAGTGCAGGTAGCCTCGCGGCGCGGGCAGATTCCTTCGCGTCATGCCACAGACTTGCCTTGAGGTGCGCGCCCGGGGGGATGGGGGGGGCTTTGAGCCCAAACAGGTTGACGGTTGACAGGCGGCATGACGTTTGGCATGCGCGGTGCAGCATAGCGAGCACCTGGGCCACTGCATTCTTCCACTGCCTCAAAATATCGGTCTTCAGGGTCCGCCTCCACCGCGCCTCATCTTCCGGTACCACGTCAGGATAGTTCCGGAGCTCAGCTCTGGCCGAAGCCATGGAGGCCTCCACAATGGACTGGAATGTGGTGAGCTCCCCGGTGCCCTCGGGCCCCAGGTGCCGCGCGCGCGCCTTTTCCTTCTGGATCTCTTCCATTCGCATCTCGTCCCGCGCAACGATGCGCTGCAGCAGCGCCCGGCGCTCGGTGTACTTGGTGTTCCGCGCCTCGGATTTGGCGCACAGGTGCAGGTACTGCTCCACGTGCTCCTGGCGGAAGGGGACGATGTTGGTTTCGACGAGGTGCAGGCGTCCCGCCGTCAGCCATGTTCGCGGGAAAGGGAAATCGTCGCGGGCGGTCACAATGACCGACATGTTGGGGAAAAAGTTCAAATTGTTGAGCTCCAGGACGTTGCGGGAATCGGCGGCCGCGAAATTGCCCGGGGCGATCTCGTCGAAGCTGTCCAGCACCAGCACGATAAAGTAGTTGTTGGCCATCTCCAACAGCTCCGCGTTCGTGAGGCCGTACTGCTTCTTCAGCAGCTTGATCAGCCCCATCTCCCGGAACACGTCGCCCTCGGCCGCCGGCAGCGAGAGGAAGAACGGCAGCATCGGCAGGGCTTTGGCCACCTTCGTCGGGCCCTCCTCCGCGGCGGCCTCCGCGCCGGCTTCCGCCTGGCGCGCAGACCGCGCGGTCCGCTCGTCCGCCGCCTGCTGGGTCTCGATCAGCTTGTGGATGAGCCACAGCCCGACGACGCTCTTCCCGGTCCCGGCCCCCCCGGTGATCAGGATGACGGTCCCCGCCCTCTTCACTTGCAGCAGCAGCCAGTCGCCCAGGTTGTACTCGTCCGCCTCGGGGCTGGACGGCATGGGGCGGCCCCTCGGGACCACGAAGCGCTCCAGCAGGTTCTTGTACACGAACGACAGCTCCCGCATGGACTGCAGCTTGAACTGCAGGGACGCGATGGTGTCATTGGCGGCGGCGCTCTTCTGCCGGAGGACGATGACGTCCACTTTGCTCTCGATCATTTGGAGGTGGGTCTCGGAGATGACGTTCATTACCTTGAACGTGGTGTTGGGGGCCAGGAGGGACTCCTGCTCGGCGGGGAACGCCGAGAAGGGGCTGATCTTGTAGCTCTCCGTCGGCTGGATCAGGAAGCACGTCCCTGGGAGACATTAAGACTATGTGTCCACATGGTCACGCACGCCCTCCCCTCGCCTTGGGTGATGGCGGTAAAGCACGCCCCTATCTCCGTTGGCATCGGATTGCTAATTGTAGCGAGGGAAAACCATCGAATTTGGACCTCGACACTCTCAATGAGTAAAATTTAAACGTTAAATTTGCGGAAAACGGATTCCTACGCCTTGGCACCCAACCATTGGAGCGGGTGTCGCACTTAAGGTGTTCATCGCGACTAGGAGGTGCCCAGGCCCGCAATGGGGTGTGGCATGGAAATTTGCTGACATCACATGAAAAACCGATGGAAGATACACCTCCGGCGTCGCTGAACTGGTCCGTGATGCTGCGGTTGTGGGTGGTGGAGGAGAAACTCGACCACGTGATCTCGGCCCCCGCCCGGTACATCCGGTTCTTGTCGATGCGGCCCTTCAGCCCGCGGTACACGAACGGGGCGCGGTGCGCGGGAAGCTTCGCCAGCGCTCTCTCCAGCCAGTAGATGAAGGGGCGGAAGATCGCGACCTCCTTCAGGGCGTCCGCCCGGTCGTTGGACACGAAGGCCAGCCGCATGGCACTGTTGGCCGTGCTGTAGATTTGGAGGTCGGGGGCCTCCGGCTGGTCGTCTTCCGGGATCTCGTAGGAATATGTGTACACACTCTCGAAGTCTTTGAACGTGAAGTTCCGCAGTCGGTTCTGGCTCATGTACATCCACATGTTCCAGTGCGCTTCACGCTCCCGCGCCTCCGCCTCTGACTCTGTCCCTGAGGGGGGCACCAAAGCACAGCACCTCTCCCACAGCGGCACACAGGTCTGTTGCGACCCTGGGTTTTTCGGGCGCCACGATGAGGGTGAGCGGGAGGGTGGGGGTGGAGGGGGACGGTTAGTCGAGACGTTGTTGGACACACACTGGCTCAAAACTGGGTAAAAACGGTCACTTTTGGACACCAAATCGGCCACAGAACAGGCTAGCCGGCTGGAAATCACACTACGGGGAGGGGCACTGGTGCCAATCCTGTTTGCGCCCTGAGTCCCCGAACCAACACCCAACATCACAATAATTCTCCCTCCCAAATATTCCCCTAAGACTTGAACCCCCCCCCCCCCAAAAAAAAGCTGTCAACCAACGAGTTGGCAGGCAGGACTGAGGAGCACTGCTTGCCGCACTTCCAGCACCAGCACCACTGTCGGCACCTGTAGCACCCACTGCACAATCAATCAGGAAACACGGAAAAGCATGATCATTTGGCACAATGAAAGGGGACACCTCTCAGGGGACACCAAGAAAAATGCCAGCACGGAGCATTTGTTGGGTGACATGGTTGGCTCGTTTGCGCCCACAGTGTCAGGGGGTGTCAGGGGCATATTCGGAAGGCCCTTGAAACGGCCATTCAGGACACTCCGGTCTGCATTCTGAAATACGATATGATGGAGAATTTCGTCCGTTTTGGATGGGGTGCGCTGCACAGCTATTATTCAAAGACATTATCCTTGTCTGCCTGTTCGGAACCCCGCTGGGCAAGGATGTATTAGAACAGGTGACAACCATAGCAGGAGGGGTGTCCCCCCAGGACCCAGATTGTATAGTGGCAAAAAAGGAGATGTACCACACGAAAAAATGACTTGGGTCATTTGGTACACAAATGTTGGGTTCCGGACCCCCCTCCCCCTCTTCTCTTGAAATACATGCATGCTGCTGGGGCACACATCACCATGTTTACTTGCAGGAACATATTTCTTAAGGTAGCCTATGACTCTTAACAGCAACTTTGATCTTAAAATTTGGCCTGAAAAGTGGTGATTTCAGGGGCGGCAGGGTGCTGGCAGGAGGACTGCTCGCCCTCTTTGTCCTGTCAGGCCTGTCCCGAGTCACCGTAACCCATCCAAAACATGCCCTTTTTCGAATCAAGGGCGCCTGTGGTGCATCAGGGGCAGCAACAGCACGTTGGCAAAAATGATACGTGGACATGGCAAGTGACTGTTGACAAGGGGTCAGGCAAATTCTGCACCACCCCCCACCCAATGGCTGTGTGGAAAGCGCTTTTTATGCACATTCCAAAAAGTATACACCCGCCCTCCCAGCTGAAAATATTTCCACATGATGGCGTTAAGATAAGGAAATTCCCGAAAAGAGGGCATTTTGCTGCGAGTTGGAATGAAACGGCCGTCCCCAAGAGATATTGCATCGTGATGCCAAAGTGTCGCACGAATTGTCAGCAATCAGTGGTCAGATGACTTGCTGATGTGGTTGCCCGTCGGATAGTGAACGACACTTGACACTTCCGACGTGCCCATGCTGCACAGTGTCAGCAGGAACGAAAGGTTTCATGGGTCGCCTGCCGTGGATGGTTGCGCAGGTAAGTATTGTCAAGTAATAAGATGAAAGACAACAACCCACGTATGGAGTGGCAGGTGCCTCCATACAAACCACACCTGTCTCGGTGCTGGGTATAGTGTTCTCTTTGCACTTGCCTGCAAAGGGTACAGCCTGTGCGACACTGGGACCGAGCTCCCATGACGCGTTGCCGGTTGGCGTCGACTCTCCACTTGGGTCTCGGTGCGCGGTGTGAAAAGACAACTGGTCGTCTTCCCCAAACCAACGCACTCTTGCTTTTTCCAACATTTTCTCCAATGCACTTTTGCTGAAAGACGCCTGCTTGCTCGGGATGACGTGATGATGCAGCTCCTCAACCCAGTAATGGACCGACTGGTCTGGCCTATAATGTCGGGGATTGACAGGCCCATCCTGGGGCTTGACAGGGCAACTGACGCCATCAGAAAGCTTATCTGGTTTCCCACTCGAGAGAATTTGGACATCCATAGGGCTGGGCACTGCAAGCGCTTCATTCCGCTTGTCACCCATGTCGTCATCGCACCCTAGATGCTCCTCAAATTCTCTTGCAAGCAACATGAGATGAATGCCCTTCAAAAGCAGCCCTGATTTCGCCAGCCGCCGAAGTCTATCTCTGGCATTTTGGTTTTTTGGCGCAGGTGGCTTGTCCTTGTAGAAGCTTTTTCTTTTGCTGGCATGGGCTATGGGGTCAACGGCACTGCTGCCTTCTGAATTGTACGTCCTTGCAGATGCCTCCCCCGCAACATGGTCTTGCCCAGGGCCGACAACTTGGGTTTTATCCGTACTAGAACTGTCACTAGTGCCGCTTATTCCAAATGATACATTGGATATCCGTCGGTCATGATCGCAAACACGTCCGCAACAACAGCTTCCTCGGTGGGCGGCCATGGGTTGCGCTGCGTTGCCGTCCACCACAGCAGCTTGGGTACAAGTGATCCCACCCATCGCAAACAGCAGAGCAAAAGATCTAAGAGGCAGTTACTGCAGGCTCGGAGCTCAGCAAGGACTGGTAAGAAAAACAAGACCAGTGCGGTTCCGTGCAGTGGTGCATTGCAGTATCAGAATTATATCCGTGGCATAGGCCCGAGGATATCCGTAGATATCCGTGGTATATGACCCGGGATATCGCAGCGGTGATATCCTGGGTTATATACTATAGATGTATGCGGATATCCTGGGTCAACTCCCTCAAAACTCAATATGTGTACACAATGCAAAAGCAAAACGAGCAAAAGGCTCAACAGTGTTTTCAGAACATAACCTGCAGATCCACAGTGAAGCAGTGCGAAGAGTGGGTCCCTCGTCGTACGCCCACAAGATCAGTTTCCGGTTTTCGCCTAAAACTCTTAACAAAGCATATGCATTTCATGTTGTTTCACATGCCATGGTGCCCACCCTGCCCTGCCCATTGTCGTCCCTGGTCGTACCACAGTTTGACTGTATGTAAAGGTATGACATGCAACAGGTTTCGTGCCTTGAACCGTACTCGTATGTGCATCCACCACCACCCCCATCTGTATTTCTTGAAGCCACACCCTTGGATAATACATCGGACATTAGCCTCTAACGATTTGAGCGACCCATGGAGCTGGAATGTCTTATGTGTTAGGGCAGGAATCATAGATTGTAACACAGATGGGCAGTTTGGCGACCAAGGGTCAGGCCAGCGCTGCCAGAGCCGCACAGCAGGTCCCATGCCATGGCATATAGGCACCCCCTTTATACACATGTCAAAGCAGGGCTCAGTAAGCAGGCGGGTGTCACACCAATCGGCAGTTACTCCTGTGGTTTCCCACTTCATTGGTATGTCGTAGATGGCATGGTATAGAATTTCAACAAACAGCGCGAGCTGTGTGTGTATGTATGTGGGTATGTTCCCCAGGGCCATATAGGCATTATCCATATACCTGGTTTGCATCACTTCAGAGACATCAGTCGCAGGGCCCTGCACCTGTACATCTGCCATGTGGCATCTGACACTGTCAAACTGCAAAAAATAATTGCGTAAGAACGCATGCTGTGTGCGTGGGCTGCGATGTATGATTTGTCCTACGCGCCCCTCGGGGTGCGAGTCCCAGAGCCCCATCGCTGTGAAGTTTACCTGTGTGTCACTGAATGTGACCTGCAGAAGAAGACGTTTGTTCGGATGGAACCACCCACGCATACCTTCCGTGTACAGGACCTGTTTGTTCCGTGGTACATATGCAGGATCAGGAAACGTGAGCACAAGGCCTGGCTTTATCACAGGGGTAGGCAGGTGCCTCGGCCAGGTTAGGTGCGTGTTCGCAAAATGCTTGTCGCAAAATTCGCAATGTGCGTGTTCGCAAAATGCTTGTCGCAAGGAGCCTATTTCTAGGCAAAAACACCCTCTCCATCCTCTGCAAAATGATCATTGATCTCACTACGGGGTATGCCACCTTCACATTGACACAATTAAGTGAGAAGGAACCATCTACATATGAGCTCAATGAGAAGGAGAGCATGGCATATGAGTGTGAGATGTACCGTTCTCGTGCATGGGCAGCCTGCCAAGGCCCCAATGAGCCAAGATTTGTTAGCTATCCCATCACCCTTTGCCCAGGCTGTGTCTGAAGAGCAACCGCAAAAAAAGGTGAAAAAGGAAGTGCAGGTGAAGAAGGAAATGCAATGCTACCGTTGTGACCATGCCACCAAGAAGAGTGCATGTGGTACCCAACCACCTGTCACATGTGACCCATGCTGTGCATCATATGTCTTGTGCCAAGCCAAGGTTTCCTCCCAAGTTTGGTTCCCGGGCTTTCAAATCTTGTGTTACCGAAATGATTGGCTACCAGTAGACCATCCGTATGTGCCTATATGTTCCATGATTGTGGAGAGCTTATTTGAAGTTGCATGGGAGAAAGGTCATTTCGGATGTATTTTACTCCAAGTGGTGTTCACAAATGTGTTCTGCACGTGTCTCCTATGCAAGGGTGTTCATGGGGAGTGTGCAAGGATGCGTGCTAATTTCCTCGGGTCATGTACCACGGATATCTGCACATATCCTCGGGCCTTAATGCCACGGATATACTATTTGTGCCCAATGCCACGGATATCTGCGTTGTATCCCGTGGCATATATATCCGGTCGATATCTGTGGTATATGCCACGGGATACAACGCAAATATCTGTGGCATAGGCACAAATACCGTAGAGAGGCCTTCAAGGCACCCCCGGTCACTCGTCAGTGGCACATAATGGGCTGAATGCGCGCGATAGCAAGTGCTAAAAAGGTTGTCCAAGAGAGAGGGGGCTTTCCGAACTACGCTAGCAGTGGGCAAGCAACAAAACACTCATCAGTGATCAACCATAAGTGTGGCAACAATTTAGATGACAAAGGGTGCGTACATGTATGCAAAGACACCCGTCTTTGGTCTCCCACATAATCCTGAATGGTAAACATCTCTTCACTCGCACTCACCTTCTCGACGCACCAGAAAACATGCAAGAAAATAGTCCTGGCATGTCATCCTGTATACGTCATCATGCATTGCAACCCATCATTAAAGCTTTTTCCTTTCACACTTCCACCTCAACCAATCCACGTCGGCAACCCGGGAACAACACAAGTGCGCTTTTGAAAAAATCCCGTGGTCAAATGTGCCACCAGCCTAAAGCAATAGCTTTCGTGTTGATTTGTGCACTCAATAGATAGGCCCCTGACACGGGTGGGCACATGACTCTCCCTACCAACACGTACCGACTCACCACCCATGGATGGGGAAAGCGCCATGCGAGCCCATAATACCGGCGCCCTCGACCCCCCCCCCCCGTGAATTCCTTGTTGGGCACTCTACACACAACACCCCCCCCCCCCCCACCACAATAGTCGCACCGGCAGTGCCCAAGTATCTGCTTCCTTCTCTGCACCAACTGTTGTTCTCTTTATTACAGGAGCCACAATTTCAGCTTTGGCATATTGGCTTTCTTGGTTTTCCTTTACTCCACCCCAAACTTCCCCCTTCCTGGGACTACCCGGCACACCCCAACACCACCAGCTTAACCCCATACGCCGAGCATCGTCTTTGTATGTGATACAATGTGTACATATGGGTGGTGGTGGATTAGCTCATGACACTTTTGTTTGCTGGGTCACCACTAGTCACACCATGTCTTGAAATCTGTGAACTCAGGCGGGAGCATTGCCACGCACCAAAAAACCAAAAATGGTCACCGCCCCAAAGTGCCAACGCATCAATCCCAACAATGCATGGTCTTGGCTGGCACTCGCATACACAAGCAACATGCGAGCCCAAAGCATTGTTTCAAATGCCGCTACAGACACTGTTGAAGATGCCACTACGAAAAGCACAACATGTGAATGCAGATCCCGACATCAAATGAAACTTGGGGACCATGGGAGCAGGAGCAACCCGGGTGTTTCAAGGCGCCATATGTATCCAAATACTCAAGCCCCCCCGACTGTAGACCCGGGTCTTATAATGTTTTCCCCCTGAGCCAGAATAGCACGCGTGCAGCACCGTTGCTTGTCTTTAATTTTGTGGACTTGAGCTGTTTTGTTTTTCTTCGCCTTGCACGAGTGCCTCACAACAAAGCAATCGGGCTCAACACTCCCCATGGGTGTCCGTTGCTGTTGGCGGGTGTTCACATGAAGCACTCACTCCCTAAGCTCTTTTGTTGCTAGCGGTTGGCTTGGCCCTGTTTGGGCTCCGAGATTTTTTCTCTTCATTACATTTTTAGACTTCTGTTCGTTTTTTCGCTTTGGGGCCAATTTTGGAACTTAGCTGCCTTTTTTCAGGCATGACGGTCTTCCACCCAAACTTAACATTTGTTTCGTACACGGACCTCATCATTGCCAAAAGCTTGGCCCAGCTCAAGCCACCCGTTCATTGCCCGCTCCATACCTTCCAGAGGCACACTCGATGGACATCCTCAAGAATAGTGACCACGCTGACTTTCAAGGTACGTGGAATGGTACTCAAGCCCCCCCGACTGTAGACCCAGCTGGAAACCCCCATTTATAAGACCCACCCCTTTTTTGGGCCCCTCCTCGGCAAAGACAGCTATAAGACCCACTTCAAAAAGACCACTATATAAGGCCCACCCGGGAAAATTTTGCGGAGCACAAGGAAATGAAACAAAATTGTCCTCAACCTCACCCCAACCCAAAAAATGACAAAAAACATTCATTGGATGCTTTGAGTGATGGGATGGTGTCATGTGTGTTGCCAAATCGGCCTCAAATGCTTGCGAGACGAGGGTATCACACGTTTATACACCACATGCCGTGGGGGCATATCAAACACAATGGATGAATAAATATCGAGAGGCATCACATTAAGAGTGCCGCAACCCAAGACCGATGGTTCGCGCCAAAAGAGCGATAAGACCCACTTCAAAAAGACCACTAATGGCACTACATGAGACCCACCCGACCTGGTCGGCGACCAGGCGTAACATCATGTACCCGCCAAAACCGCTGTACGGCGTGTAACCGCTGTGTAACGTTTTTGGTAGTAAAAATGAGATCGTGGCATTGCTGACGGAAACGGAACTTCGGAATTCAACCCCACCACAAACCCACCAGGGCTAGAAACGGCCCGGCAAAAAAAAATCCAAGCACAAGCAACCCACAGAGGGTGTATGGGAGGCAGTCCATTTCCTGAAATGGGTATGCGAAACACAGAAAGTCCGCAGGTGCACACGGGGACCATGGTTTGGCATTCATAAAAAATGCCGCAAGTTTGCTTGCATGCTCAAGGCATACGGTGACCCCTGGACTCATGTATCATGGCCTAAAATCCAGACTTTTATGCGTTGGGAGATTTTCTACAACGATATTATCTACAACGATATCAGAGTGCTCCGCTAGATCCGCGGGGTCGCCATCGGTGCAATGTGCGCAGCACGGTTCACCAATATATATTGTATGTGTAAAGAACACCTCCTCCACCTGCAATACCACACGCCTCGGCCACTGCAGCAAACCCCCCTAAAAAATACCCCCCTCCGAACCAAACATGAAGCACAAACAAGCCATACCAAAGTCAGTACAAAGCCTCGGTCTCTGGGCTCATCCATTCAGGTATGTTGATAATATTGTAGGAATCCGCTCTGGTCACAAAAACCTGGATACAGTCCTGAAGTACTTTGAACAAGTCCTCGGTATCACACTCTAGATCCAAGGAGAAGGACTCTTGTGTGGTTTGGGACTTTTCGTGCTGGATCACATATCTCTATCGTTTCTAAGGATACACACAAAGTTGCACACAAAGTTGGTGTTCACGTACTAAATTGGGCGAAACAAGGGAGAACTCTTCAGTTGGGCTTATGGTAGTGAGCACGGCGAAGCATGCACAAGAATTTGCCAAGAGATCTGTAGCGTGAAGAAAACAATTGTGTATCTTTCGTTCCCACATTGTTATGAGAGCCCAATTTTATGCACATGCATTTATTCATCAATACAGTGTGTCCCAGAAGGCCCCAAGTGGGGCCTATGGTTTACCGTTTGGCGGCGATGCGTGGGTGCATTGTACATTCTGTAACGGTCCTGTAAGGGATCAGTGCCAGTCCAGGACTTTGGTCCTCAATCTCAGCAGTCCCTGGGGGTCCCTGTTTTCCCAACTGGGGCTCAGTGGACTGAACTGTGTGGTAGTCAGGGCCCTCACCGCATGGCCACGACAATGGATAGCCTTTTGCACTGAGTTCAGTACATACATAGGTGACATTAGACATTGCAATAGTGAGGGAGGAGGATTAGATGACAATTTTTTGAAAAAGCGCACCGGTGAGGGATCGGAGGACCCATTTTGCATTGGGAGAGTGGCAGTCAGGGAAGCGGAGCAACCGTTCATGTACAGGGTCTTTGGTGCTCCCTTTCTGCTTCATGGCGACACTGATGAGTACTGTGTGCGGGTCAATACTTAGTTCTGCCTCTAAGGACGTCACCTACTGGTGGGCAGAATACGACCTCATGGAAATGTTCCCCAACATACCACGGGAAGAGGTATAAACAGCACCGCAGTGGGTGAGGGATACATTAAAGGAAACTCTTACATACAAGGGAGGGATCCGGTTCTACTTGTCAAAAAGCGGTCGTCGCAAGTTGGATAACATGAGGGTGGGTGCCCGTCACTCGTTCCAGTGTTTCACCTTTGAAGATGTCATGCACTATATGTCCTGGGACCTAAATTTCAATACATGCTTTCTAGCCCTGTTATCTGTGTTCACACAGGTGACTGGCACGGCATTTGCTAGTTCATGCAGTGCTCACGTCACCTCACTAGTGCTAATCTTTCTAGAACGCACGGACACCACCATCTGTGCTAGAGAACACACTTTGGGCCAGCTATAGTTATAACTTCCTGGTGTTGCTGCGACTGTCTCAGGGGCAGGACAAGGACGTGGAAATAGCGCATGTTCGAAGTTTTTTAGCAACTGACGGGTATGGGTGTCACCCTCGAGCAGGTGGGTACATAAATTGACTTTCTGGAATGTACTTTACGCAACCCTCTAGGCGACCGCCCCATGGCGGTCCGTGACATGATGTCCACGGAGTCAAAGTCCACCCTGTGCGAGCTCAGAACAATGCTCAATCCGCTGGCACCAAATGCAAAGGGGGCGCTGGTTTCGATGGTGCCCAATGGTGTGAAGAAGTCACAACATCTCAGGTTGACCCCCACAGCAGTGCTGTCCAACCTACATACATTTTTGCAGTTGTAAACGACCATGCAGTACCCGCGAGCCTGGTGGGAACCCACATTCCACAAGTGCTGCCTGAAGTGGGGACTGCCGGTAGGGGACAAGGATGCACAGGATTAGGAGGTAAACCCCTGGGGGCCTGGTTTAGGGCCCCTAGGGGGACGCCCCCATGACTCCTATGCCCGCCATTCGGGCGTCCCCCAGTGGAGTTTACCCAGCTACGGAGGGGGGGGCGGGTTTGGGCTGTGCTGTGCCACGGGGCCGCCACGTAGGCTGTGTCGTGTCACAAGGCCGCCGCTCTGTTGTGTTGTGGTGTGCCATGCTTTCTTGTGCTGTGTTGTTCAGCATTGGATTTTGCTTTGCCTTTGCTCTCGATTGCATGATGATGATGAATTTTCTCACACATTTGTTTGTTTCTCTGAGATTTTGTTTTGCTTTGTTTGCTCACAAGCCTTGAATTAGGTTAATGGCGTAATCCGGTAAGTAGTTTATTTAGTCGCATCATGCATTGGGATGTGGTTATGGGATGTTTGCTCGCAGGAATTCGGACCATGTCGCCCGGGTTAGTAGCCCGTATGGCAAGCCAGGTGGCTACCTTACTGTCTACACCTCTCGATCCAGTACTCCGCTAAGCCTCGGGCCCCGTTTTCGGGTGAGTCGAGCGCGCATGGGGCCCTCGTGAACCAGGCGACAATTTGACTCGTGTTTTTTTTACACGGACGAACGGGATAGGTTGTGTGTGATAGGCTGTTTGCGCAGAAGATTTTTGAACGCTTGAACACATTTTGCGTGTCCATACGTTTCAATTACCACACGGCTGTATCACAGAAATTGTTGCAACATAGTGGCTGCTTTGTTGAGCACTTGTCTCCGCGTGCTTGCAGTGGTCCTCCCTTGCCACCTAACGAGTGACGGCCTTAATTCTGATAACAATGGGCATCATGATCAAGTGTCATTTCAGTCTTGATATGGCTAGCATGGTGGCCATTCTGGTCAACACTATAACCAACAACTGACGATGAACCTGCTTGTCATCATCATCTATGACAATCACCATCATGCAGTTCTGGCCAAGCTAAAAAGGGTCAAAATAGTCCTAAAAGGGTCAAAGGGGTTACGGGGTTAGACAGGGTCAAAAGGGGTCTTCAGGGGCCACAAAGGGCCAAAAATGGTTCGAAAGGTCACCAAGGGTCGGAAAGGGTTCAAAATGGTCAAATGTAATTGCAAAGACGAACTGGCTTTGGGAAGTTTTGTCACAACTCATTCAAATCTAAGTCAAAACACGGCAAATGGTTAGAAGCCCTCCACTCCATGACCGTAATTGCTTGTAAGCCACATGCAAGTCAAACGCTCTTATTACAAATCAAATAATTGGCACAACAACAGCACGCACCGTGCCGCAGGCAGGGCGGCGGGGGGGGGGGTTATGGGGTAGTTGATCCTGATCATTTTTGATGGAAGCACTAGGCAGTGGGGAAGGGGGGGGGGTTCGAGGGTGGTGATCCAACACAATGCCCATGCTCTTGTGGACTTGTGGATCAATGTTGTGTGCCTCGCCTTCACTTTGTTGAACCATTTTCTTGGTACATTTTTGTTGAAGATATTAACTGCCCGTGAGTGTACCGGTCGAACATATTGTTCACACAGACATCCGTGCACCATTTCCCAAGAATAAAACATTTAGGGATTCCGTTTTTTGCCAAGGCACAATATGTGCGAGGGCATGCTAAACACACATGCACGCGCACAATAAATGAGACGGTGAGGTTGCTTTGATGATGTGTTCGGACATGTCCACACGGGGTTGAAACCCGTTCACATGGATGGCGCAGTGCATATGTTCACACAAGGTCAGGTGAGACAGGATCGGTACACGCTCAAACAGGATCAGCTCAAACAGGATGAGTGCACGTTCAGACAGGATCGGACCTTGCTCACACAGGATCGGTGCATGTTTGGACAGGATCAGACCTGTTGGATTGTTGTGTGCGTTCGTGTGCCTTTTTTTTTTGAGTGAAGTTAAATCATTTCTCTATTTCTTACTAGCATGTCACACTAGGTCACTAGGTGCGCTTTGAACAATTTTTTTTGAAGATGAATTGGTGGATCAATTCTTTGCTGCGTGCTTGCATGTCACCGGGTGCGCTAATTGGTAAATCCTTTTGTTTCTTCCTTTCGTGCATTTAATGTTACTGTTCTGGTGTTGTTGCATGCCTGCCTCCCTTGTCAACTAATATCATTGTTTTGCTTTGTATGTGCTTGCCTTCTTTGTGTATGCATGGTCCCTGTGAGTGCACTTTGCAACCCTGGGTTCTTGAGCCCCTAGGGGTGTCTTGGTGAGCCCCGGGGACATTCCGCATGTCCGGATGGATGGTTCAGTTCAAACTAGGGGTGGGGTGGGGGGGTTATGGACCCCCACGGATGAGTGATCCATGGACTACCTATTGCACACTGGGCGCGTGCCGGGCACACGCTCCCCCATGAAAGAACACACCACCACACTTTGAGGTGAATGTACGGAAAATTGTTGTGCTGAATATGCTGATCCACACTAATGTGGGGACAAAATTGTTTGCAAGGCACAATAATATCCCTTGTTGTGTGCACTTTGGATTAGCAGGGTTGTGAGCCCCTAGGGGTGTCTTGGTGAGCCTCTGGGACTTTCCGCGTGTGTGGATGGATGGTTCAGTTCAAACTAGGGGTAGGGGGGAGGTTATGGACCCACGGATCAGTGATCCATGGACTACCTATTGCACACTGGGCACGTGCCGGGCAAACGCTCCCCCATGAAAGAACACACCACCACACTTTGAGGTGAATGTACAGAAAATTGTTGTGCTGAATATGCCGACCCACACCAATGTGGGGACAAATTGTTTGTGAGGCACAATAAATGTCCCATGTTGTGTGCACTTTGGGTTAGTAGGGTTGTGAGAAGCCTTTCTTGTGCCCTTGGTGTAGTCGTGTTGTGTTGTGCTTAGCAAGGATGGTTTTGCGGTTCATTTGGTTGGAAGGGTAGCCATTTTTTGGTGCGCTTTGGGGCATCTCCAGAAGATCGTAAGCTTGGGACCAAAGTCTAGGACTCTTGCCCAACAGGAGAGTGCTTGGTGCATGCGAGGCGTGCACCGGTCAAACACTCCCCATTGGGGTGGTGTGGCAAATTCTTGTGCATTGGGGAGC
Organism: Eutreptiella sp. 'Long Island Sound 2002'; assembly: GCA_964036045.1. Lineage (NCBI taxonomy): Eukaryota > Euglenozoa > Euglenophyceae > Eutreptiales > Eutreptiaceae > Eutreptiella > Eutreptiella sp. 'Long Island Sound 2002'. The sequence goes on from OZ038398.1 coordinate 1,309,268, forward strand.
TTACCCAGCCATGGATAGGGGGGGGGGGCGCTTGGGCCGTGCCATGCCATGGTGCCGCCACATAGGGTGTGTCGTGTCACACGGGGCCGCCACTGTGTCGTGTTGCAATGGTTCGTGTACGAGGGTGATTGGCACTTGTGTCACCTGTGTCACCTGTGCCGGCTGTGCCACCATGACATGGAGGGGGGGGGGGAGGGCGGGGGAGGGGGGCCATTGGGAAGTGTGCCGCGGCACGTGCCGTGACATGGGTTAGCTCCTGGGGTGGTGTGACGAATTCTTGTGGAATTTTCTGTGAGTTTGCCGATCAGCACCAACCGTTGTTGGTGACGAGAAAACACTAAGACACCAACCACCCAGTGGTGGGAAGATGCTGTCGAGTGCCACGCTGCATGTGATGATGCACAAACGATGCTTGTTCATCTCTATTCAGGATAGCCCTCGTGGTATTGCAAAGCGCTTTTATAGTTGGCCAGCCATGGCCAATGCCGAGCCAGGGCTCACGTTCGCTAATCTGAGTCTCCTTGGGACCAACACGGACACTATTGAGGACCCGACCACTTCGTTACTAAGGACAAAGGCAAAGAGGGACCGCGAGCGGAAGAAGAAGACCCGTGACGTCACGCAACTGGATATCCCCAATGCCTCGGTCCCAGTGGATCTCATGTCATCCCTCGGTACTAGGACAACATCCAGACAAACTGCCACACACACACTCACCACCAACACCACAAACGCCGGAGTTGAGGATTACCGGATCACTGATTCGGGTCTGTGCCATCCTCCCCCTTGCGCTGCGTCTGCGCACTGGACGCTCGTCCGATCGTTGTGTTTCGGTGTCGTGCACGGACACGCACGTGGGTCATGAAGAATGGCTTTTGTCTTGTACGCTCATATCAATCTTCTGCATTGGCGGTCAGGGCTGTGCTTGAATAGGAAACTTATAAGGGTGAGGGTTACCCCTTCAGACCCCCTAACCCCAGGGTTCGCACCCCAGTCGCTTGTCTCATGCATCGGGCATCCGCCTGCAGCCTCCCCCCCCTCCCGCTCGTCAGTGAACAACTTCGGGTTCTCCGGTCTGTATTGGAGGCACAGTGTGTGATGACTCATCAGTTCCTGATCCCCCGGGTGTTGGCAGTGAAGGATGTCGCACGTTCCCCACACGCCCCCACTTGACTGCATTTGTGCCCAGGGTCGCTGCAGGTGGAGCGAGATGGAGTGATCTTCTCGGTCCGTGAGGCAGTCCGTGTGCAGGCCGCGGCGGAGACCGGGAAGACCAAGCACTCGCGGTATTCCCATCTGCACATCACGGCACATAAAAGTGTCAAGAAAAGCATCCATTTCCGGGATTTGATCATCCCGGACGATGACAAGACCATCGGGCAGGTTTCTCCCTCTCATCACTCTGAGGCCACGGGGCGCGAAAGGGGTGTTGGGTGGGGGAGGGAGGGGGAACGTGGGGAATGCGGAAGGGCCTCATCGGGGGGGGGGGTCGATGTGCATGATGACGCTTGATCCCGGAAAATGTCATCCGTGAGAGGTTTTTTTCCAACGCTTTGGTTTGAGACCGTGTGGTTTTGCCTTTGCCGTTGAGGGTATTCATTGGACTTCTTGCATCTTTACATTGTGATATTTCCATTGCCTCTGGCCAGCCAGAATTTAGCTCGTAGGGCACTAGTTGTAGTGGGCCAGCACCTGGCTTCTTGCGCTGCCTGTCTGCAGCAGTGAAAGGCGCCTCTAACATGTCGCTGAAGATTTTTTCTTTCCGCCGTCCTTCTTGTGCCCTGCGGTACACCGTCGTGCACACGCATCTGTTTCCAACAGCGGGGGAGTCAGCGGCTGCTACCTGATGCGGGCAAGCCGTCTAGGACAACACGTGCCGTGCGTGTCGCTTCCTGCGTTTTGCTTCCGCTTTTTTGTTGTCGGGCCATGAGGGCGTACCCAAGAGCGGCCTCAAATGCCACGCCGTATCACAGGGGTCACAAGCTATTGTCAAGAAGGTCCTTCACCAGCCCACCAACACGTACTTCGCGATGAAGGTCATCAACACTCATGGCGCCTCGAAGAAAGAATTGTATATCGAGCTCGAGCGCGTCATGGCCTCCTCCACTGACCACCACTGCCCCCACCTTGTGACCTCGTACGAGGTGTGCCCCACCCAAGGGCCTGTGGGGCAGATATGTCGGTAAGGTCTGGACGCGCGCAGCAGCGGGCAGCATTTCACTGGACGCAAGGGACTACAATGCTTTGCGTTAGTCACTGTAGTCAGATGGGAATCACGAAAATCAAGAGGTCCCAGTTCATGTTTGAAGGACGTTGGGTTTGGACTGCAAATTCGGTGCCAATACACCTCATGAAAGCCCCAGACAAGAACAGAAAACGGGAAAGGGGCAGTGCATCTTTCGCAGTCCTGTGAAGATTGGTCGAAGTCTTGCCATAACCGGGCCATTGGGCACGGTGCCGAAAGCTGGCGCCAATTCTGAAACAAAGCTGGCGAATTATTGTGCCAATTTGGCGAAATATTGTTTTACTCTCAACCGGTACATTTTGGCCATTTTGGGCGAAAATGTACCGGCTGGGAATCTTCGATTCTCAGTGGGCACATTTGGTCATTTTGGGCGAAAATGTAATGTACCGGCTGAGAAAAACAAACCCCAGCCGGTACATTTTCGCCCAAAATGGCCAAAATGTACCAGCTGAGAATCAAAAATTCCCAGCCGGTAGAGCGCGGGGCAGAATCAAAAGTGGGCCACAAGTGGGCCGGGTGGCTACATCACCCCTGCCGCTTGGGGGTCCCCAATGCTTCAGAGCAGGGGGCGGAATCAGAAGTGGCCCACAAGTGGGCCGGGTGGCTACATAACCCCTGCTGCCTGGGGGGTCCTCAATGCTTCAGAGCGGGGGGCAGAATCAAAAGTGGCCCACAAGTGGCCCGGGTGGCTACATAGCCCCTGCCGCCTGGGGGGTCCTCAACGCTTCAGAGCGGGGAAAAAAATCAGAGCTGGCCCACAAGTGGGCCGCGTGGCTACATAACCCCTGCCACCTGGGGGGTCCCCAATGCTTCAGAGTAGGGGAAAAAATCAGAAGTGGCCCACTGCATGCCCACTTCCCACGAGTTCCCATGGGAAAGTGGCCCACTTCCGAGAAGCTGGATGTTTGCTTGTAATAATTCCTGGAGTTTCTGGACGCTTGCTGTTCATTCTTGGAGGTTTCTGGATGCTTGCTGGTGATTCTCGGGATATTTCCCAATCTGGTTTTTCTCATGCAGCAGGGCAGACCGCCCAATTGGGTTGTTTCACAGTGTTTCCATCATTGCAATTCCCCAGCGGCGGATGCTTGTTTCAGGTGGATGCATCAGAGCGTAGTGGAAGTTGATGCTTTTCATGGCACGCTTCAAGTGTACTTCAACAGCCTCAGCCCATTGCTCCAGTGACCGGCCGCGCCAGGATCGCGCTTTGTCTCACGATTGCTTTTCTGCGGACGGCGTCCTTTCTGTGACGCTGCCACTGCCGCATGCAACCCCTGTTTGGATCACATCCGATGAGGGTTATTTTTTGTTGACAAGAAAGCGTTGCATAGGGTGTCTGCTTGCAAAACAATGCAGCAGGCACATATTTCAATAGGAGATAAAAAGGGTCATGATCCAAAACTGCAACCCCACTACTGTTCAATACTAGAGCGACATGCTGGGGATTTTGATCAGAAAGCTGCCAAAGTAAATTGGGGAGAAACGCCAGTTGGCCAAAAAGCAGCATTGAACACCTCCGGATGTGGCGCTGTACTGAATGGAATCTTCGGAAAAGCGACAAACCATGGGATGCAGTTCATAGGCTGCAAAAACAGAACGTGCACAGCCGACTCCCAAAACTTAAAATCTGCTTTCATCGTGCACTGGTGGTGCTCAACCACTGGTTCCCGCTGCTGTTCTCCAGCCTTGCACTCCCTCAGGGCAGTAGTAGTGCCGCTTACAGTAATCTTCATTGCACAGCCTCAGGCTCTGGTCCGAGACATTGTCAGAGTACAGCATTTCAGCCGCCCCTGTGCCCCCTGTGCTCTACTCCGTACCCCCCAGGGCCCCTAGTTTTCGACCCCTTCTTCGAATGAAGAGGCACCACCGTTGTTGTGCACAGGGCTCCTGATTCAACGAAGAAATCATGTTGTTTTTCTGGACTGCTCTGCATTTGTTGCAGAAATACCTGCTCTCCACAACGCCTCTAGTCCCTGATCACCCGCACAGCGTCGCTCAGGTCGGGTTGACCAGGATTGCTCTGCTTCTTGAACTTACTGAATCTGACAGGCACGGCAACACCTCCTCTGTTGCATAATTACAGGGCAATGCCATCGTTGCTCTCAGCCCTCGTCCACAGAGCGTTTGTGCATGTTCTCAAACCGAGTTGCAAAAGAAAGGACCATGTCCGTCCCGAAAGAACATGGAGATACTGAGCGCGGGGCATTCCACGAGACGCCAGGGACTGCAATGGTTTCTGTCGGTCACTGTAGTCGGATGGGAATCCTGAAGATCAAGAGGTCTAAGTTCATGTTACACTCGGCGAAGGATGTTGAGTTTGGATTGCAGATTCAGTGCCAATATCTTGCGGGGTCTACAATCCCCATGGTCCGCAAAGAAGATGGGTCTTACGTCGTTTTTTGGGGGTCTACCCGAAAGGGGGTAATCGGATCGTATCCTGCCGCAACCGCAACTGTGTGCGCTGTGCAGTGCGCAAAGATAACGGAGTACAAAATTATGAGTTTCGGTCAGTCACTCATACACATCCCACACAAAAACAGCCGCCCTCTTCGCTGCACTCCTTCAGGCATTCTTTCGAGACGGCCGGCTGCACGTGCTCATGGAACTAATGGAGTACGGCTCCCTGGCAGACATTTTGTACAAATGCAAGAAATTGACGGAGGAAGAGGGTGCCGTTTTGTCTTTCCATGTGCTTCAGGGGTGTGTGCTCAATGTGTAGTGCAAGGGGCTATACAGAGGGACTGTGCAGAGGTACTCACAGGGCTTTGCAGAGGGGTGGCATAGAGTTATATGACAGAGGGACTCTACAGAAAGCTCTCCATAAGCTCTCCGGACGCCCTACTGAGCCCACCTGGATGCACCACGAGGCCCCCACCCTGGCATGCATGGCCGCAGCATCTCCCGTTCGATTCCTGGAACCGAAAATCGGTTACCATTGAGGTGCATGTCTTGGTATCGCTCCATGGGGGTCTGCCTGGTGGACTACACAACACTGGACCGTGTCACACTGCAGAATTTCCAAATCGTAGGGCGGCTGCCTGGCAGACGCAGGATTTGCGTGGATTTGAGTGTCGCTTGTGACTCCTTGTGAATGGCACTGCCCCCTCGCAGTCCATCCCCTCACCGGGCCCCGCTGCTCTGTGGCAATGCCCAATGCCCCGCCGCATTGTGACAGCGCAAAACACCGTGAGACGTGCGGCAGCACATCACACCGTGTGGCTGTAGACTAAACGCATGCCGCCCTGTGACAGCACACTAAACAATGTGGCAGTAGAACAACTGCGTGGCAGGACACAACATCGTGCTGCTCGCCCGATGTACAGGTGCTCCTCGGCGGTGCAACAAACCGTTCTGCAGCACAAAACACCTGTTGACCCCCAGCGACACACAAAATCCCTGCAGCTCTGTGATGCCCCCCTCAACACGCGGCTGCAGTACGGCAGCACAACTACCCCGTACCCCGTGGCAGTGCTCAACACCCTGTGGCAGCCAACATGACTACCGCAAAAGGGTGACAACAAAAGGCACGCCGTGCTTTGGCAGCCAAAAGGCCTGGTGCATTGTGGCAGTAAGGCAGCCTATTGCTCTGTGTTCACACGGTGTCGGAAGCCTTTCTACAGGGGGCAAGCCTTTTGCCGTCACAGAGCAACAAATGGTACCATGAGCAGCACGCGTTTTGGTTGCCATGGTGAAGCAGGCTTAATTGGTGCCACGGTGCAGCAGGCTGTGTTTGCGCCACCTTGCCTTTTCGCTGCCACAATGTGCCAAACATTTTTCCTGCCACCGCATGGTGCGCCTTTTTGCTGCCGCAGTGCAGCAGGCCTGTTACGTGCTTGTTTCCCTGTCTGGTTGTCTGTCTGGGTGGTTAGCTCTGCACATGGTTTTGTATCAGTGTTGTTGTGTCTATCTGTGGTAATCCTCTTATGTAGTTACCTCTCTGTGTGGCTGTCTGTCTAGGTGGTTGATTATTTACGTGGTTGTCTCTCTGTACGGTTGCCTCCGCATGTCGTATCCCTCTATGTCTTTGTTTTCTACACCGCTGTCTCTGTATGCAGCTATCTTTCTTCGTGGTTGTCTCTCAACATGGTTGTCTCTCTGTGTAATTGTCTCTCTATGCGATGTGTGATATGTCATGCAGAGACAACCACACAGAGAGATGACCCCATAGAGAGCCAACTACAAACAGAGACAACCAGATAGGGAGACAATCGCACAGAGAGACCACCACCCAGCGGGACAAACCATTAGGAGGCAACCACGTAGAGCGACAACTACACGGAGAGGCAGCCACATGCAGAGGCAGCCACACACAGACACAACTGCGTGAAGAAGCAATCTGCACGCTCTGTAGTTTGCCATGTGGTTAGCTTGCTCACTTTGGTCACTTTGGTTGTGGTTCTGGGCTGCCACTACGTATTTGTCCCTTCCTTTTGTTTTTGGCCATTTATGATGTCCATCTATGGTGCCCTTCCATGTTCTCGCTATGCGTCCGCAACCTGTGTGTTTGCCCCTTTCCGGTGCCCTTGTGATTTTACCACCCTCCGTGCTGTCTCTCTGGGTTTATCTTTCGCTGCCGTCCATCTGTGTTTGTGCCTCCATGCTCCCACCAAGTTCTCGTCCCTCTTTTCTGTCCTATGTCGTTTGCCATCACTCACCACCACAGGCTGCGAACCCTGCACAACAACCGTCTCATCCACCGCGACATCAAGCCTTCGAATTTGCTGGTCAATGCCCAGGGGCTGGTCAAGATCGCAGATTTTGGAGTAGCCACGTTTGCCGACACCTGCAATCTGGCCAACTCGAGTATTGGCACGAAGCTGTTTATGAGCCCTGAGCGCATCAAGCTCTCGGACTACAGTTACCAGAGCGACATGTGGAGCTTTGGTATGAGTCCGTGTTTAGGAAATACTGTCAGTCATATCACTGCCTTGAGCCAACAACACACAGGCAGAACGTTGGGTGCTGGAACTCGCGTTTAAATGAACTGCAGACACTACCCCGATGCAAGATCCCCACTGTATCCAGCACGCTTTCCGTATCAAACACCCCACACTGTCCGGAATTACCCTTTTGTATGGAACACCTCCTCTTTATGGATCAACCCCTCTGTATCTCTGAATGTAGCAGCCAATCTGTATTCAACACACCCTCTGTATGGAACACTGAAGCACGACGGTCTGTTATGCGCCCACTAAAGAGGCTTTTCTGCTATGCCTGTGTCTTGAGGCCCTCGACTCCTTGATTTTCAACCGCGCAGCAAATCTCAACCCCTCTGTATCTCTGTATTTAACACCCCCTCTGTATGGAACACGCCCTCTGTATCTCTCTATTTAACACCCCCTGTATATGAACACCCCCTCTGTTTCTCTGGATTTAATACCCCCTCTGCATGGGGCGCCCCCTCTGTATCTCTGTATTTAACACCCCCTCTGTCTCTCTGTACGGAACACCCCCTCTGAGTTCAGACCGGTTTGGTTCCATCGTTCCCCCCTGTTGACGCAAATCCCTCACATCTATCCGGCATTTCATGGCAATTGCCGTTGTGGCTGAAGACCCTTCGTTCTTGTTCTGCCATGCCCCGCTCCCGCATGCACCACCACTGCCTCTCTCGACACCTCAGGGCTTTGCGTGGCCCAGAGTGTTCTGGGGTATTTCCCGTTCCGCGGCTGCGATAACCTTTTCAATTTGGCCGTGACCATTGCAGACGGCCTCGCCGAAGTCCATTTCCCTGAAGGACTCGGGGTCAGCGAAGACTTCCAGCACTTTGTGCATCGGTGCACGAAGCAGGTCCCGTGCGCCTTCTCCCGGGGTCTGGGACTGTGACATGGAACAGCATGCAGTACACACGCCCAGCACACAACCACACGTCCACATCAGGCAGACATACATGAACACAGACGCACAGAACGCAGTGCACAACAACAGAGGACACAGGTCCATGGGACAGCAGGTGTGCGGCAAAGCATGTGCTGTCAATTTGTATCCTGGCGGTTTGGAGGGTAACTGACGGTAGTTGGGGAGTAACCGCCGACGGTCGGAGGTCAACCGATGGCGGGTAGAGATCAACCGACAGCCGTTGGAGTTCAACGTTTTCTATTCCAAAGAAAGGGAAAAAAATTGTCCGCTGAACAAAAATGCCCTAGCTGGCATCGTACGGGGATATCTGCAAGGGTGAGCCGTTGGTTGCCTTTCAAGTGCCGTCCAATTGTACAAGAAGGAGCTGGGTTCAGGACGGCCCGAGCTCTTTTTTTCGTTAAAAACAGTCCTGATGCCATTCAGATGTGTGATACGGGTGTGCTGCATGTGGCGATATGGGCATTAGGCAACACAGAAGTCATAGGGGCATGACCGTCATTACGTCTCGCAGGAATGGAAGGAACGGGCCCTCGCCGATGAGCTGCTGCAGCACCCGTACCTAACCAGCTATCCTGAGATCCAGACCAAGACCTTGGCCCCGCTGCTGGCCACTATGCACCCTAAAACCGCCTCCCCGCGGGAGTAACTGGTTGGGGGTGACACCCACGATGCGATTGGGACGCGGGGTTTCACTGGCCTTTTGTTGTGCACCCGCTGGACAAAGATGACCGCAAGAAAATACCAATGTGGCTGATGGGCATCAGTGCGGCGGGGCTATTCGGCTGATGGGAAGTGGGGCGTCAGGGGCGTCAGGGCGGACGGGGGCTCCTCACGGCTTCAAGGGCGATGGGCATCACGGCATCAGGGCGGATGGGCCTCAGCCCTCCAGAGTGCGGCATTTATTTGTTCCTAGCGCAGCGCAGCACAACATGTATGCTTACCCGACCGCACTGGATGGTCCCCGGACGCCGTTGCCTGGGGACCGACAGCGGTTGCCGATCTATTTCTGCTGCCAGGGCCCAAGGACAGGATGGGCGCCGGAGGGAGTGGGGGGTGATGGACCACAGGGCCGCGGCCAGCGCCGCGTTGGGGGGCCTCGGGGAGGGCGTCGCCTTGTGGTCGGTGGCTGGAATGCCTTCAGTGGTTGGTTCGCCTTCAGTGATCACTGACCACCGCTAATCTTTTTGTGGTCCTGGGACAATGACCGTTGGATGTGTGGCCCGTGCCACCTCTGGCAACCCACACAGGTCAGCCCGAAGAGCACCCGCACTCAGCCCCCCGCTCCCCCCACACACTCACACGGATGATGATTCGGAACCCCCTGGGTCCTGTGCAGGCATGCCACTAGCGTCTGGCAGGGAAAACGGTTCTCAGTAGCAAGCGGCCCCGTATCAAGTGCCACTCAGTAATGCCCTCCCCTGGCACCACCAGATTTCAGTAGGAACGTGCCGCATCCAGCGTGTGGCTCAGTAGGACCCTGCTCCATCTGATCATGTCTGAGTTGGCGGATGATAGTGGCAAGTCTGGTCCTGTATTACATTTCCCACATCAGATGTGGTAGTGGACACCCTCGGAGTCCTGGGAAAGACTGTGTGTGAAATATTGCTGGCGTCGGCGTGGGAGGGACGCTAAGGGGCCAAAGCAGCACTGAACAGAGGGACAACTGTCCCACTCTTATCTTTTGAAACTTCTTTTCCCCAGTGGCTTGCGAGAAGCCATGTAAACAATTTACTTCTACGAATTTAGGCCAGTACGTACGCCATGAAGCACTAACCCGCGCATTTGCCTACCCTTTATCATCCCCCCCCATCCCGCCTCCACCACACAGTGTGTGGTCGTCTTGGTGGGTACACAATGGAACGACCCTTTGGAGCGGGAGAGGGAGAGCCTGCCGGGTAGCCCGACAGACCTCGACACGCACACACACAACTGCCACACCGACCACAGCTCTGGCGTCCCAAAGTCCCTCAGTGCCCCATACTTCTTGCACAGATACCAGGGCTCCTCTCGTGGGAGGTGCTGTCCCAATGCATTACACAGGGGGTGTGGTTCAGAGTGCGGGGTGACCTCTTATCGAACCCGTCCAGGTCTCAATACACTCAATTCCCTCCTTCAGCCCTCAGCATGTCCTCCGCACGATGTGGAGGACGGAGAGTGGTGCACACGTTGCGAGTGCGGCCATGCAGACGCTGTGGCTGCTGCACACGCGGCCGGTACGAAGGAGGGCGGACGTGACCTACTGCTAACCCCCTTGCCCCCCCTTCGCACCCCCCCCCGCGGTCAGCGTCACCTGTGCCCCACGTAACCAACCCGACGACCCGCCGCTTGTGGCGCCTCTGTTCTTTTTCGGCGCGCCACACCTGCAGCCCTGGCCGCGTTCTGTACTGAGCTGGACGTGGCCTGCGCCCGTTCCCCACATTGCCCGTGCCCCCCCCCCCCCCCCGCCAACCCCCAGTTCCTCACATTATACCCTTCAGCCTCCCCATTTCCCCCACATTGCCCCTGGGACATCCTCCTCACCCTAATTTAATGAAAGTTTGAGCGTCCGAAGATGGATCAATGATCGCTTTGCCCACGGCCCTGCGCAGCTACCTGTTCCTCATTCTTCCGACCACAAGTGCATCTGTTTCCTGCGGCATATGACACCAAAGGGCCTTGTACATACGGCACTTGTGAGCGAGCGGGAATGATGTGTTGTGGAAGGTCTGGCATTGTGGCACCCGGTGACACGAGGAGAATGGCACATGGCTTTTTGGGGATTTGCATTGACAGTGTGGCAGTAGGTGAGTCTCAGCCTGAACGGGCCCCATCCCTTGTGCCTATTTTTCAACCGTTTTGCTTTGCAGAAATGGCCCCCTTGTCTGCGATGGAGCCCGTAGGCGGCCACTGGGTGCCCGTGTGCTGTGTGTGCGCCATGCAAAGGGCCCTCTTCAGACACCGATCAGAATTCGTCCCCTGTTTGCCGGTGTCTGTGGTGTGCTCTGCACCGGCGAAGGCCATCGCAGAGGCATGGCTGCTGCCAGAAACAGGAATGAGGGAGGCAGACGTGCCGTTTGGGGGTGGCACGGTGCTGCCCCTTTTCATGGGGGACTGGCCCTGTGACCTGCAGTCTGGACTCACCTGTTTGCACCGGCACATTTGATCTGCAAGTGTTTGGTGACCCCGTGTCTTGTGTCTTTGGATACCAGTGTCCCTGCGTTTGCAGTTTGTGCATGGGTACCAATCGTTTGGTCATAGGTACCTGTCGTTTGGCCATTGGTACCTATCATTTGGCCATAGGTTCCTATCATTTGGCCATAGGTTCCCATCATTTGGCCATAGGTACCTCAAGGTACCGCGCTAGCCGACAGATCGGCTAGTGTCGGCTAGTGAGCATTTTTTCATTTTTCCAGTCGGCTAGTTCAGCTAGCGAACTTTTTTTTCCATTTTCTTAATTGTTTTTCTGCTTTTGCATGGATTTTTTGCGCGCCCTGTCCATGCACATTGCCCCAATTTCACCAATGAGTGAATATAGGCCACAACATTGCATATGCTTTTGGGTTTGTACTGATTTCCCTCTATTTTTCCATTTTTCCATTTTCCCATTTTTCCATCCACCCAACTGTTGCACAACAAATGGCAGTTCCTCTTTTTAAAGCATACAATGATAGCATTTTCGTCAAAAAGGGGCATGCGGATCATCTAAAGTGGGTTTCCGATGCCCAATCATCAAAGAAGTTGGGGAAGAATGATGAACACGGCAAAAACAAGCTGTACAATGTAGTAGATATTGGCATTTGTCTGCCACCAGGTTTGTGAAATGGGTGGTGCCATGTGAAACACGCCCCCCCTTTACACTTGCTGTTGCAACCTTTATCCCGTTTGGCAGGGTTGTCCGGGGGTCGTGCCCCCAAATATTTGAAGGAAGACAATTTTCTGCCAATAGTCGTCCTCGGAAAACGTGATAAAGCTGCTGAAGTCTTGGCCCAGCAGCGACGACTATTATTGCCTTCTGTTGAAACTGCTGTGCATCAAGGTGCCACACATTCACAGGGTGTATAATCGGCTACATACATTGCATGCTAGTCTACAAACAAGCACTGAGCAAAAGCGGCTTAAGGCGCTGACTGTGGCCCGATTGCACAGGAAACAAGCAAATGGAACCCATATGTATAACATTGCGTTGTGACAAGGCCGCTTTGTTGAAATCTTGGAGAGTGTTAGGCCACGGGTCACCGGGCCACCGGGTCACTTGGCCCAAAAAGCATAGAAAATACTAGGCGCCTGATTTACACTGTGATACTATGGTACAGTTTTGTGGTGCAATCCCCCCCCCCCCTCTGGTGGGGGAACCGTCACGACATTGGTGGGGGGTGTAAGGTAGTTGTTTGTGCACCGGCAACAGATGTTTGTGCACGGGCAGCAGGAGTTTGCACACGGGCAGCAGGAGTTTGCACACGGGCAGCAGGAGTTTGCACACGGGCAGCAGGAGTTTGCACACGGGCAGCAGGAGTTTGCGCACGGGCAGCAGGAGTTTGCACACGGGCAGCAGGTGTTTGCGCACGGGCAGCAGGTGTTCGCGCACAGGCAGCAGTTGTATGAGCATGGGCAGCAGGTGTTTGCGCAGGGGCAACAAGTGTTTGAGCACGGGCAGTAGCTGTTTGTGCGCGGGCAGCAGATGGTTGTGCACGGGCAGTAGGTGTCTGAGCACTGGCAGCAGTTGGTTACTCACGGGCAGCAGGTTTGCACATGGGCAGCATGTGTTTGTGCATGGGCAGCAATTGCTTGTGCACGGGCAGCAGGTGTTTGCGCACGGGCAGCAGGTGTTTGCGCACGGGCAGCAGGTGTTTGCGCACGGGCAGTAGGTGTTTGTGCACGGGCAGCAGTTGTTGGTGCACGGGCAGCAGGTGTTTGCGCACGGGCAGGCGGTGTTTGCGCACGGGCAGCAATGGTTTGTCCAACCGCATCAATTGTTTCCGCACCGGCAGTAGGTGTATGGCCACGGGCAGCACATGTTTGTGCATGGGCAGTAGGTGTTGGTGCACGGGCAGCCTTGCTTCGCGCACGGGCAGCACTTCTTTGTGCAGGAGCAGCACTTCTTTGCGCACGGGCAGCACTTCTTTGGGCAGGAGCAGCACTTCTTTGCGCAGGGGCAGCACTTCTGTTTGCACGGGCATAATTTCTTTGAGCCACTTTGTGATTTCTGGACCCCGACACTTATTTTTCTGCTGAGAAATTGCCAGAAGGAGCGGAAGAGGACCGGCTTGGGCCCAAGAGTGAGAACAGTGCGTCGGGGTGCCGGTTCCTTGTGGCCGGGGAATTCGCTCCGTGTAACGTGCACGGAGTGTGGGGAGGGCGGAATGAAATAAGGTTTATACGTGGACAAGGCTCACACACATCAAAGGGCCCTTTGTCCCCCTTTGCTGTGGATTCACGGACCATGGGGTCTGTGCAGTCTGCTCTGGTCTGATCTGGTCGTGCGAGATGGTGGCGGGCCGCTATCAGCGGCCGTCCTGCAGTCCAGTACGCCCATCCCAGGACACACCTCAGTGGACACCGGGGCGGGGGTGTTGTAAGTGTCTACTTTTTTCGAAAGATGCCTATGGTACCACTGAGGACGTTTTTGTTGTGCTGACGTGTGCTTGCCATCTGTGACCAGCACACCACACGTCTCCGTACAAGGGTTTCTTGAGCGATTGGATGTTGTGCCCCAGTGTGCCACCCCTCCCCCCTTTTAAACAATACTCTGTGGAAGATTTAAGGGCATTTGGCGGCACAAACTCACCCCTCCTTTTCTAAATATTGTCTGTTGTGACAGAATTTGTTTATCCCTGTTCACTGGACCGGGTACAACAGCAGTTTTGTAGCCCATTTTGATTACTCCCCATCATGAGGACTCCCGAGACGGCAACCGTCATGTCGCCCATGCCGATTCCTCCCCCATTTCGGGGACCTTGAGAGGCAAAGGCCATGTGCCCATTTCTGATGCCTCCCCATTTTGGTGGCCCCAAGAAATGGGGATTCAGTCTGATGCCTCTCTGCTATGCATACCCCCGGATGGCAAGGGCCATGTAGCCACTGGTGGTTCTTTCCTGCTTCGGGGACCAGGAGAGGCTAAGGGCTCTGCAGCCCTTTCTGATTGTTCCCTGATTTGGGGACCCCTAGGATGGCAGGGGAGGTGTGGCCACTTTGATTCCCCCCCGACTTCGGGGACACTGAGACAGTAGGGGTTATGTAGGCCTTTTTGTTATTCCTCCTCGTTTTGGAGACCCCGAAACGGCAGGGGTCATGTAGCCACACTGTGATTCTTGGACCTAAGACCGCAGGGGTTATGGAGCCATTTTCATTCCTCCCCAACAGTCGGGGATATGTAGCCACGTTGACTGCTTTGGAGTAATGCCATGCGCACATGGGCCGCTGAAGATTCAGACACCCCCCCTGCACCCTGGCCACACACACGGCTCTGCCTTCTGGCTTCAAGGTGCACTGATCCTCAGCCTGTGCTAACAGCCACAGGGAACCATGGCATGGCACAGGGTGCCTGGAACCGCAGCACAGCTGAGTAACACGCGGTGATCCAGAACCATCCGGTCCTATGTGAAAGGGACAATTTGTATGAAGATTAAGGGTGTGGACAGGTATCAGGTTGAGATTTCCCTTCCTCCCTCCCGACCTCCTTTGAGCCTCCCTCCATCCCTCATTTACTCTTTTGTCCCCCCGTCATCCGCAAATTTCTCAACATCAGCCTCCCCCCATTGAATAGTAGCCGCCCTTGATTAGTAACTGGGGGGGGCAAGGGAACCATTATTTTCAGTTTTCCAAATTTACTCAGAAGGTTGGAGATATTGAGCTTCTCCTATGTGTTTGCTGGTCGGAAAAGGTATTATCACTCTGGGTATGCCCCCCCCCCCCCCCCGGGGGGGGGGGGGGCGAGGATATCGTTGCGCACAGGCGGTCACTATTCAAAGGGGGGGGGGTTACATTTGCTCCCTCTGACATGTGGCTTGAATGGACATAGGGCTGAAAGAGATTGCTCAGCAGTCGTCTTCTGTTGTTCCAGCCACAATGCCGTGTGCCATAGCCTTGGCCCGATGATGGCCTGGTGCTGGGCTCGTGTACTGGGCCAGTCTGTGTGTGCTCTTGTGTGCGCCAGTGGCAGCCTTTCCACCCCCAATCACGATGCGCTTGCTTGACGGAGCCCCGGGCTACGCGAGCATCATCAATTTGCTGCTTTGTTCGAATGCGAGCACCTCGGCGATCTACCCAAATATGATGCCACAACTCAACCGGTCCGCCACCGACCCGAAGTCGAAGTGGCTCGTGAATACCACCCATCCGCCCGACATGTGCAAGGCCAAGCTTGTGCAGGAGTGGGCTGGGGGCGTCACGTGGCTACTGACGGACGCTTGTGATTATGCTACACATTACTTCCATTTCGTAGAGAACCTGCTGGGGCTGAACGCCGCGCATGTGATGATGTTCAACCGCTCCGATGTGGTGCGCATCGTGTTCCTTGGATGCCGTCTGCAGACCATACGGCGTCGGCGTGACATCATCTCCATGAACATTCTGCGCGCATTGTGGCCGAATGCTGAGGTATGCACCTCTTGGCAGGGAGGTTTTCACGACACGCGTTTACCTGGTTTTTTTTTGTCCAGAAAATGCCGCCCTCCAACCGCGATCGGTTACCCCCTAACGCCGTTGGTTACCCAGCCACTGTTGGTTGCCCTTCAGATGTCGTCCAGCTGTTTTGCCTGAATAATGAACTGGCCACCGGACGGCACGGGGCTGCTTTTTTTGTATTTTGATCAAGAAACGTCCTGCTCCCTACACTCCTCCCAACCGTGCACCTCTTCCCTGTGTGAGGAGGGCCAGGACTGGGGCCCATGTTGAGTGGGCGGCGTCTTCTCAGGGGCACCGGCAGCCATTCGCAGCGTTGGCGCCCTGTGTGTTGGTGCTTTCAGCGTTGGCCGGGCCCTGGCGCTGTGGCGTGGCTACGGTTGGCTGCTCCGCTGGTGCATCGGGGGGCGCACCCAGGGGGATGCAGTCGTCGGTGCCGTAAGCGCCAGTCCACAGTGCACGTTGGTGCATTCGGGGGGGGGGATCCAGCCACGGCGTGGTGGCTGAGGTGGTGGCCCTTTGCGATTCCTTTCTTCTGTAACCCAAGTCCCATAGTCATTTACTCCCGCCCCGCATGGCAGGGGGCGCAGGTCCTCAAGGTGCTGATGTGGTGCGGCTTCGAGCCCATTTACCTTTTTTGTTTTTTGGGGGGCTCCCAAAAAGCCCTGAATTGGCCATTTTCACATGGTTTTGACGATTGGAAATCCTCCACCAGTTTTCTTCCAAACATCGCGGGTTAAGGCCCTGCTCCCCCAATTTTGAGCCCCCCCTCCCTTGCATCAGCGTGAGTTAGCCCAGTGTTCATTGGTGTCATTTGCCTACCGAAGCATTGGTGGTCAGTTCACCTTCGGGGCTGCAAAACGTGTACGCCACATGTGACGTGGCAGCACGTGGGTGCTCGCCCTTTGGGGGCGCCTTAAGCGCAGTGCGCGTGCACTGCACGCGCAGTGCAACCATTTGGGCGTCTGGCCGTAGTAGAAACACATACTTTGTGGTACTTTGGGCATCATTGTTGTTTGGTAGTAGGTTTTGATGCATTGGGGATCTGGCATTTTTGGATGTTCACCCTGTTTCACCCATTTCTACTTTTTTGCACACATTTTTTCCCCATTTCCACCACATCTACTCTTTTTCTCGGTTGATTGATATGGTGATACACTTTGAGGGTGCGTGCTACGGGACATCATACTTCCCTCCTCATTTCTCAGGCCCACTTTCTCCATGGATCTCAGTAATGGGGATAGGGTGTTCTACACCCACTCCAATGGCCTGCGACCTCCTGCCACGGTGGTTGGGACGGCTAAAGACAGACTCCTCCACTTGGAATGCTACCACGATAGGTTGAGAGTGGTGAATCGGTGATGCAAGATGGAGTCCATCTCCTTTGCCATCCCAAGTTCAGACTTGCCACCTGACTACCCTCCATCTCCGCCGCCCAACACATAGTCAAGTTCCCCCCCAAAGGCCCTTGGTCCTTCACCACTGCCACAAGAACCGGGAAGGTCCCCCTCAAGGTCCCCTCCAGTCCAGTTTGGGTCGCCTAATTCTAAGGGTTTTTCCAAGGGGCGTGCCTAGGGGCTCTTCGGGGGGAACATAGTCTAAAAGTAGCGCGCAGTGCAAGGATTCCCCCTTTGCCATGTTACCCGAGGGCAGAAAGGTCATTGGGGTACCGGATGCGTTGAGGCGGGCCAGAGTAAAGGTGTCAGGCACACGGCAGGATTGGAAACACAAAGGGTAATGAGTGCTGGTCCGGCGGTCAGGCGAACTGGTCGGAGATTCATGTTTAGGTACATTGCGCATGTCACAAAATTGAAGTACGTTCCACACAGACAACATCGACATGTAGTAAAACCGGGTAAGACAGACGAAATCAGTCCCGGCTTGGCGCCCCTGCCCTGGGATGCCATCGCTCAGTTTCTGGCGAAAAACTTCGATTTGGCAAGGGCACCACCTAGGCTCCAGGATGGCTCAGCAAAGGACCCGAATCGTATTTTTTTACGCATCCTTGAATGCATGCACATGTAGTACGAGGCGCATGCAAAGTATTTTTACAATTATTTTTACGCCTTGTGCTCTCACCAGTTGGACAAGGAAAGAATGAGAAGGTAACACCGCAAGGCATATTTCAGTGCCCAACTGCTCCAACCAAAGAAACGAAATCAGTCAAAAAAAAAACAAGCCCAAAATGTGGTCATTTCACTTGTGCGTACACCGTCATCCATACGGTCACCCCCGGGGGACTCCGGATGCCACCAACCCTGCCTCGAAGGTGGAGCAATAGCCAACGCCAGAGTCGCACGCAGTCCGTAGAGGGGGGGGCAGCACTTCGATGATGCCTCGGCTCAACAGCGGGGCACTGCCAGCCCAATGGGCAGCGCGGAATGCGCTCATGCAGTTGGAGTGCGGTGGAATGGCAGAGGAGACAAGGGAGGTAACGGAGTCAATACCTCTTTTGGTGCTTGATCACGTGGGGGACTGCCCTAAGGCTGCCGAGGTGCAAACACCTGTAGACCCGAAGGCGAAGGCCACCGCATGTGGCACGACTGCGGATAATAGCCTAATGACAGTAACCTGTGAGTGGGCAAAAGTAGCCTGTTGCCGGGCTGCTACACGCGCGGTCGGAGTATGCACTATCGCGTAGGGAGGAGAGGCAGTCAAAATGGGCTGTTTGATGCTGCACCGATACAAGAATGCTCGGATCTCCCTCCTTGCGGGGGTTATTTCACATTTCTTTCCTGGTAGTCAATATGACAGGGAGAATAGGGCTTTAGTTGGGAGTTTTTGGTGCGTGTGGCGGCAGCTGTGGGCATGACGGCCGACTACGGAGCGACGGCAAGAGCGTGGCAGCGACCCCGATGGTTCCCTGAGCTACAGGCCTGTACTGCCTGTGCACTGTGGGCGCCGCAGGCCCCACACCGTCCCACGGCCATCTGCTGCATCGTGCTCTTGGGTGTCTCGTGTTTCCTCAGATCCTGGATAATTTTCAGATGAGGCATGCGTTGAGCCATGTCACAGTCGTGGTCAAGCACGCCGTGATCAGCAGCCGGCGTGCAGCCCACCTCAACCCGCAGGTCAATTGGTGGAACAAAATGTTTGCCACACACTTGTCCTCCATCGCTTCGGCCCATGGGGCCCTCCGGGACCGGCTGCTCGCGGCATTGAGGGTCACAGCTGAGCCTCCCTTTCCGAGAGGTAGCAATGCCGTCCGGACCCCCACCCCTTGTGCGCTTCCCGAGCCCCGGAGCCAGGGCTCCTTTTAGCAACTCAGCACCACTGGGGACGGGGGGGGGGGCTCCTCTCACATGCAAAAGGTTCTCTTTTACTCTCTACCCACAGACCTTTTGCGAAAGGCGCCGAGGGCCGTGCTTCGGCTCTTGACAACCTTTTCTTTCCTTCTTGTGAACTGCATGTGCCTGTTGTGCTGACGTCTCGCCAACCAACAAACCACACGTGACAGATCACACGTCACCGTACGGGGGGGTCCCACACCACCCACCCATCCCGCCTGGACCCACCAATCGCCAAACCCCGCGTTAAAACATTGGGCCACGTTTTCCTCCGGGCCTTCGGCTGATCAAAAATTTTCTCTGACGCCTTCGGCACCAATTGGCTTAGACCAAGCATTGTATTGCCTTCAGCAAGGCATCTCAAAGAGAGGCTGACAGTCAGCCAACCAGTCAGCCACTCAGGGAAGCAGTCAGTCAGGCAGTCAGTGGGGCAAGCAGGCAGGCAGACAGAAAGGCAGAAACGCACAGTTTGGCTTTTTTCAGTGGCGGCCTACAGCTACAGAAAGTGGGGAATCATAAGTGTACAGGAATAGCCAGTGGTCAAGTGGTACAACACTGGGTTAATAATCGGTGTAGCGTCGGTTTGATTCCTGCCCGGCGATCGCCGCTCAGCGCCAATCGACCCATCAGCTCTCTTTTACTCGACCCTGGTTCAAATCCTTTTGAGCACAAACTTTTGACCCCCCCCCCCTCCCCACCCCCTAACATGTGGTATCCAGTTTCAGGGGGATAGAGGCCTCAAAATCAGAACATCCATTGGGGGGTCGTTTTGTCGGGCAAAATGTACTGATTTTACACGGGGTTAGTCATCCAATATCATGCCTTGGGGTATGCTACGCGAACGACCCCCTAAAAGGGGGGTGTATGGCGTCGGCGCCTACGCCTCATTTAACAACCTCTCTTCGAGGTGATTTTCTTCGGCGCCTCTGAAGACTCAGCACACCCCCCCCCCCCTAGACCCCCGCCGGCCCTGAACAAAGCCCTGCCCAGAGCCGGCCGTTCAAAGAGAGTGGTTTGCTTGGTACCACATTCTGCTTCAAAAAGGGGGAGTACCGACGCTGTTTGCTCCACCGAATCCTGGCGGTCTGGCATGAGTCCAGGGCACTTAAATCCCCTGCCTTTTTGGATGTGGCTGGGCTGGCCATCGGCGCACCACTGCCACACGCTGTTTCGCAAAATTTTGGCTTTCAGCCTCAAACATTGGAAGGGGAGGAGGGGAGGGGGGAGGGGGGGTTAACCCCCCGCCTCCTACGGTGTATGGCCGTTCTAATACATCACTGACACCCCCTGCCCCCGGCCCGCAACGGGCGCATCCGTACACAAGCACATCTTCCGAGAAGGGCACCCCCCCCGCCCACAAACACGGGCACATCCCCTCGACAGGCATTTCCTCGCAAGAGACCACACCCACATCCCCAAAAAGGTCTCCTGGGAACTGCACCATGCGTGAGGCTACTGACACGGGGCAACACTTGGCACCAGCGCCGGCTTTGGCCAACCCACCCTTCCACTTCCTGGCGGATTCACCAACACTTGCGTCGGCAGTGGCTGCTCATTGCAGATGAGGATTGCCCGCGCGGTGGTCGGCCGATCCGCAGATCAGGGCAAAGCAGATGGGGGGGGGGGGATTGGGGAGGGGGGGGGGCTGATCAGTGGTCCATCGTCAGATCCAGAGCCATGGCTGAAGTGCAACCGATCTTCAAAGGAAGGAACACAAGGCTGCCCGGGCAGTCAGCGCACAACACGTCTCCTCCGAGTTCACTCTCGGACCCGCAAAGCACAGGTTTCGGAAAATGCGGGGAAAAGTGCGTGCACCGCCCTCCCAGACGGCACATGCGCTCCTCCGGGCACGGCGGGCACATAAGACCGACCATACAACCCCCCGCGTGCCGCGCACCCCCTCCTGTCCCCCGGGTAGCGGACCATCGACGGAGGCTTCCTGGGGGGGGGGCTTGCTCTTCTGGGAGGACGTCCTCTTGCCAAGGCCCAGTGATGCAACCAAAGGGAAAGAGGATTTAAGCTTAACATTTTTTGGCCCACCTTCGGCGGGACCATAGGGGGACCCCAGGAGGAAGGGTATCCCAGTCAATGCCACCCGCCCCCGCACTTTCAGACCCCCCCCCTTCTAATACGTCCCTGGGGGGCGTGCCTGTTTGGGGGGGAGGTCGTTGTCTGGGGACTGTGCGTGTTTGGAGAGTTATGTCCACAAACTGCCCCCCCCCCCCCCAAGTACGCCCCCCACAACAGACATTGACAAACAAACGCCGGCCATACGAAAGGCGTGGCACTGGACGATGGTTGTGCCACAGAGTACCTTCTACTTTCCCCTCCAGCAGAGCCCTGCAAAGCGCGGTGGGGGGCGTGGCACAAGGAGGGCTCTTTTTAACAACTCGGCGCCACTGGGGGCGGGAGGGGGGGGGGGGGGGGCGTCCCTCCCCCTCCCCACCCCCGGACCCAGCCACCCACCAACCCCCGCCCCCAAAAAAGATTGGGCCAAATTTTTCTCTGGTGTTTCGGCCAATCGAAAATCACCTCGAAGAGACGTTGTTAGATCAAGCGCAGGCGCAGGCATTGTATTCCCCCCCTATTTGGGGGTCATTCGGGTAGCATACCCCAGGGCATGATATTTGATGTCCGACCCCGTGTAAAATCATGATTTTGCCCAATACAACGATCCTCCAATGGATTTTTTGATTCTGAGGCCTCTATCCCCTGAAACTGGATATCACTTTTTTTTGGGATGGGGGGGTGGGGGGGGGGGTCAAAAAAGTTTGTGCTCAGAAGGGTTTGAATGAGGGACAGATTGGGCAGAGCTGACAGGTCGGCCAGCGCCGCCCGCGGTTTGCCGACCGAGAATCGAACCACCCCCACAGGTCGGCTGCATTACCATTCGACCATTCCTTGTTCTGACAGTCCCTGCTCTCCTCATTGCTTGTAGCTGAGTCTGCCACTCAAAAAACCCAAACTGTGTGTTTCTGTCTGCCTGCCTGCTTGCCCGACTTACTGACTGACTGACTGCTTGCCTGACCAACTGACTGTTGGCTGACTGTCAGCCTCTCTTCCAGGTGCACTGTCGAAGGCAATAGAATTTTCTCTGGCGTCAATCATTTGAGACCCCCCCCCCCTAAACGGAGCCCTGGGCACAAGTGGCAAACACATTTCGTGACCGATACCACACCCACCGCTACGCGCTGCTCCGACTTCAGTGGGCTGTGTGTTGCCGTGTGTGGCTGCCCGGGGGCATACCACATGTACGGACCTTGTGATGCCGCAGGCCACGGCCACCGGGCTCTAGGACTGCATCGTTTAGGATCGCCGGGAACGTGTGTACCTCTGCAATGCCGCGATGCCCCACGCGGTCCGTCCGGCACTGCATCGGCGCGCGAGGCGGCCACCCCCGCTGCAGCACCGGCGAAGGCCGTGCGTGCCGTCCTGCCCCATGACTGTGAATGTTTGAGGGTGCCACCCCCCCCCCCCACCGGACGTGGGGGGAGTGCCAAAGGGGGCGGGGGCTGCCCATGGCGTGTCAGACATCGGCGGTGCCGCGGCCCCAACGCTCTGCCAGCGGTGTTGGGGGTGGCGCGTGCTTTCTACGTCGCACGCCTCGGTGCTGGGCCCAGGTCTGTGGGGTCTTGCACACGGAGCGCTTCGTTGGGGGAGGGTTGGTCGCGAAAGAGGAGCCCCCCCCCCTCCCCCTTCCTACCACCTTCAACCAGCCCCCCCCCCCCCGCTTTTTAGGAGGGTCTGACAACCAATTCCTTGGCCCGGGGGAGCGCGGGGCTTCACCCCCGCCCCCCCTCCATGAGCACTGGCAGTACCACAGGACCCTGCACTTGTGGTCATGCACACCCACGAGGGCCTGACCAAAGGGGGGGGGGGGGGGGGCAGCGCTCCTTTCAACAACTCAGCCCTGGGGGGGGTGGGGCTTGGGTGGGGGCGGGGCTCCCACGCCACCCACTCCCACTCCCTGGCCCCACCCCCCCACCCCTTAAAAAGATTTGGCCCAATTTTTTGCCAGGCTTTCGACTGATCAAATATTTTCTCTGGCATCTCCGGCGGGAACTAGTTTAGACCAGAAATTCGGCGCTTGTTCCTTCGGTGCCTCTAAAAGCTCAGCACCACCGCGGGTGCGGGGGTAGAAAGCCCCCTGCAACCCCCTGAAAAGGAGCCGTGGGGGAGGGAGCGTGGCGCTGCTTGTTGTTGCTGCTGCCGCCGCTGCAGCAGCGTAAAGCCAAGTTTTTCCAAAGTGACAATGTTCGGGCCTCTTTTTGTACATAACCCGTCGACGCCCCCCCTCCCCCTCCGAATGCGTACTGCAGGGCCTCTCCGCGTGACGTGGGTGAACCGCAGCGGCCACCGGGAGGCGCAGGCGGCGTACGTGCACCGGCTGCTGCACCACCTGGGAAGTGGGGCGGCGCCGGGGCCACGCTTCACGGTCCGGAACGTGCAGTTCCAGAGGTTGACTCTGGAACAGCAGGTGTGCCTGCAGAGTAGGGGGGCTGTTGTGACATGAGGACCTGACGGTGTATCGCCTGCCTCCCCAGTGCCCGGTGGGTGTGTGGAAAATGGGCTGGCGCACAGGGGATTCGTTTGAGCCCCCGGAAGGGGGGGTGTCTGGTGTTCATATTCTGTCGCCTGCACCGCTGGATTGAGCATCAGGCAGTTTGGTCCGCGCAAGCGCACGCGTCCTGGCACATGCCTCACCAGTGACGTGTACAGACTCTCCTACAAAATTTGAAAATAAAATAATATGCCGAAGAAAAGTCGAAAACAAGATTTGCCATGCACCGCAGCCTGGAATCAGCCTGGTACCAAATTCAGCAAAAATAGCAGAAAATCCTGAAATGCTCAAAAATAATGTCAAAACAGGACCTGCAGCCATCAAAAATGGATTCTCCACCCCAAGACTAGGGGGGGGCGGTCTAGTCACCCCACAGATCCAAAACACTTCACCTTACAGGGTTCCCTTCCGGGAATTCACCGGAAAAGGCCTGCACCCCCCCCCCCCGCGTGCAAAACGCCCATATACATTTACATATATTTATATATACATAGATATTTTTTTTAAACCTATATATATATATATATATATATATATATATATATATATATATATATATATATATATATATATATATATATATATATATATATATATATATATATATATATATATATATATATATATATATATATATATATATATATATATATATATATATATTACTACACCCCTCTCCCCTTAAATTTAGCTAACAAGCAACAACAAGCAACAAGCAACACGTCTCCGTGCCGTTTTGGCCATTGCTCCGTCCCAACGCTTCGGATCTTTTCCCCATGTAGCCATCTTAAAGCCTAGGTGGTGCCCTTGCCAAATCCCACTTTTGAGCCAAAAACTCACCGGTGGCGGCCCGGGGCGGTGGTGCCAAGTCGGGAGGTGCCCTCCCAAAACTGCGCAGTTTTGGGCCAAAAACAGCCATTTTTCGCCCAAAACAGCCCTAGTAAGGGTTGAAAACAGCCAAACGAAGGCAAACGGCTGCTACACTGCATGTGCGGCTTCACTTTCTCGTGACCAAGGGACCTTTGGTGCCCTCTAACTCCGCGATATGTCCGAGAAACGGCCCAAAAAGGCGCCACAAAGCCCCAAAAACTGCGCAATGTGCACCAGCACCCCGAAACCAAGAACGGGCCGTATCTTGGGCTACGTGGCTCAAAAACGAATTCTGAGGGCACCTAGTCCACCCGCAACCCCCCACTTTTTATGGTTTCCAAGCCTCAGAATCGCCCAACGAGACACGTAGACCCCCGTACCAGTGGTCACTTGGTGCAGCCGGAGGGCCGGCCAGCCCACGCACAGTGGGGGCCGACGGTGGGTCCACCAGGGTCCCCAGGGCGAAAAAATTGATTTTTCCCAAAGTTGTTCCTAGACAACTTGGAATGCTCAAACAAGTGTTTTTAGGCCGTTTTGAGCCCTTGGTGGCGCGTTTTGGGCCATGGAAAATCCCAAAATGCCTTGAAAATGGGCCTTTTGGGGACAAACAATGGGTCAAAAATGGGTCAAAAACGCATTTTTCCAAAAGTGATGCTGGACCATTTGGGATGCTCAAACAAGTGGTTTTAGCCCATTTTGAGCCCGTGGCGACGGGTTTTGGCCCATGGAAAATCCCCAATTGCCTTGAAAATGGGCCATTTTCGGACCAAAAATGGGTCAAAAATAGGTCAAAAATGCGTTTTTCCCAAAGTGATCCCGGACCATTTGGGATGCTCAAACAAGTGTTTTTAGCCCGTTTTGAGCCCGTTTTGACTGA
This sequence comes from Eutreptiella sp. 'Long Island Sound 2002', assembly GCA_964036045.1. Lineage (NCBI taxonomy): Eukaryota > Euglenozoa > Euglenophyceae > Eutreptiales > Eutreptiaceae > Eutreptiella > Eutreptiella sp. 'Long Island Sound 2002'. The sequence continues at coordinate 1,334,560 of OZ038398.1, forward strand.
GTTTAGCCCCTTCCACCACATGTATGCACCACTTTGTGCCCTTCGCACGTACCTTAGAGCCGTGTGGTGGAGCCACCTAGAGTTGGGAGAGGGGTGTAGATTGGAGGATATATATATATATATATATATATATATATATATATATATACATATATATATATATATATATATATATATATATATATATATATATATATATATATATATATATATATATATATATATATATATATATATATATATATATATATATATATATATATATATATATATATATATATATATATATATATATATATATATATATATATATATATATATATATATATATATATATATATATATATATATATATATATATATATATATATATATATATCCTCCAATCTACACCCCTCTCCCAACTCTAGGTGGCTCCACCACACGGCTCTAAGGTACGTGCGAAGGGCACAAAGTGGTGCATACATGTGGTGGAAGGGGCTAAACTCGGTCAAAACGGGCTCAAAACGGGCTAAAAACACTTGTTTGAGCATCCCAAATGGTCCGGGATCACTTTTGGAAAAACACGTTTTTGACCCACTTTTGACCCATTTTTGGTCCCAAAATGGCCCATTTTCAAGGCATTTTGGGATTTTCCATGAGCCAAAGCCCGTCGCCGCAGGCTCAAAATGGGCTAAAACCACTTGTTTGAGCATCATAAATGGTCCAGGATCACCTTTGGAAAAACGCGTTTTTGACCCATTTTTGACGCATTGTTGGTCCCAAAACGGCCCATGTTCAAGGCATTTTGGGATTTTCCATGGCCCAAAACGCGCCACCACGGGCTCAAAACGGCCTAAAAACACGTGTTTGAGCATCCCAAGTGGTCTGGGAACAACTTTGGAAAAAAATCAATTTTTTCGCCCTGGGGACCCTGGTGGACCCACCACTGGCCCCCACTGTGCGTGGGCTGGCCGGCCCTCCGGCTGCACCAAGTGACCACTGGTACGGGGGTCTACGCGTCCGTTTGGGCGATTCTGAGGCTTGGAAACCATAAAAAGTGGGGGGTTGCGGGTGGACTAGGTGCCTTCGGAATTTGTTTTTGAGCCACGTAGCCCAAGATACGGCCCGTTCTTGGTTTCGGGGTGCTGGTGCACATTGCGCAGTTTTTGGGGCTTTGTGGCGCCTTTTTGGGCCGTTTATCGGACATATCGTGGAGTTGAAGGGCACCAAAGGTCCCTTGGTCACGAGAAAGTCAAGCCGCACGTGGAGTGTAGCCACCGTTTCCCTTCGTTTGGCTGTTTTGAACCCTTACTAGGGCTGTTTTGGGCAAAAAATGGCTGTTTTTGGCCCAAAACTGCGCAGATTTGGGAGGGCACCTCCATACTTGGCGCCCCCGCCCCGGGCCGCCACCGGTGAGTTTTTGGCTCAAAAGTGGGATTTGGCAAGGCCACCACCTAGGCTCTAGGATGGCTAAAGTAGAGTCAAGCCCGAGGCGTTGGGAAGGTGCAATGGCCAAAACGGAATGGTGACGTGCTTGTTGCTTGTTAGCTAAATTTAAGGGGAGAGGGGTGTAGTAATTATATATATATATATATATATATATAAGTGGTCAATGCCCCGCCCCCCCCACTAGGGCCCCACCGGGGAGGGTTGGGTTGGGGCCAAGGACCCCCCCCCCCTATTTTGGGGTCGAGAAGTTCAAAAAAAATAGGAATTGGAGTGATTGGAGACGGTGGTGGGCCGCTATGACCCTTCAAAGTTGCAAAAAATAGGTATTCTTACCGAGTGACATCATCCCCCAAAATAGCCTCAAATATGCAAGGTTGGCCCAAAAAATGGTATGATAGGGTACAGGTGGCCCTTCTCGTGCCCCTTGTGAGGCAAAAGGGTGATGAATGGATCCCATGGAAGGCATTAACGGCAATGGTTTGGGATGTTGGTGGTTTTTGTTACGCAGAGAGGGCTATTTTTAGGATTTAGGGCTATTTTTGGGGATGATGTTACTCGTTAAGAAACACCTATTTTTTGCAACTTTGAAGGGTCATAGCGGCCCACCACCGTCTCCAATCACTCCAATTCCTATTTTTTGAACTTCTTGATCCCAAAATAGGGGGGGGGGGGTCCTTGGCCCCAACCCAACCCTCCCCGGTGGGGCCCTAGTGGGGGGGGGCGTTGACCACTTATGCCATATATATATATATATATATATATATATATATATGTATATATATATATATATATATATATATTTCTATATATGGCACAAGTGGTCAACGCCCCCCCGCCCCCCCCACATTTGCCTGACTGCCCCCTGCATGGGGGCTGGGGGAGGGGGGTCTACCATTGCTCGGTGATGTTGATGTCTGTCCCAGAGACGCCAAAGTCGATTTCAGCGGGGAGGTTTCTGTGTTGCAGCCTCCATTTGTCAGCCTGTGTGTGTTTGCTTCTGGTCAGGTGACCCCAGGAGGTGCAGCCAGTACAATGTCCGCGTTTTGCGCTTTTGGCAAAAGGCGCCTAGGACCGGACATTCTGGTTTGTGATCAGCCTGGATCTCTTTTTGGCTGTGCATGCTGTTGCTTGCGTCTTCTCCCTGAGCGCAATCACCACTTGACACACTCACGTGTCACCGCACCGGGGGTGATGATGGCCATTTTGACGCAAAGTCGGAGTTTTTTCGGCCGTTTTTGGATTTTGTCATGATATTGTGGATATGTAATGTGGGATATGGTAACCCCCCTATTTTGGGCATAGAGAATCCAAAAATCAAGGTCCCATGTCCAAACGAGTCAGTGGCTGGGCTGGGCGAAGTAGGGTTGGTTGGTTTTCAAGAAAAACGCCGGTGTCCCTCAATAGTAGACCACAACCAACAACCGGCCGGGCCTACATCTCCAACATATCATTTCGGTGCTGAAAAAGGCGCTCAACAAGACGATATGTTGGAGAATCAACCAATTTGCGTCAAAACGGTGACATTTTCCTCTCTGACTAACCTGGCTGTGATCAGCGTGGTAGTTGACATCACGGCAGCAAACGGGGAAATTCTCTAGCATATTGTCTTGTTGAGCCGAAACTCTTGCATTTTTGAATTCAGCACATCAAAATGCACAACTTTATATGCCCCCTTTTATCGTCATTGGAGCCATGTGTTGAAGCACCGGTCCGACCACCTTGAAAACCTTGCATGCAGTGTAGACCAAGGTTTACAAGCGGATGCCGAAACGCCCAAGTTCGGCGGCCCAGGGCGATAGGATATGGTCACCTACCCCCCCATGTCCCATACCTTTCTGAAACGGCCTTTTCTTGGAGATTTCAAAAAGTTATAACATAACCCCTCTCTGGAATGATACTTTTGAGAAAAACGGCGAGAACCGAAAAAATTTCGACTTTGCGTCGGAATCACCCCCCCCCCCCCGTCAAACGCCCATATTCATATGGCTTATGAGAGCTCTGCACCCCCCCTCCCCTCCTTGTGTCTGCCCCCCCCCCCCCCCTCAGGGTCCGAAACCTGGTCCGGCGCTGGCTTGGGGGCGCATCGTGCCTTCGAGCCTTCAGTTATTACTTATTTTAGCACGGGTAAACACCCTTAGCATCCTTAGCATCCGGTATTCCGTCCCAACCTCCACCGACCCCAAAGGGTGGGGGGGTCCGTCCAAAGGTCCAAAGGACCCCCCCGGCGGGGCGCGTATCGCCCTGTGTGGGGCCGAAGGCCCCAAATATGCAAGAATATGATCCCTTACCATGGGATGCCACCCCGTTTACCCAGGTACCCCTCCCGTTTACCCGTGGATCAAAGGCCCGTAGTCTGTAGACATTGTTTGCCCAATGTAGACATTGCTTGCTCAACGCGGTCTACCACGGTAGGCAACGCCGGCATGTTGTAGATGTGAAGAGGCAATATTTGAGAAGGGGGCCAAAGGCCCCCTTCCTTAAAAACGGTCTGCTAACATCGTTTACCCGTGTATAGGGGCTAGGCAGTCGATGGTTTGTAGACACTGTCTACCCCAAGTAGACATTGCCTGTCCCTTATGGACAGTGTCTGCCTGTTGTAGATGTGAAGTGCCAATAGTTTGGACAGGGGCCGGAGGCCCCTGTCACGAAAACGGGATGCTAAGGGCGTTTACCCGTGCTAAATTGGGGGCGTGAAGCGCCCCTAAGCCGGCACCAAAGGCGCTGGCCCGGGTTCCGGACCCCCAAGGGGGGGGGCCTCTCATGTGGGGGAGGGGGCGTAACTTACAGTTGTCAAGTAGGAGTGTCAACCCCCCCCCCCCCTCCACTTCAATGCGTCCCTGCTCCCCTCCCCCCGGAGAAGTAGCCACTTTTTGATTCTGTCAGCTGGGGACCCCCGAGACGGCAGGGGATATGTAACCACTTTGCCCACATACGGGCCCTGAGACGGCAGGGGTTACGTAGCCACTTCTGATCCCCTCCCTGCACTGGGCGCTAGGGGCCCCGGGGACACAGAACTAGCCGCAAGCCGGACTGCCTCAGTCCTGTGGTGCACATTGCATTGTACTCATGTGGCACTGTTTTCCCGCATGACACCACACCGTTTGTCCGCGGGGCCCCATGTGCAGGGCCCCCTCTTTGATGCCCCCCCTCCCCTGCATTGCCCTATTCCACGCTTCCCGATCCACATCACCGCCAGCCCATCACTGCGTGCAGGTGCAGGTTGCCGCCAATACAGACGTGATGATTGGGTGCCACGGCAATGGCCTCACGCACGCCATGTGGATGCCCCCTGGCAGCCTCCTCGTGGAGCTGACGGACCACCACCTCCAAATCGATTACCAGGCGCTGGCCCAGTGCAGCAACCAGAGGCACTTTGTGTTCGACGTGCGCACCGGCCTTGTGGCGGGCGTGGAGGACCTGCGGCGCTGCTCAAACGTGCGGAACTGGGGGGTGCCGACCCGTGGCTTTGTGCAGGAAGCCCCAATGCATCGGATGCCGGAGCTCCTTCACTTGATTCGGCATGCCACCGCCCCAACGCTCCAGCGGAACAGCACCGCCCCCCCTCCCTCACGCCCCGAGTGGCCGCCCTGGCCCTTGCGCTGCCCCCAACCCACGGCTCACACGCGAGTCCTCCGCCGTCCCGCATCGCACGCCAGTCTGGGGCGTTTGATTGGAATGGTGTGTGCCCTCGGGGGCCTGGGGCTGTGCTGGTGGCAGTGGAGAAGGGGCTGCCGCGGTGTGCGGTGGACGGCGCCGTGCCATGGCACGTGCAGCATCGCCCGAGCGTCGTCGTGAGCCCTGCCGTGCAGGAAACCGGGAAGTGGACCGGCAGCCACTCCACTTGAAATGCCGCGCGACGCCTGGATGCGGTGGGTCTGAGGACGAGTGGGGAATGGGTCGGAAGTGAACGAAGCGACATATCGAATTCCGCCCCGTTGCCGACGAGGTCAGGTTGGCTATATCCTCGGAGGCATTGCAACGGAGGTGGCGGCCAACGTGGGCCGCTTGGCCTTCTCTTTGCCGTGTTGCTGCGACACTTGTAGAGCCTTGAGGCGCTTCTCCAGCTGCTGTGCACGCAAACGTTCCTTCTCCGCAGCGAGTTCCTCCACACTCACCACCACAGCAGCAAATTGACAGCGGGGCAACCGTGCGTGGGGCAGAACATCGAGGGTTGATATGTTCCATGAGGATGAATCTGGATCCCAAGCTATGTCAGGTACACAAATTCTTGCTGAGTCCTCAAAGCGCAGGGTGTCAAAACTCTCGGAATATGTGGCAAGGGGGAGAGTGTGGGGCATACGCGTGGACACCAGTCCCCCACCACATTCACCTGTGTTTGGAGCGCCACCAAAGCAGCCATAGGGCCCAAATGCCAACAACTGTGGATGCGCATTTTTCACCGGATGTGCTTGGTTGGAGTGGAGTGCTCGTCTAGGCAGTCCAAGGATAGGGATGATGTGAAATGGGTTCTACAAAAGTGGGAGGAGGAGATGCAAGTTGAAACCCTCTTGCGCCCAACTCCCTCTACAGAACTAATCCCGGCCAATGTGTGCAAGGCACTCACTGATAGACATGGCTCATTTCAAGAGACCTTGCAAGAGGTTGAGGCTTTGCTCCGTGATGATTGGGAGGATTCGCTGCATGTCACGGTTCTGGACTTGTTGTTCAACAATATGAGTTGGAGGCACGCCATTTCGGGTCCTTAACATCAAACAACAACTATACCATGGACTGTGCTGAGATTGTGGTGTATTATAAGAAAGCTAGGAGTGCTCTCAGTGCGGATTGGGACAGAACGGGTGGCATGGGTTGCCTGTGAGTTGTTGTTTTGGTGATTCGGTGATTATCCACCATCACCCCATCTTGGTGCTTCTCCGACCTGGACACCATTCTCTTTTGCCGTTGAAATCCATCATCTGTAGAGGGTATACAATTGGAGAAAAGCAGAACGTGGAACAAGTTGCCCCCAAGACACCCTAAGAAACCGTAGTATCAACACAATCCCATTGGAAAACACACCAATTGGTGGCCCAAATTGCACTTCCGGTGGCCTATGCTCACGTTCCACAGCATTTTCTTTTGGTTGGGAGGTCAAAAAAGCTGAACTTATACACAACGCATGGTGAATCAGCGGAGCTATGCTGAAAATCGGAGAGTTGGTTAATGACAATGGATTTGTCAGTGACATGAGCTTCAGTACCTTGCCCCTGGAACTCCGCCTCTACTGCATTGATGATTCTGCTGCAATGCGGCGCCTCCTCACGCACGTGCTGGCTAGGTCCCTCTCTCCCCTCCGTCCCCCCGTTCCCGACCCCCTTTTCCTCCCCCCTCTTTCCCCACCCTCTGGCCCTGCTTCCCTCAGTGGAACCCAGACAACGCACGTTATGGCTTTTGGGGACAACGCCACCCATGTGGAGATGTTCGAGGAGGCAGCAATGAAGGATAGGTACATCCTCATTATGGACCAGAATCTGGAGCACGGGGGGCAGTCCAACATCTTGGGACTGATATCATGAAGTACTTGCACAGCAAAGCTTTCCAGCTACAGTTTCTGTCTGCTTGGGGGACAGGTGGATTCCGTGGGCATCCGCCGCCAAGAAGAAGTGTTGCAGGCCAATTTGGTCGCTGATGGGAGACCGAAAGTCGCTGACAACTGGCTGGTGTAAGGCAGAAAAGGGGGAGAGGGGAAGAAACGGCATAGGCTGGGGGGGGGCACATGCGCAGGACTGGCATCTGGCTCCCTGCCCAGGCCGTGACACACCCACGCTCACCCACGCCTGGAGTAGGGCATTTGCAGGCCACTGGAGTGGAGGTTTAGCAAGGGTGGGCAGGCAACCATACTCCGTCCCACTGCACATCCAACAAACAACACACTGCACCTCACCCACTCCACACCAATCCCATTCAGTAGAGCTTTTCGGCTGATACCTCAGAGGAGCTGCATCCGAATGAGTTTGAACACCTGGTCCACGTGAACCCACAACACCCCACCCCACTGCACTGCACTGCACTGCACTGCACTGCACTGCGCTGCACTGCACTGCACTGCACTGCAACCCACTCCACCCCAGTTCTACAACCCTTTGGAGTGGAGCCAGATGGTGTGGTGTGACACAGGATGGGTTGGAGTAGTGGAGAGGAGCGGAGGGGGGAACGGTCAACTGGAGTGGACCGGGCTGTGATGTAGCAGGCTGGTGTCAAGTGCAGTGGACAATGCGATAGGACGAGTACGACCCGTACCTCTTTACCTCGGCAACACTCGACTATGCGCTAACCTACGCATAAGCTGGGACTTTTGGCCCCGAGGTGGATGGCTTCTACAGCAACCTCATCATCTGGGTGGCCACCTGCAAAGGCGTTGCCCCTGAAGGGGTGTCAGCCTTGGGAAGTAAGGGCAGGTAGGTGGGGAAGGTAATGGGGGGTCAGAGCAGGTGACTATTGGTCGGAGCTAGGTGGAATGGGGAGGAGTGGAGGTGGGCTGCAGTGGGTTGCAATGGAGTGCAACGGCACACCCTCTTTTGGTGGGGCGTAGTCGTCCTGCCCGGGTCTCTACCACATCCCAATGCTACGACACTCTAACCAGACAGGGGTATGTGCCATGCGTGGGCAGGGATGCACAGAGGGCTGCCCGGCATACGAGGACAAGGCTGAGGGCATCATGGCCTAGATGCTAGGCAAAGGGGGGGTGTTTGTGGAGGTGAGTTCGAGGTCAGCAGCTAGGCGGTAAGTGGCAATGCTAGAAATGGTGTCTGTGACAGTGGACAATGTCCACAGGGTAGTAGGACTGTAGGGGGTGGTAGGGTGGGCGTTTGGAGGGCTTCCCCTTGTGTGGGTGGGCTGTAGCGAATGGTCATTCGGCACCAAGGAAAGCAGCAAACCAGGGCGACGGCTTTGCTTGAATCCAATACTAGGCACCTAGCCAAACCACACCCTCGCCATGCCCGTTAACACATTCATCACCCTCCCACTATCAGTCCCCAGCCATCACACCTACCTGCGACGGCCACTACCTCAACTTCTCCTTGGCCACAATCACAGCAATGGCCTACTCCGGCTGACCACATGATGATGGAGCTGCTCAAACGGGTACAGGCTCACAGTGCTGTGTTGGAGTCGCTTATCAAGAAGCTGAACGACGACATGTCGTGATGGGGCAATGGGCCACAAGCAGGTGCCCAATGTTGGCGAAATTATATACTTGTGCCACAACCAAGGGTGGTGCGAAAGCCATATCAATGGACGCCCATGCCAAAATAGCAATCTACCGTGTAGACGGCACCTGCATTGATTTGAGCCCACGTTCATCATTACTCCCGAGCCCAAGTCAAAATAGCAAACTAGAGTGCAAGTCGCATATGCACTGAATTGAAAATTAGCATGTCTCCATTGCGCATCCCAAAAAAGTGGCAATATCAAGGCCTTTTTGAGGGAGTTGAACAATAGGGCTTGATGTGCATCCGTTCTGGTAACGTGGCAGCGGCTGACCGGGAGCACTCTTTCCAGGCCGGGGCTGATTGTGTGTTTGGGAAGGATCAGCCAACCAAGCAAATGGTGGAGGAACTTAAAGTTGCGTACTTGAGGCATATGCCAGTCTAGTGCAGAACTCAACCGTTTGTTTCCTCCTTGAGGATATCATTTCGGTGCCTTAGCTGTTTGATTTACAACAGGAGGAACTCGCTTCACAGATGTTGTACACAGTGCCTGTACACATCCCTGGAGTGGGTTGCCTGGCCACCCTCCCGCTGCTATTGAGTTCAGGCAAATGTAAGCACAACACAGCACAATGCGAACGGAATCGTGCATGATATGCCTAACATGCTCTCACTGCTGTCCCTTGGTCTTTTGCCAAGTCTCACATCACAGAAGTTGTACACAGCGCCTATACACATGCCTTACATGCATATCCTGCTTCTACTCACTGTCTCCCCCTGTTCCATTAGCATGGTTCCCTTGTTCTTTGGAGCTGTCCAGATATTTATGGCACCTGCCACAAAGATTGCTGAGTCTGCAGAATCTCATGCATTTGGTGCTGGGGCTGGAGAGCTGGAATTGGTTGTATGCATGATACTTGAATGTGGCATGTATTTTTTGGCATTTGTAACTTTTGTGCAGCAATGATTCTTCAGTGGCATGTGTGGCAGGACTGGCTGGGTGCACACCATGCAAGAAGGGAGCCCTGACCCGTTTTAGCCACAAGGGACTCCCAAGTTGCGTTGGCCAACCAATAGAGGCTCGAAAGGCCCCTACGAACACGCACATAGGAGTAGGTGCGAAACGAAATGATACGCAACGGCCGCCTCACGGGATGGTGATGCGAAACGCGAAAGATTGAAACGGTTGCCTCACAGGACACCCTCTTTGGTTTTCGGCCATGTCATAGAGGTCTCTTTATTGTCGACCCCTCCCCCCCTACAGCAGGGGCAACCCCCCCAATTCAGTGCAAACCAAGCACAAGACCAGCAATGCAGGCATGCACACCATTAAAGAAGCGGTCAGGCCGACCGCCCCCTCCCCGCTGTGGGATATAGAAGTGTGCACACCAGTGCAACCCAACAAGAGAGTGAAACGATCCACGCCAGGATCCGCGATCCCCTGGTCGGCAGTGCGAGGACCAAAACCAGGAGGTTCCATGGTGCCTTTTGCAAGTTCTTTTTCTACGGATGTGAGCGTCAAGCGAGTCACGGGAGCGCGAGTGACTGGTAGGAACAGGCGCAAGCGCCTCGCCTCTTGCCAGCCTGGGGGTAACAGCACAAACACACACACACACACACACACACACACACACACACACACACACACACACACACACACACACACACACACACACACACACACACACACACACAAGTCACAACACGCGCCACATCGTTAGTGCCGCTGGGTGGGCCGCCTGTGGCAGGCCTCAATCGCCATCCATATTTTGCATGCCGTGACGCCATGCACAAGCACGTCCAACTCTTGGCTTCCTACTGCAAGTCCACTTGGACGCTGCGCACGCACACACGCACAAACGCTCAAAGACCGTACGAGTATCGTCGCTGGAAAAACGAAGCGAGAAGTCAAGGAGGCGCGCCTGCAACGTGCACTTACAGGCAGCTTGAAAACTGGGTTTATGCCCTCATCTTCCCTGTGCGCGAAGGGGGGGGGGCGGGCGCAACCAATTTTGCAAGGGATTTTTACCCGGTTATGGGGGGAGGCAAAGCCGCCCAAGCCCCGTACACAGTCACACGTAGGAGAGCACCGCAACGGCCCCGGCCACGTGTGTCGTGGCCCCCTCTCCCATGACTTCATCACACGCATGCCCTGCCCACAAACTACCGGCGTGCGTTACGTGTAAACGGCTCCGCCTGTCGTCGGCCGTGTACTGTGCCAAAGGCCACCATGCACCAGGGTATGTAGACCGCAGACTGCTGTCCAAGGTCTGCCAGGCGCATGGACTGCCGCCGTGCCCGCGCTGCACCATGATGCAGCAGGGTGTACGACACTGCTGCCAACGTGGTCATCACAAGGTTAATACCCCGCACAAAGGTCTGGGCAAAAGGACAGCGCCAGCCCCGGCAGGTGCCAACAAACGACCCCGGCTGCAGTATGCAGCCCCAGTACACTCGCGGATGCAACTACGCTCACCTCACTTACCACCAAGCGATGGAGACCCAAATCCCCGATCCCCCCCTCCCCCCGAGCCCCATGGCCGCAGGGAATGTAGGTGGATGATGGCAACACGGCAGTGGTGAGGACCCTGTTTTTCATGGGACACGGGCGCGCGTTGTCGGAAGTTTTTTGAGCCCGCCACACCACAGAGGGTCTGACTCCGTGGATAAACGCAAACACGAGCATATGCACAGCCCCGCTCAAGTGCTGGGTTGAATATGCCGATTGCACTACCGCCACATATGGGTCTCCTTCGGTAATAGTACAGCACACACACACACACACACACACACACACACAGAGGTTCTGACTCTGTGGAAAAGTAGGAAGTGTGCACAGCAGCCAGCCCCGCCCACGTGCCGGGTTACTGGTGTACATCCAACTCACAGCCACATATGGGTCTCCTTCGTAAATAGTAACCCTGAACCCCCTCGCCTAACCCATCGCACAGCGTTCAGGACTTTAATCGGCCCTTGCTCTCGTAAATAGTAACCGAGGCGGGCGTCCTTCCGCCACGCCGCGACACTCCGGGGGGCCAGGGGTGGGATAGGGCAGGCCACAGGCAGGCTCTAACCCGCTAACCCTTCACCCTCGCGTCGCAAGAGCGGCGAGGACATTAAAAGCCTTCAACCTTTGTAAATAGTACAACGCACACACAGACACACACATACATACATGGTGTGCAGTAGTGCTACGAAGTAGATATCTTGAATCTCGCAATTTGAGCATTAATGGAAGCCCCCGTCCATCGAAAAACGCACCGTAGAAGGAGGAGGGAGGTAAGGAGCGACAGAATACGAGTGTAGTTGCGTGACACACAGGCAGAGCGCTAAGTACACCCGATAGAGCTGGAGCAACTAGCATTATGTACCTTTCTTGCTGGTGATGGCGCGACCCGTCAATCACAATTACGGGCATGCACTATGATCCTTTGATGAGGCCCGCATTGGTGGGTGCAGAGCTAGTTTGATAAAATCAGCGGAATCTCCGAAAACCGCATCACTCACAGGCCACACCAACCACGGCTGCAAAGAATCCACCCTCTACCAAGTGGGGCCTGTGTGCACAACGTTTTGTACTCCCTACCACCTGTCACTCTCTCCCCACAAGCCTCTCTGTAGCTGCGAACATTGTTGGAGCTCGCGGCAATGGAGGGCGAAGCACCCCCCTCACCCCGGCTCGGCCTCATCTTTGAAACTTCGTCACACGTCGGATGACTCCGAGCCGGACACCCCCTCTACGGCTTCAACGGTGTCATGCAGCACAGAAGGGTCATGGTGGTTTAGCTCTTGCATGTCGAATGCTGTATGTAATTGACCATAACCTATCCTGTAGCTACTAGGTTTTTCAACCTAAGGCCGTATCCAAGCCCAACTTGGTGTGGCCAAATGGGGCCAGCAACATGTGCAACACGGGGAGGCAGTGACCCAAGGGGGCGGGGGCGCAAAAATTGGCAGTATCACCGTTTTTTGTACCCCCCCCCCCTAGGGGGGTACGGCCCGAAAAAAAATATCCCACCCCTATGTGTGAAAAAGTTTGACAACCCCAACTTTTTTCCAAAGAACACCACTAGTCGCTTTTTCATATTGTGTAAGCGTAGGACATATCCCTGTCAGCCCAAAGTTCAGCCACAAAGCGAGGGTGCTAGCCGTGGGGCCCCAAGGGTTTTGGCTTGGGGTAAAATTGGTCAAAATGACACTCCAATTTTTCTAGGAATAGTAGCAATAATAGAGGTAGCAAACTACGTGTGGCATAGGTGAGGGTTCGGGAACCCTTCTTTGCATGCCATTTTGCTTCATACCGTGATACCGTTCAGATACCGTTCCCTTGTTGCAAGTTTTTTTTACGGCCCCAGTTGAATTGGCAACGTTTCAACTAGTTTTGTGCACAAGCAATGTTGAACCCCAATGTGAGCTTGTTGGACATTGGTGGGGTACAATGTAGTGGCGTTGTGAGCCCATTCAGCGTGCTGGACCTTCCTGTTTTGGGCGCCACTACCTCATACATGACTTCTACAACATTGTTGACAACGGCATTGTCCTCAACATGTATGCCGGTCATGGGGTACACCCTCCTAGAGGCCATTTGTGTTGCTATTGCGGCGGAAACCATTTGCTTGGTGGTGCTAATGTGCGTGCGAGAACCTCCCGGGCAACCCAGTGTCTGCAGACACCTGAGGGAACCAGACCTGTCAAGATCCGTAGATGCTCTGGAATTGCCATCTTTTTCGGCAGAGGCTAGAAATTGTAGTTTTTTATGACACAAGAATGAATGTCTTTTTGGTCTTCCACTAAAAGAGGAAGAAGGGCACTTTTCCGATTGGTTTGAAAATTTGCTCCATACAAAATGCCGAAGGATGTCCTTTTTTGATCGATGTCGGTCAAACAATTTGGCTGGAGGTGTGCAGAAAATCGTATCGCAATCTAAATCTCATATTTCCCCGATATTTGCAACAGAGGATTTCTGTACAGTCAATCAAAATCTGAAACAATAGATTTTACTAAATTTCCGGGACAATACATAAATTCTCATTCGTTAGCTCTGAATTTTGGTGTCGCGCATCCTCGATCACCGTTTCATTACACTCATTATCCTGCCTCAGCATCTTAATGGGGCGCGACACTAGGCTTCCTGCCCCCCCACCTCTATCACAAAAGGAGGACCAAATGTCCTTCAGCACCCAGACTACCTGCCATCCAATGTGTAGTGACACCCGACAACCGACGCAGCCAAGGGCTATCCCCACCGCAAAAAAACCTGCAGCGTCTGGATGCACCCCGGATGCTTAGGGGGCTCAAGTTGCATGGTCAAAATCACACCAAATGCACCCAATTTGGACCATGCAAAAAAATAGTTTTTCACAGGCTCTGTTTTTTGAAAACAGAATATTAGTCCAAAGAAAGTATCTTTCTTACCATTTGTGCCTTTTGGTGCCTTTTTTCGTACAGCCGAAAAAAAAAACTATAAAGAAATAAATAAATCTTATGATTTCAGTGGAAAATGATGTGCTTTTAGCGGAATTTGGCCAATAAATACATTTTGTGTTCCCCTTGTTTTTTGGATGAACATGGTCTGCAGAAAAAATGATTGCAACATCCTTTTCTGTTCTTCATGTTCATTGCATACCTGGAAAAATGATTTTTTGATAGAATTCTATGCGCGAGGCCTCGCGCAATCAAGAACAAGGATCATTAAAACAGAAGCAGGGCGGATTGAATATCAATGCAAAGCATATGCAACATGTGGTTCAAGGGCTGCCCCATGCGCGAGGCCTCGCGCATAACTTACTAAACCAAAAACCTCACCCGATTCATTTTCCTTTGGAAAGACGGCTTCAGGGTCGAGTGGTCTTACCACCCACCCCACGCTTTGATTTTTGATTTGCACTGCCTGAAAAAAGAGGTATAGGTTGTGACTTTCAAGTTCTGGGACTGCATTGCAGTCCTCATAGAAAGTGGATCTGTAGCCTGCAACAATTGCCATCTGGAGAAATGTTGATCGACGTCGATCAACATTTTTTGACTACAAATGACGTTTGACTAAAATGATACCTTGCCACAATGTCCTGCACCGCTAGTGTCTTTCATGGCACCCCAAATCGACATCATGTGACGGAACACGTTTAGCGTTCTCTTGTTTGTTTGAAAAGGTACGATCGTGCTTTTCTTGTTGCCGTCTTCCGGATTTTCACCCGTTCTGTAATTTCTACACTTCGTATGCCGTTACACTCGTTGTGAGGGCCGTTCCGTTCCGTTACGCTTGAAGCCTGCGCATGCCGTTGTGCGCCACCATAACCGGCTTCACGAAATGCGAGACCAATCAATCTTTCACGGTAGTGCACCAAAACCATCTTCTCGCCGTTTAGGGACCGAACCCGCATCCGTGTTTTCCTTGCGTAGTGTTTTACGGCTCGGCCACATTCTTTCTTGTATTAGAACGGCTAAAAAAAGGTGATTGGAGCGACCGTGCACAACGAGCGTGGTGTGTGCAAGTTGCAAACGTGCATGAAGAACGCCGTGCACGGTGTGTTTCAATTACCTTTGGCATGCTGCTTTGCTCCGCACGTTGCCCGTTCCTTTGTGCCTTGTACATGCATGTGTCATGCTTCGCCACAAAGCCGTGCACGGTTTCCTAGTTGCGTTGTTTTGGGTTTCCTCTTTGTCCTCTTCCTCGCCAACTTCGCCGCAACACTTTTTGTGCATGACACAGGTCACCTGAAGCGAAGTCATCCCCTTCCGGTTTTCCTTTGGCATCCTTTTCCCACAATCTTTTCATGACACGCAATGTGTACCATAGGCAAAAACTTTTTGTGCAAAGCAAAACCATTTCGCCCTTTTCGTGGAAACTTTTCGACGAGCTCCTCTTACCAACGTCCACCAATTGCGTCCGTCGTTGCTTGTGCATCGTTGCCCACTTTGTCCGCCACCACCAACACCACAAACATGCATATGTCCGCGCGTACAAGAAAAAACTTGTTGCCCAAATGCCACTATGTGACCGTGACCGTCGTTGCCAAGGTTACGGCACCGGTTCACCATGCACACCTCTCCCGATACACTGCTCAAGGGGGCGTTTCTGCACAGTACCCAATAGCAAATTAGCTTTCCCGTGACCACCCTGAAAACCACCCACCACCGGGGGAGCTACGTCTGCAGGGCAAACACACCAGATTTAGACAGCAATCCGGCATTGGTAGTAGGAAATATAGTCTATTTTCACTCAACACCTCCGTTCTTGGACTGATAAGAATCTGAGCATAGCTGTTGTATGGCAACACTGAAGATACCGTGGCCACCTTGGCCATCGGGGAAAACAGGTCCAAACTAGCTTAGGTTTCACACAGCGCGGGTACAGCACCCGATACTAAATTAGCTTCTCTCTGACCACCCTGCAAAGCACCCACCACAAGGGAAGCATATGTCCACAGGGCACCAATAGCAGATATAGACAGGAATCTGGCATTTTTGTAGGTAAATATAGTTTGTTTTAACTCAATACCAGAATTTTTAGACTGAGTAAGAATCTGATCAGTCCTGTTGTATGGGAACGCAGTAGTTACTGCGGTCACCTTGGCCATTGGGGGAACCGGGTCCAAAATAGCCTACTTTTGGCACAGCGTGGGCACAGTGCTCGGTGCGCCACCCAACACAAGTCGCGTGCACGCAGGCGTCGGCAATCCCCAACACAGAGCACAGGGCTGGTCAGTGGCCATGGGGCACCGTTGGGTTGCAAAAGAGGGACAAGCTGGTGGCCCGTGGCAGGGCTGTGGTGAGTGTGACGCAGTTCGGCGGCAGGATGTGCGAATGCTGACTAGCAGGGTCCCCAGGGGCATGGCCTGAGGCACCACGTGGAAGCACCTCGCCCCCCCCCCCAATCTCCCTGTCCCGCCAACAACCGAAATCTGTCCCAAGTGGGGAATTGCCTTTCTGTTGGCCAACGTTGAACGGAGGGAATGGAGGTGACAATCCGGCGCTTGTTCCCCGCCCAAGCGATGGCTTAGTGGCGAATTTTACCTTTACTGGGGGGCCGGCAGGGCACTGCAGAAGGAATGTGGGCATTGTAGCCACATGCAACAAAGGGTTTGGTGTGCAATACTTCCTCGTCTTTCAGCCTGTTGCTGCACTCATTGCATGTGAGCTTGCCAAGGGGCCCCTCACATTCTGCCATAAATCTTCACCCAGCAACCTCCACCAAGGGACAGTATTTACAAGGGCTTCAAAGGTAGACCAATTCCTGGAGAAGTTGTTCAAATTACCTGACGCGGTGCATTGTTCATAGCGCCTATTAAGGCACGGCGTGCTCTCATGAACTGATCGCAGATTTTCATTATGGCCTGACACGCGCGCGCGTGGTGCCTGTGAGGGTGCCTCACGCGCGGTGTGCGCGGTACGGGCGCGCGGTGCGACGTTAGCCCGGTTGGTGTAGAATGGCGGTACCATGGAATGTTGCGCAAAAGCGGTCATAGGAGCCTTAGCATCACAAATGGGTGGCCAATTGTTGTGTTTGGTGTGCACTGTCGTGTAACGAAGGAATCAAACCTGGCAGAAGTCCAGCGGATTTATAGCCTCACGACGCACGTGCGACGCGGAGGGTTTGCCGCACTCATTTGTTTGGGCACATCTCACTGCGCATCGTGCTCGGACGGCAGGGGAATGCCTTTGATCCCATGTCTGGAGCGGATTCGATCTAGGATGACGAGGATGCTCAGGAATCCTGTCAAGGAAGGAGAGGAGAAGAAGAAAGTCAGGTCGCCCATCCGTCTGGTGACCGACATTGTGTTGTTCCTGACGTTGGCGTACGCCACGGTGCGGTTTGCGTCCAGGCTACCCCGCTACATCCGCACGCTGCGCAAGGCCAACCCAACGGGGGCCCAGCGCGGCGATGACGTGCGAACGCTCTCCTTCCAGACGTGCAACGGCTTTGCCAACCAGCGGATCAGTCTGGTGTTGGGTATCGTCCTGGCCAAGGAGCTGCAGCGCCACGTGCTGCTGCCCGGCTTCATCCTGAACGGCGTGCAGATGGACGCCAGCGTGACGGTGGCCGGGCCGACCGTGCCGCTGCAGCGCGCGTACGACACGAGGCTCCTCCGGCAGGCGCTGGCCCGGCACGGGCTGAAGGCGTTCCTGGGCGCCGACCCCACGCCCCCCGCGTCGTGCGCCCAGGTCGGCCAGCCGTGCCTCCAGCGGCTGCGGGAGAAGACGCAGGACGCGGGGCACGTCTCGTTCGGGTGCGTCTTCGCCGAGCAGATCGTTGGGCCCCAGATCGTCGCGAACCACGAGGCCCTGGTCAAGGACGTGCTGCGGAGCCTCCAGCCCAGCGACCGGCTGAGCGCCGTCGTGGACCGCATGGCCCGGCTCCTCGGGTTCGTCTCGCAGGCGCCGGGCTTCAACCTGCTGCACATCCGCGCGGAGGAGGACTGGATCCGGCACTGCCGGGGGTGGGCGAGCCTCCGGGACGGCATCGTGCGGGACAACTGCATGAACAACACCTTCGCGCTGGGCGGCGCGCTGGCGTCCAAGGGCTTCCCGCGGGACGTGCCGCTGTACGTCACGTCCCACTGGCCGCTGGTGGAGGGCCCGGTGCGGGACTCGGTCCTGGCGTCCGTGGCGGCGTCGGGGTACGACTACGTGACGGACACCACGATCTACCCCGGGGTCGAGCTGGAGCGCGAGGAGCGGGCCCTCGTGAACTACTACCTCGGGCTCCGGGCGAACATGACGATGGGGAACTCGGTGGCGACGTTCTCGGCGCTCATGATCCTGGAGCGGCGCCTGCAGGGGCGGTACGCGACGCACTACAACGGGGGCAACATCCCGCTCCTGGACTTCCTGCCCCTCGGCCGGTTCCCGTGGGTGTTCCTGTACAACGACCGCACGCGCACCGACTACGCGTACCTGGCGCGGGCGGCAGTGCGCTCCGCCGCGCGCGCGGGGGGCGTCGCGCCCTTTTGCCTGTACTACGGCCCCCGGGACTCGGTCATGAGGCGGTGGCTGGCGGCGCACAACGTGACCGTGATCGCCGTGGAGCCGCTGTGGCGGCGGTGGCTGGCGCGGATGAAGTTGCTGCCGACGGGGCGTGAGCACGCGCTGCCGGGGGCCCTCCCGGACGCACTGCCACAACTGCGCACGTTCTTGCGTCTGGAGATCCCGTTCTTGAAGGAGCTCCGGGAGTACGACTTCGTGTTCTACTCCGACCCCAACGTCTACTTCCGGTCGCGCCTGCTCGAGGGGTACTTCCCGCTCCCGCTGCCCCGCACCGTGGGCTTCGGGGGCGACGCGCCGGACGGGGACGACCCGTACAACGCGCAGGTCGCGCTGTGGAACGTCCACGCAATGCGCGAGTTCCCGTACCGGAGGTTCTTCGCGGCGGGCGGGCCCCCGTCGGACGCGCGCGCCGCGCCCCCGGTCCTGGACCAGAGCGTTCTGCGCCGGTTCTACCGGAACAGCACGTCGCAGTGGGCGATGCCCGCCGCCCTCAACGCCAAGCCGTACCAGGCCTTCGACCCGCAGGCGGTGGTCGTGCACTGGCACGGCCCCAAGCCCCACGACTACCTCGACTACCTCCGCGCCGACAAGTGCGACTACGGGCCGCTGTGCGCCTCGGCTCTGGACACGGGGCTGTGCCCGTACGCCGCGGAGTGGGCGCGGCACACAGACGTCGCGGTCGCCGCGCAGCTCGTGGAGGCGTGTCGCGCGCTGCGGAGCTGAGGACCATGCGGGACCCTCCACAAATGAAGTGGGATGCGGTTCTTCATGAATCGCAATTGCGGTACTGCGAGTCCTTGCGCTATGCAGAACAGATAAGAGCAGAAGACTCTAACTGAAGATAGAAGCAAAAAAATGAACAATGGGAAGCCTACGGGCGTGGCGGTCTCCCACCGCATAACCTGGTTTCAGAGTCAGCTAATCCTCACTACGTCTCAGATCCGCGACCACAGTCATTTTTGGGATCATCGTAGCAGTGGACAGCTCTGAATCTTGATTCCGAGAGGTTATCTCGATTACTGTGAAGTGAGCAGGCTACGCCAGCTCATCTTGGTCTGAACCCCCCCAAAAAAGATAAGAGCAGAAGACTCTGACTAGAGATAAAAAAGAGAAAAAAGAAACAAAAAGAACAATTCAATGCAGACAAGCCGCAGCTGATTGAACAGTCTGCCGAGTCATGCCACTTCCGTCACACTAACGCCCCCCACAATGACTCGCACCCAGCGAAGGTGTGACCCCTGACCAGGACGTATGCCTGACCCAATACAGTCCCGGTGAGCGCAACCCAAACCATTGCGGGAGGGAAAAGGCCAGAGAGAACCGGTGACCCTGAATGCGCTGGACGCGACCAAAGTGGACAGTGGGCGACGAGGGTCGTGGGGAGCAGCCGCGGCCAGAGCCCAAAGCGGACATTGGAACCGGGCCATTGAGGCCAATAATGAGGCGCATTCACTGTTACCTGACCCCTGACCTGCCGCGCCCAGCCGCTGATCCCGCGTCCTTTCATCCAAAGTCAGCTGCCACTCCTAACCCCCCCCCCCCCCAAGATAAGGCCGAACCCCCGACAGGACCTGACCGCTGCTGCACCGTCGTCGGAGCGTCCCGGGGCTGCTCCTCCGCCGCGAGGCCGCGGGGCCCGGCGGCGGCTCTCCTCCACGTCGAAGGATGGCAACGACCGACGCCTGCGGCCTTGGGCTTGAGGCGGGACAAGGGGAGGAGGAGAGTCAGCCCCCCCCCCCCCCGAGCCCCCTTCCCCCGGGCCCGTCACAACGTTCCCCGGGGTACAAAATAGTTTTAGTAAAGGGACAACATTTTTGATCCGCACACCCTCGGATCTCAGACTCCCGCTCGCTGACGCAGGGCGGGGCCTCGGGGCTTTGCGAAGGCACGGGCTTGTCCAAGCACGGAACCCCCGTCTGACCGTCGTTTTCCTGGTTTGTTCAGACCGCAGCTTTTGTGGTCAGAGATGTAACGTGATGCGGCTGTGCTCCGATTGTGGAGGGAAAGGGGGGGCTGGATCACGCGTGTGGTAGTTCCTCCGGCCCGCACCACCATTCCGCTTGCAGCTGCAACCCAACGCTGTTCGTTTTGATGCGAATTTCAGCCATGGCTCATGTTGCCACTGCATTCTTTTGGTACCCCGCGGTGCGCGTACGCATGGGACCTCGTCGGACCCTCGTTTTCCTGACTTTCAGCGGCTTGCGCAAAGGGGGGGGCGAGGTACCGGGCCATCCACGCCTATGATCATCGGCCCTCCTTCCATCACTGAAGCCCTATCTTTCAGTGCGGGGGTTGCACTGCCAAGGGGTGTGGGGCCCCGGCGAGCAAACATCACTTGCCCAAAGAAGCCAAGTGGGCATGCGCATGTTGCCAGATGCGCGAACGCCGATGTCCCCAAACCACGACGAAGGGCAGGAGGTGGCTTGCACAGATGGGTCTATGAAAGCCCCGGGTGTCAATTCTGCAGGTGTGGCAGGGGTCCTTTTAACAACTCGGCACCACCGGGGGGGGGGGGGGGGGGGCTGGGGGGGTCCCACACCACCCTCCCCTAAAAGATTGGGCCAAATTGTCTTTCGGGCCTTCGGCCGATCAAAAATTAACTCTGGCGCCTTCGGCGCCGATTAGTTTAGACCAAAACGTTTCTCGCACGACTCTAAACACTCAGCACGACCACGGGGGGGGGGGGGGGGGCTGGACCCACCCACACCCTCACACCCTGGACCCACCCACCCAGCCACCACCCACTGCCTAAAAGGGACCTGGGGTATGGGGTGTGGTTCATCCAGGCAACCACGGCAATCAGCATTTACTGGTAAAGCCACATGAGAGCCAGTGCATAACCAGAGCATCACTATGTACCGGGACCACGCTGGTGAGTTGTAGAAGCCACAATCCTTGGCCTTTCCACGGGTGCACCGAATAGTCTATCCAACGAAGACACTCTTCGGACCGTATTTTTTTTTGGATTTTGTTCTTCACTGGACATGGCGTGGGCAGGTACTGAGCGGGGCAGATTAGTGGCAATTTGTGGTGTGTTTCAACTTGCATCTGTTATCACTACCAAACTCAGAACGTCATCTCTCAAGCAAAACAAGTGTTCAATCCAAGGGCCCACCATCGCTAGAAAATTCACTAGGCTCTGAACACACTGAAATGCCCCTGCAAAGAATGCTCAAGAAAAATGAATTCAATTCAACATAACATTCTGATGCGCCAACTTGATCATACCCTCATTCAATCCGCCTGTCATAGACTGTGCAGCACTTCCCTGGTCATTCACGAAGCCTTTACTCTGCAGACATGAGTTTGTGGACCCGGAGTTGATTTTTCTGACCTCATCACGGTTCAACACAGAAAATGCATGCAGTGCCTATGTCTTTTCATGTATGTACACCCAACTTGTGCCGTTGGTACCTTAACGCAGTAGAGATTCACCTTGGGTTAGATTGTAGCATGCAAATTGAGTGGCCGAACTCAGCTAGGTTGCATGGTTTTTTGTTTTTCTAAATACTGCGGCTGTGCTTCGGTGAAGTGTGCGAGTTGGTAATAATTATTGGGCCCTTGTGGCAATGCTTACCAAACAATCTCCCAGTGTCGAATTTCGACATTACTGACATGTCCTGACACAGCACAGTGCTACTAAGAGCCGGTTTGCCCAAAGGACAGAAGGGGTACCCCCCCCCCGAGGCCGAGGCCACCATGGTCATCAACACCCCCCAGGAGCCCCGGGGAAGGCATATGTGGGGGGGGGGTGCCAAGAAGAAACTTTTCGGCACCGAAAAGCGAGGGCATGAGCCGTCAGCAGAGACCCCATACCCCCAAGACAAGGTTCGTTTGGTACCAAATTCGGTGCCACACGCACCAGGGAATGGTGACACGGTGCCACACGCCGGGTATGACCTCTGCACGCCTCTCCTCAAAGGGGGAACGTTAGCGCGCCGGGCATCTTTTGTGACCCGTACCCCACCGGTGGACTGTTGCCGTTGATATGTTGGGCAACATTGTATGGATTTGCCCTTTGGCCCCCGGGACATCAGCAGATGTTTTGATTTGGGATGGGTATGGACCTTCTCGTACCCGAGGTGATTTCTTTGATTTCGAAGTTGGGGGCCATGATGGTGTTTATAGAGGCCGGATTCATGTAATTGTACCATTCATTGGAAGAAAGAATGGCACTTTGACAGCCCGCCAACAATGTTACAATGACGTGCACAGGTGGTATAGGGCACACATTGAGCAGCTGCTTGCTCGGATGTGGCACGCAAGACGAGGCAGAGGATGACGCAGAAGTGTGTGTGTTGTGTTGCCACAAGCGCTCCACCGTCGCAGTTTGTGATGAGTGTAAGGAGGACTATTGTACTGAATGTATTGACACCCACATTTGTGGGACCAATGTTGTTTGTTAAGTACAATACATATGACAGTTGGAGTTGCTGAATTCACAGATATTGCTTTATTATGCAACATGGTTTGTCGGGAAGGTGTGCAATGCAACGTGGTTTACTTGGGAGGCTTCTCCAGGAGAGGGTAAATCTGGGGCTGAATTCGGGATAGTTAATAGAAAAGTAGCGCGCCGGGCACACGCCGGGCAAACATCCCCCCAAAGGCAAATTCGCCCACTGGGACAAGGTCTAAGAAACGTAAAGGCAAAGGCAAGGGCAACGGTAGACCGCATGAGAAACTTGTGCATGCAGAGCAAACACATGACAAATGAGCTACGTGATGAAAATTTTGTCCATTGGCGCCACTGTACACAAAGTGGACAAACAAGGGTTTTCAAAATGGTTGTTGGCTGCTCGAGGACATTAAGGTGGGGCTGTTGGCGGCACCCATCCCTATGGACTTGGTTGAGCCTGAGTGTGTTATGCCTCTATGGGTCGTGCTCCATTCAATACAATGGGGCAGGCAACATCAAGTGTTAGTCAAGTCAGGAAAGGTGGCGGCACGTCATCGTAAAGAAATTGCGGATGACACCTCAGTGTGGTGGCAGGACGTCTGCAGAGTGACTGAGTGGGATCCCTCGTCTCGGGGCTGGCAGACAGAAAGATTTCTGTGTTGGTGCGTCCCTCATGCAAGTGTCATGATGCTTCATGTCTAGCTCAATTGGACCCCCCCTCAGTGGTCATTGCAGTACTATGAAGCTCAAGCGTGGAGCTCCATTCCAATTCCTGAATCTTCGACCCCAATTACACTGACATGGAGCTGCCTGTCTGCCAATGTTCAGGGGTCACTACGCAATGCCCTGCTTAGGGTTTTTTTTTTACCAAAAATGGTCCGCCCTGCACAGTGGCCCGTACAGTGGAAAAATCACCTCGAAGCGAAGGCAATAGAATTTTTGCCCCACCCCCGCCACTCGGGTGAACAACTCAGGTAGGCTCCGGGGCAGGGCACTGGGTCCCCTCCAACTGCGCAGCCAATGGTGCACATCTTGTCTGCCATGACGGACTAATGAATAGTGGCAACAACACAGAGGACACGGGGGGATGTGAAGGCCGGGTTGGTCTCCTAAGCCCCTGCTACCTTTGTCTGTGTGCGGTGGAGGGGCTTTGTTCGTCGATGCTACTTACGACCTGGCCCGGTTTAAAGTCGGGGTCTGGTGCCCGGCTTTGGGTGGGAGGGTGTTTCACTGCTCCTCCTTTGTAAAGACACAATAGGAGGCGGAGATGGAGGCGTTGGTGCGTGGCGTACATCTCTGCATTAATGTGGGTTGGCTTGTTTGGCGCCTAGTGGGCGACATTGAGTCGGCGCTCACCTAGGTGGCGGCTATGAGGACTGGGGTTGGTCTCAAATGCCAGAAGAGGCATTTTCTACTTGCTGCAGCACCTGGAGGCTTTTGTGTATCTGGGGTATGTCTCAGGGCACCTCAACCCTGCCGACTGCCTGTCCAGAATTGATTCCAAGCGGGGTGGGCCTGTCGCCTCCACTTGCGAAGACTCGCGCATTAGGTTTGAGGCCCTGGATGCGTATCCTGATGTGCCTTCCCCTGTTTGGGCTCTTGGGTTTCCCAAAGGGCGTCGCGGGGCGGCTGCTAATCTGAAGAACTCTCCACTGGGCTCGGCGGAACAGTCGCATCAGCAGTTTTTTGCTTGACTGCTGTGTGGGTTGCTTCGCGTGAAGCCACATTTTGCTTTTTGGGTCACCCGGACGCCAATTTGTTTCGTCCGCCTGGCCTGTTTGCAGGAGTGACAAGAAACAGTGTTGGTGACCGTAATATGCCTGAATGCTCTTGTTTTGCTTTGTGATTGAAACGTTTTGTTTGCTGCAGGCAAAATTGGATTTCATGTCATGCATATTTATTATCTGTCCAGATCTGTTTTTAAATATTTTCCTAATGGCCCCCCCGCCCACCCATGACGGGTATGTGGACCCATCCACCCGCCCATTGCAACGATTTGTGTTTCTATGGCACCTCTGGTGCTTTTGCGGACAGAGACTTGTGTCGGTGACCGTAATATGCCTGAATGCTCTTGTTTTGCTTTGTGATTGAAACTCCTTGGCGTATTGCGGCCGCTGTGTGTGGATTCGGACCTGGGTCTTGCACAACTTTTTTTCTTGTATATGGACCCCCTAACCTATGGCGGGGGTCCCGGGTCCAAACTCCGGATGCCCCCGTTCACCCTTTCCTATAGGCCCTTGCTGGGGAGGACTTAGCCGTTTTCACGCTGCTTAAGCTGTTTTGTGGCAGCTGACAAAATTTTCAGAAAAGACTTTTTTTGACACCTTTCTGTCGCCTCTGGGATGGGTTTGGGTGATCATTTGGTGACAGTGCGGGTACTGGAGCACCATTGGGGACCTACGTAGTGGCCGCTAGCCCCATGTAGCCCGAGCCATGGGCCCCCCAAAAGCCTCCAAATTGCTGTGTGTAGGGCATTTAGTGACACTTGAAAATTTTTCAAAAATTGACTTCTTCTGAAACCATTTCATTGCCTCTGGGATAGGTTTGGGTGATCATTTAGTGACAATACGGGTACTTGGACACCCGTGGGGACCCCGGTAGTGGCCGCTAGGCCCATGTAGCCAGAGCCATGGGCCCCCCAAAGGCCTCCAAATTGCTGTTACTAGGCTGTTTAGTGACACCGACACCTGAAAAAATTTCAAAATTCGACTTTTTCAGAAACCGTTTTTTCACGCCTGGGATGGGTTTGGGTGATCATTTGGTGACAATACGGGTGCTTGAGCACCCATGGGGACCAACGTAGTGGCCGTTAGGCCCATGTAGCCAGAGCCATGGGCCCCCCAAAGGCCTCCAAATTGCTGTTACTAGGCTGTTTAGTGACACCGACACCTGAAAAAATTTCAAAATCTGACTTTTTCCGAAACCGTTTTTTCACGCCTGGGATGGGTTTGGGTGATCATTTGGTGACAATACGGGTGCTTGAGCACCCATGGGGACCAACGTAGTGGCCGTTAGGCCCATGTAGCGCAAGCCATGGCCCCCCCAAAAGCCTGCAAATTGCTGTTTATAGGCCGTTTAGTGACACTTGAAAAATTTTCAAAATCTGACTTCTTTCGAAACCCTTTTGTCGCCTCTGGGATGGGTTTGGGTGATCATTTGGTGACAGTACAGGTACTTGAGCAACCATGGGGACCCACGTAGTGGCCGCTGGGCCCATGTAGCCCGAGCCATGGGCCCCCCAAAAGCCTCCAAATTGCTATTTGTAGGCCGTTTAGTGACACTTGACAAATTTTCAAAATCTGACTTCTTCTGAAACCCTTCTGTTGCCCTTTGGATGGGTTTTGGTGATCATTTGGTGATATTGCGGGTACTTGAGCACCCGTGGGATCCCAGGTAGTGGCCGCTAGGCCCATGTAGCCAGAGCCATGGGCCCCCCAAAAGCCTCCAAATTGCTGTTTGTAGGCCTTTTAGTGACGAGGAGAACAATGCGCCTGTGCCTTACCAACTACTACACAAGACAAGGCTAGATAACCGGGACACAGTACAAACAAGGGAGGCGAAGTGACCTGCTCAGCGCAAGAACAAGGTGGACTCGGGGTGCAGTGGGACAGGCCAGAAGGGAGCAGAGGGAAAAGGGACGGCCCACTGCCAAGTACAGTGGGCAAAGGACCGGATGGGGCACAAGTGCCGGATAAGAGGGAAGGGGACAGGGCATTGGGGGTGGCGGCGGCGGGCTGGGGGCGGGGGGGGGGGGGGGCTGGCGCTCCGTGAGTTGGCCCCGGGATCGGGGGGCTGTGATTGGCCGCACCCGGCCATGGTAGCCGGGGCAGCCATCACAGAAGTTCACTGAAGTTCTGTGGTGGTGGCGGAGCATTGGGGCGGGGGGGAGCAGGGGAGAAGGGGAGGGGGCCGGGTGTTAAAGTGGGGTTGGGGTCCATTAGGGATAGTTGGGGGTCTGTGGTTGACAAGGTTCCCAACGGGTGGAAATTTTGGTATATAGGGATGGGGGGAGGGGTTCTGTCCACCTCTCTTTGAGGTGCCTTGCCAGAGGCAATAGAAGTTCAGGTTTTGGGGTTTGGAAAAAAGTTTTGTGCGAATTTTTTTCCGTATCCCCCCCCCCCCCCCCCACCGGGGGTACCCCCGGAAAAAAAAGCTGTGCGCTGATACTAGGATTTTTTTGCCCCCCCCCCCTTGGTCTTTGCATGTCCTTTGTGTTGGGCACTCTCACTCAGAAGGGTATGGAGAGGCTGTTAGGTGGGCTGGAGTGGGCAGTGCGTTGGGCGGCAGGGTTGGCTGCATTTTTGGCAAATTCTTGTAGGTGGAAGCATTCTGATGCTCAGAGAGTGAATATGGGGTTGCTTCGCCCCCTTTTGACTGCGATTTCTTTTGCTTTTATTTTCGGTCCTTCATTACCCGAAGTCGCATCTGCGACCCAATGAGAGCGGGCTCCCCTTTGTTTTATTTTTGGGCTGGCAGTGGAATTTCGGTTTGCACATTGGGTGGTATCGTAAGGCAAGGGACCGAAAACTAGGGGACGGAGCATGAAGCGCATAGCGGCGGCGCTGCATGTGGCGGTACCCCAAGACCCAGCAAAACGGGGTTATGGGGCAGAATCGTGCAAGGCGCCAGCTTGGGTCAAGCGGAGGGCAGCTGCCATAGGGCAGGTTCTCCGCGACCCGCACCAAGAGCGTAAGCTAAACCGCCGGTCCAGCAATGACTATGTGCCTGGTTGTCCAACACTGAAACGGACCATCCGTTGTGGATGACAGTGGCACAAGACCCGTTCACAACTTCAAAATCAGCCTTGCCCCTGACGCAACAACTGACCTCCTGGCTATGGAATTCGGCGCCATGGGCTGATGCTTCAATGGAGAGCTGACTGCTGAATTTGGAAGAGATTGGTGAAGGAGAATGGCTCAAAGTGTATGCTGAACGGGATAATCAGTGTTGTGTTTTCACCGACTAGGGCGCTGGCATAGAACACACTCCTTGATTGCAAAGAAAAAAGATCCCCACAGGGTGGAGCAGGGGGCGCGGAATGCTGAGAGTGTCAGTCTAGCGTCAGTGAGAATGTCTTCCGTGTGCAGCAGCACTTTGTAAGGGACTGGGACAAGGAGTCATCACTGAGTCGCAAGGGGAAAAGGTATAATTTTTTTGTTCTTGAACCTTGTGCAATGTGAAAGATATAAGCGCAAAGAATACTTCCACGGATGATATTGGGGGACGGGAGTGAGGAACCCACCAACACCGACAGCACAAGAGCTGTGAAGGAGCATGTGTCCATGTTCACGGAATCACATGGTCTAGGCCAGACAAAGCCAACACTTCAGTGAATTGCATACCTTTCCCTTTTGCCCCCTTTGCATAACACAGTACCACAAGTCAGTCGAAGTGTTTCCGAGTCTTCGATGATTTTGCAATATCCAATCCCACTACCATTTCTTGTTCCATGGCACCAGCCAACGGTGATTTTTAGCCGACCAAGTTATGGTAGAAAATGAGATCACTGCTTCGATTTCCCTGAAACTGAATATCCAGTAAACCCCCCCCCCCAAAAAAAAATAGGAACCGGTTCTTATTTTTGACCCAGTTGGTGGCAGTAGCAGGGGGGGGGTTCTTATTTTTGGGGGCGGTTCCTATTGCGTTTGACACCTCCTCCTGCCTGAGGTCCTCAAAAAGATGGGCTATCTCCCTGCGGACCCATCTGACATCAAGCTGCGGGTTCTGCCCTCTTACACTTTTCTTCCAATGTCTGAGGTGGAGCATGATGTTCAGCAAATGGTAGCTGCAAGGGCTCAGGCAGTGCCTGAACCTGATCCTGTCTGCAACCTGCCAGCAGCAAAGCGCCAAGCTACCATCACTTCCTATTTCCGCAAGTAACTGATGCACAAAAAAATCTTCAGTGTTCCCCGCTTTTGTCTTGCTTGTGTCCAAGGTGGTTCTTATTTATGGCCCACTCGGTGGAAAGCCCCAGGTGGTTCTTATTTTTGGGGCGGTTGTTAGTTTGGGGCATGTTCTTATTTTTGGGAGGGGGGTTTAATCACAATCCAGTTTCATTCAGACCGCTGCACGGTCAGGTTTTCACCCAGCATAAACCAATCTGCAGCTTTGTGCCCTCATGTGAGATACGTTGTAAAATATGATGCTGAGACAACAAGTGCGTAGTTGTGGCCACACTCCTAGTTTTGACAGGAACAAATTGCGTTTGGTTTTGTGATTGTTGCAAGTTCGCAGTTCGGTTTGTTAATTTTGTATGAAACACAAAAACAAACGCAATCAACGCTGCCCGGGCATTGCCTGCGTGATTGCTGATACTTTGGAGAAGAGTTTCAATTTTTCATGGCCACAATCAAGACAAACATAACGTGCAGATGTGATTTTGGCACATTGGATGACTATAACATTTGCCGTGACACCAGCTACCCTAGACCCCCCTTGCAATGTCCCACCCCTTGCGATCTTCCATCCGCCCCCCCCCCCCCCTGGGAGACCGTCACTTCCATGTTTTTCTAGTTAACATCTATTGCGCCGGTTTGTGTTGCCCATCAGCCTTGCACATAGCCTTGCATTGCTTTCCCATTACTTCAAATCAATCACCTGTGTGTGCTCTGTGATATTATCTCTCCAAAGGCGCTGTATGAGTGTGTTGTGTTGCTATTTCAGACCCAAGATGTTTTCTCCCGGTGACCGTGTATGGTGCCACTCCTGCACACTTGGTGCACATGTGTTGGCCACTGTTGTGGGCCCTTCACCAAATGGGCCACAGTTTTGCCACATTCGGTACATACGCCCTGGTGTGGTCACTCCGGTGGATCATGAGAGCGCTCAACTCTCAAGGCTCGAGGCTGTGGTGGTTGAATCACCCAAGTGTCCAGAGTCACCGGACGTTACCCCCATGGCTTCACAACCCCAAACACCGGCACAGCCCACACAACCCACTGTGGCGGCAAATGTGAAGTTCTTTACCGTTCCTTTCGATCTCCAATAACATTTGTGTTGGATAAATCACATTGGCACCGCATCAACGCAAAAGTGGCTTCACCTGTGTTCTCTTTGCTTGCATCAGTGGAGGGTACCGCAAGTTTGCCTTGAAATACCCTTGCAATCCCCCCCCCCCCCCCCGGAGACCGTCACTTGGCGACCGTCCCCCCCCCCCCCTGGGAGACCGTCGCGCGCTAACAGGGGAGATTGCAAGGGGGGTCTAGGGTACAAGTGCATAAGTCTGGGCGCACTCCTGGTTTCTCCTGCAAGAAATTTACGTTGGTTTTATGATTTTTGTGAGTTCGTGATTCGGTTTTTGGCGAGAACAGCCAAAAGCAGGCCCAGCCGACACATTCTCAACATTGCTTGCGCGATTGTTGGTATTTTGGAGCAGAATTTAAATTCTTCATGGCCCCCCACAATGTCTTCCACAACTCTGGCCTCCCTGGCCCCCACCAACAACCCCCTTTCCTCGGTGGCCTGTACCACATGTAAGTGGGATACAGACACATACTGCGGAATAGGCACCTTCTTGAGTCCTCATTCCACTCTGAGGGCGTTTGTCACTGCCTTCTTTTGCCTGTTGTAGCCTTGTATTTGGGATGGTCTGGTGCCGTTCCACATGCAGTCGTCATCATCATTGTGCATGTTGGTCCAGCCCGCCAACCCAGGCAGAACACCTCCAACACCATCAGCAGCGTCAGCAGCAAGGAAGGGGGAAAGCACTGCATCAATCGTGGGCGAACAGAACTCCAAGGCACTGGTGATATCTGCTGACGTTTTGGATCGGCCTTCAACTAGAGGTGCTTTGCTCACAAAAACCTCCTCCCACTTAGTCCTCACGGCAGACTAATCAACCCGAGATGACCTCTTCAGCCACACGTGGGAGGTTCTGAGTTGGGGGCGTATGGTAAGTGGGGGGTCGGGTTGGAAGTATGTGCGTGTGGGGGCGGATGTTTGTAACGAAGCGGGGTAGCGGGCAGGGGGGGGGGGGCGTAATTTGGGGGGGGGGGGGGGGGTAAGTGCGGGAGAGGGGCGGGGATGGGTGGAGGCAGGGTTGTTCGTGTGGGGGATGCGGGGACTGTACGTAGGAGGGGATGGTCTGCATGCCTGCGGTGCTGATTTACTGAGATCCCCTGAAAAGACATATCTTATGGCTCAAGCCAGTTTGGCGGCCTTGAGGGTACGTGTGTGTCTTGCAGTCAAAGTCCCTTGCCCGCCCTTCGGACCAAGAAACAATGCCGCCACTGTCATCCAAAGGGGGTTCTCCGTGAGTGGTCATTCGTCTTCTCATTGTACCGCTGCATTGGTTTTGGTCGTGTGTTGATTTGGAAGGGGGGCGGGACAGAGGGATTAGGTTTTGGGCCACAGACGGGGGGGGCAGCCAACTGTGCCCTGTGCCCGTTGAGCCCCAATTGGACAGTGATACGCCTAAGAGGCTTTGGTTGAACAAGACACAGTCTAAGCCGTCCGTCCTTCAGGAGAAAATGGGTTGTCCAAAGCGGCACCTCCAGACCATTGGCAGGGCCCCACTTGGGGCTCTGAATCCGGGCACCGCCACCCCTGTACGTGGGTATGGCACTTGCAGAATGGAAGGCCCTGCCTCCTCTACTGCATCGAGGGACGATTTGCATCCATCTATACCACGCTTTTCCGTTTTGTTAGTCCACGAGGGCGTTTTGGAGGCAGACAAATGGAGGCATTGCAAGGTTGCGGCTCTAGCATGTGTTGGTGACATTTTTGCGGCATCCAAAAGCTTAGAGCTTGTGTATGCGCATCATGCGAGGCAGGGGGGGCGTCGCTCACGGGCCTGTTGCGCCAACCCCCCCCCGGCCCCAGGTGTTGGCACAAATATGGGAAATCGCAGCGCCAAAGGCGCCCAAAATCCGTCCAAACACCCAAATAGGGGGGAAAACACATAAACAGGGTCTCAAACTTGCTCTACATAGGATATTTGATCATTGTGAATGGTCAGAATATCAAAAAGGTTCGAGGCCAACCATCTTTTGCCCACTAGTGCAGACAAGCCCAAAACGGCGCTTTTGAGGGCCAATGAACCCCTGCTACATGGGTACCCATGGTTTTATACATGGTCTCATTGTCACCCAATGATCCCCCAACAACAGCCCAAGGGTCCCCAGGGGCTGTCGCTCTGAAATCGCCATCAGCCAATCCATGCTGGCCTCCAAACTTCGACCCGTGAGGCCCTAGAGGGGGGGCCGATCCAGAAAGCTTGGAGCTAGCACCCGGAACCCCCATCATTGGTTAGAGGGTCCATATGGAAGAAAACAGTGGAATGGGACCGGGGTCAGAATCGAGGCAACTCATGGAGGCCAGTTTTAGTGGAAATGGTCATTCCAAGTCTTTTATACGGGCCATAACCCGCCCTAGGCAAGGCTAGAGGCGGCAAAAAACGTCCTTTTTGTATCCTAGTATGTGTATATTGTCACAACATCCCCAGTTGCACCCCTCAGAGTGGGTACTACGGGGTCACTACGGTCGCGAAAACCACTGGCATCGCAAAAATGGCTGAAAACTGCATACACTGCAGCGCTCGGCCCACTCCGCTCCACACAAACCCTGAGGAGTTGGGACCCGGAAACACTTTTTTCGGCTGAAAACCGAAAAACGTCAAAAGATTCATGATTTTCAACCCAAAAAGGCGGGGCAGCATTTTTCTGGGGGGGGCTAGGGGGGTCCTGACCAAAAACTCACGGGGGGATGCGTGTATCGCACAAAATATTGAACATGGTCCCTTGCCGCTGAGGACTGAGCCATTTTCAGCCTTTTCCATGCGTTGGCTGAAAATCACCCCGCAGAGGTTGTTAGATCAAAGCCAGGCAGGCCTGCATATAGGGAAAAACGCCCCCCCCCCTTTTCGGGCCTAGTCGCGTACCCTGCCTCAAGGGGTTGAATTGTTGGTTTGGGGCCCTCTAAAAGGGGGGGGGGGTTACCTGGAGTTCAGACCCGGACCCCCCGCCATGGGTTTGGTGGTCCATATACAACAAAAACGCTCTTGAGGACCCTGGTCGAAATCCACACACAGTGGCCGCAATAAGCAAAGAATTTTTGACCCCCCCCCCCCAGCCCCGCACACACACCCCCCCCCCCCTCCCGCCAAAAGGGGTACACAGGTACCGGAAGGAAGGGGGGTAAAAATCGAAAAATTCATTGAGGGATCATTTGTCTCCCCAAATGATGATTTTACAAGGGGTTGGCCATCCGATACCATACCTTAGGGTATGCTTCGTGAATGACCCCCAAAGGAGGGGGCATATGCGCCCGCGCCTACGCTTGATCTAATAACCCTTTTCGAGGTGCACCTGCTTATGCAGTTTTCCACCCTCGGCACCTCAAAAATGGAAATTTCCGAAACCGATTTTTTTGATATTCTGATCATTCACAATTATCAAATATCTAACGTAAAGCATGTTCTAGACCCTCTTCATGTGTTTTTCACCCCATTTGGGTGTTGGCGGGGTGGCGGGCTTCTGAATGACTTCGTGACTAAGGGACTGATTGACTGACTGGGCTCCCTCCCTCTTCGAGGCGCCTTGCCGACAGGCAATAGAATTTTGGATGGATTTCATGGGGCCAGCATGGGAAGCTTAAACGCATTCTGTGCATTGCGTTATTTGCGACATGTGGGGGAGCTACCGGTGGGGGGGATGACCCACGGGGCCGCTCAGGAGGTACCACTCCACAACTGACCAACAAGAAGGAAAAATGTAAAAAAAAATCACAAAGGCGCCTGGAATGTGGGATCCAGCCTCGGCTCCACCACCCTACTCCATCATCACCCCCGAACCCCAGCCCCATCCCTTGATATCCTTTGTGTCGTCTCAACAACAACGTGCGTCGAGTGCTCCTCTGTCCCCACGCCACCTCTGCCCTTTGCAGCCCTCTCCCTTGTATGCCCTCCTCCTTCCTCTGTACCCTCACTCCTGCCCAGTCCAATGCACTCGCTGCTCTCCTCCGCCTCTCCTGTGCCCCGCAGGTGACGTGCCAGTGCTTCACACTGAGCCTGACAGCCTCACTGAGACCGCCAGCCCCGCTCAATCTTGGGTTTCCCCAGAGGAATGGCTGGTCGCCAAGGACTGCATGTTTAGCCGCGTGGTTACGAAGACAGACACCATTCTCCTCCTCATACGCTTGCTGCTGGTGGCGCTGCCTGCCATTCTCGTCACCAGCCTCCCCTTCGCCTTCGTGAGCACCACCCGCAGCCCGGGAAACCTCTTGTACGCCCTTTTTGTCCACCGCCGGTTCGAAGTCCGCACGGAGTGTGACGCCTGGGCCGCCCGAGTGGACTGCAGCACGGGCGCCGCTCCTCTTCTGGAAGCCCTGCAGGTGCCCCTGAGGGTCATGTTCTTCCAGGTCCCCTTGGAGGTGTTTCTAGTGGCCGTCATCAGCCTCGTTTCCCTTCGCCTGAGCTTCCGAGAGAGCTGGGGCCGGTGGCGGGGAGCGGCCATCGTGGGGGCCCACTTGGCGGTCCCGGTGGGCACGGCCGTGGTGTTGGTCTGGGTGCCGGTCATCAGCCTGCGTGCCCTGATACCAGTCTTGGTCTGTCCTGTGCCGTTATGCGCCAGTGCCATGTCGCTGCTGCAGGCCCGGGGCCACGACCACAAGGCGTGCGAGAGACTCAAGCATCTGCTGCTGGTGTGCTTCCTCGCGCTCGTCCCCTTTGCCATCAGCTTTGGCAGCGTCGGACTGACGAGCTCCGCCACGGAGCGGGGCTGGCCCTGGTACGTGGTGGTGCCCTTCATACTCACCGTCCTGCGGTGTGGCCCCATTATCTTCGAGTTCTGCTTGCGGTTCGGTCCTGAGTTCCCCGTCGAGTTCCGCCTCCTGTGCTTTATGGTCATGTCCATCCCGGCGCTGACGCGCCTGCGCACATACATCGCGGCCCAGTCCGACCTCCGCAGTCCCGTGCTGTCCGTCGCCCTGATGTCGGCAATCGAGGTCCTGCAGTGCCTGGGGATGCTGCTGTGGCACCGCTGGCGGATCCGCCGGATGATTCGGCAGGAACGACCAAAGGACGCGGCGTTCCTGCAAGTGTCGGCGCTGCTGCTGTTCGTCACGGAGATTGTGGCCGAGCACGTCTCGATCGTCAGCTCCGCGGCTCTTCAGCTGGCGCTGGACCCAAGACTGTACAGTTACGGGGGCCGCAGCCCCACCGCCTCCCTCAGCCTCGCCGGCGTGGCCCTGTCCCTGGCCCTTCAGCTCGGGTTCGAACTGGTCACGGACACCATCAATCTGCTGCTGTTCTTCTCTCTGATGCAGCGGCAGCCGGACCAGGTCCGGAAGCCCATGCGCCTGCCGTGGCTGCTGCTGGTGGGCGTCTGGGCCTTGTGCGCCTTGAACATCTCCGCGTTGGGGCCGGACCTGCGGCGGGGCTGCCTCACCTGCAGCCAGCGGGACCCCCCGACTGGGCACACAGGGGGCCCGTTCTACTGCCCTGTGGCCTGTGCCGATTGAATATGCCCCGCAGGCAGGGATGCATTAGAAGAGAAGGGGTCTCAGTGGCGGCCCCAGAAGCCGTTAGACAGGCGGTTGGAAGAGGTTGCCAACGCGGTTTGGGGAGGTTACTGTCGGTTACAAATGCCATTGAAGCCGGCACTTGGCGTCAGGGGGACAGTGGCTGGGCATAGGCTGGGCGCCCTGGAGGGGGGTGGGGGTACCTCCCCCCTTACAATGCATCCCTGCCCGGAGGGCTCGAGGGCAGAGGCGGGTGTGTGGACTGGACCGGCCCGGGCGCGGGCCCCCCATCCGAAGAGGCGGGGGTGGGGCCTGCTACGTCCGGTCCCGTCCTCGCACGAGCCTGTTCCTGGTCGATTTGCCGCCACCAAGACCGAGGCATGGCTGTTTTCCCGTTCCGGACGGGGCGGGGGGGGGTCGGCGCAGAACCGAAAGGACCCCCCGATTTAGGTGCTGCAAAGACGTGAACTGTTTGGATGAGCCGAACACCTTCTCCAACTCTGTGGGGCTGCATGGGCAATGTCCCGTCACCCCTCCTCAGTAGGCAAAGGGTGATGATTCTTGGTATTTACCTGCAGTCAGTTCTGTGCTTCGCCGGGCCTCTACCTCTTGCTGGCCCAGGCAGTATGGCAGTGCATTGCACAAAGTCCACTGCCCACTGCCCCCAGGCAGTAAGACAGTGCATTGCACGAAGTCCACTGCCCACTGCCCCCAGGCAGTATCGCAGTGCATTGCACGAAGTCCACTGCCCACTGCCCCCAGGCAGTATGGCAGTGCATTGCAGGAATTCCACTGCCTGCTGCCCCCGGCCGGTGAGGGAGTGCACTGCAGCAATTCCACTGCCCACTGCTCCCAAGCAGTATGGCAGTGCATTGCAAGAGTTGCATTGCCCAATGGCCCTAGGCAGCCAGGCAGTGCATTGCAAGAATGGCACTGCCCACTGCCCCCGGGCAGCGGTGGTAGACCAATCAATTTTGTTGTCTAACGTGACCACAGAATCAATTTTGGGAAAGATTGACCAAGATCCTTACAATTGTCACGTCGTTATATTTATATATATTGTACTATTCAGTTCCCTAAGGAAGATCATTTTCTTAAACACGCATATCTCTATCCCCTATCCTTTCTCTGTCTCTATCCTTTCCAAACTTTGACGAGACCTTCGAGAAGAAAAATATTGAACATATTGGGAGAATCGCTGAAGCAATTATCTAAGGGTGTGCCTTGATTTTCTATTGACTTTTATGAATTCACGGACGTGTTTAGGCCAGGGTATTAGGCTAAGTTTCTATGAATCTGGATTCAAAGGATTTTTAACGTACGCGAATGACACCTTTTGGTCGCATTTAACCCAACGCTTCGTCTCATCCTTTCCTCTCTTGCGTCTCATGTGACATGGAGGCGTGGCTGTCAGTAGCATCGCTGATACGCGACAAACAAGATTAGAAGGCTAATATCAGCCCATACAAAGGGCTACAGGTGCGTGATGCTCCTCATTAACAAGACAGCTATAATTGAATGTACAGTAGCAGGGTTGAGGACGGGTCTTGTACTTGATTGTGACCAATATTGATAGTGCTTTGTTCTTTTGTGCAACTATGGCAGGACCAAGACAGGACGACACGTGCAGGATCATGGAGCAATGAAATTTGTCCATAACCGCACAATTTTTCAATGTACTTTGCAAAAAGAAAGTTGGACCCAACAAAATTCAAAAAGGGAGTAAGAAAAATTGCTTTTCCTTGTCAAATAGTCCATCTGTCCTTAACCGACCATGGACCCAACACCTTCTCACTTTAACTAGCCAGCCCAGTGGAATATTTCCTTGGGCCATCCAAATTAGCAACTATTTCCTTTATTTTTTTATGTAATTAATTTC
Organism: Eutreptiella sp. 'Long Island Sound 2002'; assembly: GCA_964036045.1. NCBI lineage: Eukaryota > Euglenozoa > Euglenophyceae > Eutreptiales > Eutreptiaceae > Eutreptiella > Eutreptiella sp. 'Long Island Sound 2002'. The sequence goes on from OZ038398.1 coordinate 1,371,857, forward strand.
TGTGGAATGACCTTAATTGTTTTTGCATTGGTGAAAGTCTTTGTGTCTTTCTGTCACTCTGCGATGATTTTCATTGTTTTTTTGTCCCAAAAAAACTCTTTATCTATTTTTTTTTATCTCAATGGAGACTGGGCTCCCATAATTATCCCCAATATGCTTTGGTAAAGCTCATTGTGTGCATTTTTCCTGAATTCTGACACACTGATATAGGGGCAGGCCCCATTCATCTTCTACCTATCTTCTTCATGGCTATTCTATCTATCCCGTATGCACTTCACCTCTTTTTGAGAGTCCTGGGTTCAATACCCAGTAAGCCTAACTCTATAGGGACCGGCGATATGTGACATGGCAGTGACCTCAGCGCCGCAGAGCCATGCCACTTCTGCAAATATGGTCCAAAACCAAAACGCTCACTTCTCAAGGTGAACCATAAACAGAGAGGGAGTGATGTGGGGCATTGTTTCAATGTTTTTACTTTAAAACTTGACCATCTCTCCAATTCTGCATTAAGCTATGCACTGCGATTCATTTTTCATGTCCCTGGTGTAAATGTCTTTTTGCACTATCTTCCGCAGCCCTTTGTACTTAGACTGGATATATGGTGGCGCTTTTGGACAACCTGCAGTGTCTATCCTTTGGTGGTATTTAAAAAGCCCTTGAGAGCAAAGGCAGGAGCAGGCAAAGAAACAAAGCAGGCAAGCTGAAAAGAAACACCAAGTCTTTTTCTCACTGCCTCACTACCTTGGGGCAGTGGGCAGTGCTACTCCTGCAATGCACTGCCTGACTGCCTGCGGACAGTGGGCGCTGCAGCTCCTCCAATGCACAGCCCAAATGCCTGGGGACAGTGTGCAGTTGAGCTCCTGCAATGGTGTCATGGTGTCAACGCTAGGTCCCACCCCCCGCAAGGCAGTTGCCCATGGTCCAGGCTGGGGCAGAGTGGCACAATACCACAGCAAGTGCAACACCCTGGGCGACGCTCCGCGAACCCCCTCCCCCCTTTCCCGCACTGTCGTTGTCCACGCCAGACGGCATGGGCAGCTGCAGGGCCGACCACACAGCCGGGCCCCCATGCAGGTCCCTGTGCACACAGGGCCCCCAATGTATTCAGTTCCGTCAAAAATAATAAATTGTGCATGGGCACACACCCAATTCCTTCCGGCCTGCCAAAAGCAATAAATTTTGCATGGGCACACACCTAATGCCTTCAGTTCTGCCAAAAAGTAAGAAATTCTGCATGGGCACACGCCTGATGCCTTCAGTTCTGCCAAAAGTAATAAATTCTGCATGGGCACACACCCAATGCCTTCCGGCCTGCCAAAAAGTAATAAATTCTGCATGGGCACACACCCAATGCCTTCAGTTTTGCCAAAAGCAATAAATTTTGCATGGGCACACACCCAATGCCTTCAGTTCTGCCAAAAGTAATAAATTCTGCATGGGCACACACCCAATGCCTTCAGTTCTGCCAAAAGTAATAAATTCTGCATGGGCACACACCCAATGCCTTCCGGCCTGCCAAAAAGTAATAAATTCTGCATGGGCACACACCCAATGTATTCATTTGCGCCAAAAAGTAATAAATTTTGCATGGGCACACACCCAATGCCTTCCGGCCTGCCAAAAGCAATAAATTCTGCATGGGCACACACCCCATGCCTTCAGTTCTGCCAAAAGTAATCAATTCTGCATGGGCACACGCCAAATGCCTTCAGTTCTGCCAAAAGCAATAAATTCTGCATGGGCACACACCCAATGCCTTCCGGCCTGCCAAAAAGTAATAAATTCTGCATGGGCACACACCCAATGCCTTCAGTTCTGCCAAAAGCAATAAATTCTGCATGGGCACACACCCAATGCCTTCCGGCCTGCCAAAAGCACTAAATTTTGCATGGGCACACACCCACTGCCTCCGGTTCTGCCAAAAGTAATAAATTCTGCATGGGCACACACCCAATGCCTTCAGTTCTGCCAAAAGCAATAAATTCTGCATGGGCACACACCCAATGCCTTCAGTTCTGCCAAAAAAAATTAATTCTGCATGGGCACACCCCCAATGCCTTCAGTTCTACCAGAAGTAATAAATTCGGCATTGGCACACACCCACTGCCTTCAGTTCTGCCAAAAGCGGCGCGGAGGGTGGACGCACGTCAATCCCCACCTCAGCTGCCACACGTCCTGTAGCCGCAGCCGTTACACCGCAGCTCGACGCAGCCAGCCCCCGTCCCGTTACCAATCCAGGGACTATGGGGAGGAGCTGCAACCCGCACCTCACCTGCCACATGGCAAGAGCCCAAGCCACAGCCGTGGCGCCTTTGCTTGACGCAGCCAGCCCCCATCCCGTGCCAATCCAGGGACTATGGGGGGTGCTGCACCAGTGAAGCGGTACCTAGAACCTATGGCCAATGGCCCGGAGGCCTGTGAGCCGTCACACCCGTTATGGCCCATGGCCCGGAGGCCTGTGAGCCGTCACACCCGTGCGGAAGCCGTTGACACCGGCTGTCAGCGGGCTATCCCTGTTCTCTAACCCGCGAAATCCGCAATCCGATTTCTAACCAATAAATCGATGTAGAATTACCATAATTTTATTGTCTTAGGCGATTTTTGGTCGGAAATCGGTGAAATACCCTATTTCTACCGCGATTTCTAATTGTCGTGAAATCGCCGCCTGTTGTCCCCTGTTCGCGCGCTTTCGTCGCTTCTCCTTGGCGAGTTTTGTGAGGGATTTTTCTCGAGTACCTTTGAGGTTCTAAGAGAACTTAAGGGCTGAATCTAGAGGGTTTTTAATGTACTTTCATCTGGTGTGTTCCCCAGAATTTTTCGCCGTTGCGTCTTCGAGAAAATCAGCGCGCAAGCTTTTCCGTCGATCGCTCGAACTCATGGTTCTCAAGGACCATGAGTTCAAACGGAACCCTACATTCCCCTTCTATGCCTTTCATCCATGGCCCTTTCACGCGGGCATATCATTTTGTATAGGGAAGCGGGCAATGGCGATGTTTTAGGCAGCCTATGGGTCTCGAAAACCCAAGTCGTTTGCGTGCGCAAACGCTAACTTTGTGGCCTTGTGAGCATGAACGTTCCATAACCGAACACAATGCTCACAAGACCAAAAGCCCTAGGCCATTTTCGTCCTTTGAGCCAACTCAACGATGGCTCCACGCAATTCAGTGCGTACCAAAACTCTTTTTTCGAAAGAGGGCAAGTTTTGGTCAAAAATTAGGCCAAAATGGCCAAACCCCCGAGGCTCGTACTCGAAGCCTATGGGGAGTTGAGCCTCGAACCAAGGCAATATGTAAAGTAGAGACCACGAGGGACATCGTGGATGGCTTGGTTGGTTTTTGGTAAAAATCAACCTTGTCTTCTATTTTCTATAATTTCGCCTTGTGAGCACGCGTGCCATACTGCCTCTTTGCACACACGCTCATATGCAAGCACTAATGACACGAGTGGGCGGAGACAATCTAACCATAGTGTGCATATTTGAAGGCACCTACTATCGGCCTACTCCAAAAGTCTTTACTCATATTTTTGTTCCTCAAGGTCCCAAAGATATGCTCATGCCGATATCGCCGATTTATGCACTTTTTCCCATAAATAGTGTGCTTCAAGGATTGAGGTGTTAAAAATGTTTCCATTATGCTTTGAACCTATACCCTTGTTGCAAAAGGGAAGCAAAGCTTCGGTTAGCATCCATGCAAAAGCCCGAGGCTCCTTTCTCTTGTCATACGGAGATACGACTTTTCGAGGGACCACTTTTGGCTGAATTTTGGCCGTTTGGCCCAGAATGGCCACAAACCCCTTCTCCCCCTGATTTCGCCCCCGAGGTTGCGTGCGCCACTTGACCAAGGGTAAGGGCAATTCGGAGAGGGCACACAAACCCACATCGAATGGGGTGTTTCCCCATGTGGCCTCTCCTCTCGAAGGGAGAGTTGTGAGTCACCCAATTTGGGGTATGCTGCCATTCTACCGGATTTTGTGTGTCATTTTCCCTTCAATGAGGAAAAAAGCTAGAGGCAACCATGAGGGTTGGCAAGTGGCAAATATTGGGACCTACGTCCCGTGTGTCTATAGCATTTTAGGTTGGAAGGATCCTCGCCGTGGCCATGGAGATATGGAATCATGAGTGCGGGCCATTTTGGCCAAAGTTCGCTGTTTTTGCCATTGTATGCCATATTGGAATTACCATATCTCCATGGGGCACAGGATCTAGCCAGGAAAGAAGGGCGATTATTGTAGCTTATGACCAAGGGTTGAATGCCATTGAGTTTCGTATTTGCTCTTCCGGCTCATCCGGAGTTATTCAACTTTTGGTGCGATCCATGATCTCTCCCTTTGCACCGCATGCTGCTTTCTGCCGCATCCGCGTGTTCATCCCCTCGATGAACAGCAAGCAGCCAGTGTGACAGCAAGCCATAACCCAGGGCATGGGACCAAAGGGGATATCAACGGTTGTGAATCAAGGCTTGGCGCGTCAATATCGCCAAGGTTTCCTACCCTGGACGGTCGACCGAGACGACCGATTTCGCCATTTTGGCAATTGTGGACCCAATTTGGATTGTCACCACGCCGAGTGGCATAGAGATCTTTGTAAGCCAAGGTCATGGGAGTCTCTGTTGGGCCCCCGGTGGATCGCGTATGGAATGGCGGATCCGATCTCCAAGCCGGCGTGGAGATATACCATTGGGGGTACCCCGAATTTTGGCTCATTTTGAGCAGCCAAAATGACCCCCTTTTGGGGACCCCAATTTTAGCCCCCCGTGTGGTCAATTGGCGGCCCCATATCTCTATGCCCACAGGGAGCCTGGACCTAATCTCAAGTTGTGCACTCAGATATGAGTCCTAGGTCCTGCCTCCTATCCTCTGAGCCAGTGGCCTTGCCCTGGCCGGGCGAGTCACGCGTGGGAATGACGCCGATTTTGGTGCTTTTGGCATCATGACCCCACTTGGCGAACCCGTGGCGCCCTGATGCCGGGACCTCAGGGGGAACCAGGTTGGGTGAGGGCTCCAGGGGGTTTGTACTCGAAGGGCATAGGGTCAGTTGCCTCGTCCCTACCTCTGGCGGGTCCGGACGAGGGGTCAATTTTGGAGTTTTTCGAGCTAATGTCAGTTTGGGCTGAAACAGCCCATTTTCAGCTACCAACTGCTAGGGGATAATGGCCGGGCCCTATCTCCGGCTCAGAGAGGAATTGGGACCTGCCGTCAGGGGAGCATAGGGAGCCACTGTCGGTCGGCCTTGGAGCTTCTTGGTTCCCAAGAACTCCCCTGTGGCTGGGCGAAACACCCTCCCCTATTGGCAGGGTTTCAGGGTCCGGACTGAGTAGGGCATGGGTTGTGTTTGAGCCCCCGCCCCTGCCAGCCACTGAGAGGGTCGGACCGGGGATTGGGATATGAGTTGGGACTGAGTGTCTATTGCCCTCCGATGCCCTTACCCCAGTCCAGTCTTAACCCCATGTGTACATATCCTAATGTGTTGCTGTACATACTTTTGTTCCCTTGTTTCAGAGTGGCAAGGATCCTGAAACGCTTTGTCACATGACACGAGCATGAGGATGCCCTTGTGAGCGCAGTGCTTTGCCTGCCTGCTTGCCTGTGCGTGTCCACAGCGTCCCATGGCCAGGCCCCCCGCGGGAACGCGTCAAAAGCGTTTCACCGCCGCGGGGTTACCCATCCCTTGCGTGCCACTCGGGGCCACCTGAACCCCGAGCAGCGGGGGCTTCGCAGCGCCGCCCGGCAACAGCGCCGAGTCCGTGAAGGAGGTGTAGCGACCGGAACTCTGACATCAGCGAGTTCCTTCGGCCGACCAGCAGCGGCCGCACTCCCAGCTACATCAACCGCCTCAACAGCCACCCCCAAGACCGGTCCATCGAGGGGAACGATGGTGAATTGGCAGGAGGCGGGCAAGACGTGGCCGCTGCCCCACCCCCATGCGGTGCGCCTACTGCGTGGGTTGGTGTGGGGGCAGCACTACCGCCACAGCAATCCCCAGTGCGAAGGCGGCATGCCCGGGAGCTTCGAGCTCCGCGAGGATATGGGCGACGACCGCCTGCAGGCAGTGGAAGACTGGCTGCGGGTGGAAGGGTATGCCTACCGCTTCCGCCAGAAGCGCTGGAGGGTCTGGACCCGCCCGGACAGACCCGGCAAAGGGCTGCGCCCTGACGGGATTGAGGAGGACGAGAACCCAGACGAGTACCCGTCGGGCGCCGGGATCAATGTCTCCATGTGGGACATGATCGAAAAGAAGTTCCCGGAGCCGGGGAACGAGCGCACGCTGCAGGGCAGCAGCAGCGGCGCGTCTCCTGGGAAGGTGAAGCGGTCCGCCGGGGACAAGAAGCGGGACAGGAAATGGCGGGAGTACCAGGAATCCCTTGCCGCCAAAGCCGCCCAAGCCGCCAAGGGCGGAACCCCAGCCCCCAGCCCCCAACGGGCCAGTGGCGGTCACCACCCCGGCCACACCACCCTTGGCGACTTCCTCGAAATCGCCAAGAAGGCCAAGGCCAAGCCCCGTCAGCTGCAGCTGAGGAATTCAGGCCCCAGCAGCGACGTGGAGTCGGCCCAGCGGGGGAGGATGCCGGCCGACCAGGCCAGCTCCAGCAGCAGCGTCGCTCCCTACCAAAGGGACGTGGCGCGCGCCTGCGAGCGCGCCTGTGGGGTGCCCTGCAACCTTCGGGTTGCCCGGCAACGGGCCACGCAGCAGAACGCTGCCGTGGAGGGCGCCGTCGGCATCGCCCAGGAGGAGGCCACAGATTGGGGCAGAGGCATGGCCTTCCACGCCTCGACCGTGGCGGCCATTGCGGCCGGACTCACGGCTGCAGCCGCCCAGGAGGCAGCGACTGCCCAGGTCAGGGGTGAGGTGGCGGCAGCCGCCCAGGAAGCCCGCCTGGCCCAGGAGGCCATTGTCTGCAAGGAGGGCGCGGTGAAGGCGCTGGAAGAGGCGCTTGCCCAAGAGAGGGCAAAGAAGGAGGCGGAGGAAAGGGCCCACGCCGAGGCAACGGCCAAGGCCCAAGCGGACGCCGCCAGGATGGACGCCATCGAGGCCGCGCGACGGAAGGTCGCTGAGGAGAGGGCGCGGACGGAGGCGGAGCTGGCAGCGTTGGAGGCTCAGAAAGCTCGGCTGCAGCGGGGTCGGGAAGCCGAGGCTGCCCGTGCTCGGGAGGAGGCCGAAAGGCGAGCTGCCGCAGCCACGGCCGCGGCAAAGGAGGAGGCGGAGGCCAAGCTCCAGCGCGAGATTCCCCCGGGAGGATCCCGAGTGGAGACCCTTCGAAAGCTCTTCGAAGGGGACGCCTCCTCCAAGATGACGCTGGATCTGGAGGAGGTCGACACGGGCAGCAGTCGGGACAGTGGCCCCACCGCCTACCGACGGTAGAAGGGTAAGGGGAAGACCCCCGAGAGGTCACGGAGGCCAGCGGGCGGACCCCTCCACGACTCCGACCCCTTCTTCACCGCCAGCGGCGGGGATGGACGAGACCGCCGACATCGCCGAGGAGTGGCTGGCGGAGGAGGCGGAGATGTCCCCATGGAGCCGGAGGGTGAGAGTGAGGATCTCCCTCCTCCCTACCGGAGCTCAGAATCCACCGAGCGCGAGAACGAGACGCCTAGGTGGGGCGACCTGGACGAAGATGAAGACATGGACTTCGGCTACACGGAGAAGCCCCCATCCTCGGACCCACCGAGGCGACCCGGCGGAGACCCACCGGGACCCCCTGGCGGAGGCCCGTCAGGACCCCCTGGAGGACGCCCACCAACTGGACCCCCCGGAGGCGGACCTCCGGGAGGGGGAGGACCCCCTGGACCGGGCGGACCCGGCGGAGGCCCTCCTGGAGGACCCCCTGAGGACCCCGACGACCCACCAGGGAACGGTGACCCGGATGCCACCTGGCGGTGGATTGTCCACCTCCGCAGGAGGGTCCAGTCCCTCGAGCGCGAGGTAGACATGGGCAAGAGCGAGATGATTACATCGCCAGGGTCGCCGCGGGCGCACAGAAGGAGCTGGACATCGCCAAGACGGAGATGGTCAAGATCGCCAAGGTCGCCACCGCCGCCCAGAGGGAGCTAGACATTGCCAGGGGCGAGACCAGGCTGCTGAACAAGGTCATCAACGGCCTGCAGCAGAGGTTGGACGAGCTGGAAGGCCGTGGGAGCGTCGGCGGCGACCACCCACCCCTGGAGTCTGGCTCGTCGGACGACGGCTGGGGACCTGGACCAGGTCCAGGCAGAGCCCACGCCCCTGGCGGAGCCCTCAGGAGTTGCCCCAGCGCCAGTGCCCCCTCTCTCAGCGCCCCCTCCCATCACAGCGCGGGCCGCCGTAACGAGCGCGTGCCGCCCGGCAGTGGCAGTGAGGAGTGGCGTGATGAGTGGCTCAGTGCGGAGTACCACAACCGCCGTGCTCCACCGCGGACACCGGTACGCCCCCGATGCCCCGCACCAGCCCAGGAGCCAATCCCAATGGCTGGCGGGTGTTATGGTGGACTCAGAGATGAGATCCCGGGAGGGGACGTGGAGTGGGATGTCGGCGGAGGCGAGGATGACCTGGACGAGTTCGGCATTACCCCGCCGCGTGGTGTACGACGGGCGGCCGCTGAACGCGGCCGCCGGCGCCGTGATGAGGAGGCATACATGGCAGGAGTACGGCGTGAACATCTAGGTTCAGCGTACATGGAAGAACCACGGCGTAGCCACACGGATACCGTGGAGGAGATGGAAGTGGCGGCCGTGGGAGTCCGTGGGGGACGCCGATGGGAACCTCGGTCGACCTCGCGGCCGGCGTTCATGGTCTCTAAGGCCGCGGATGCCGCCGTGTGGGAAGCCCTGAAGGACATCAAGCCCCCCACGTACGATGGCAACCCCCTCAACCTCGACCGCTTCTTGGAGAAGCTGGACGTTTGGGGGCTGACCATCACTGAAGACATGGATCCCACAGATGCGGAGAAATATGTCTTCAAACGGTTCAGGTACCGCCTGCCGGAGGTGCTCCAAGAGCTATACTTCGTGGAGACCAAGGAGGGGAAAATCAGGACCCTCAAGGAAGCCAAGAAGTGGCTCAACGAGCAGGAGCGGGTGGACGCTCCGCAGGTGGCTGCCAAGCGGTGGAAGGCCATCAAGCTTCAGCATGATGGTCGGGAGATCCGCCTACGAGATTCGCGGGACTTTCGGGGGCAATACACCCTCTTCCGCCGCAACGTGGAGGACTGCAATGAGGGTGACGAGCAGGCCCGCCTGCTGTCCATGCTGCCGGAAGCATGGTTCAAGAGAGTCACCAAGGAGGAAGCCAAGAGGGCCAAGTCCAACCACACGGTCAAGATGATGCTCCCTGTAACGACAGCAGTGACAGCACTCAATTTATACATCAATGTGATCAGTATTTCAATGATTCTCAGATGTCCATTAGTGCAGTAAATTTTTCGCTTGTTTTCATGTTTTCCGTTCGCCGCCAGATGTCGCCTGTGAGCGCGCGTCGAGTCGCATTTGTCCTTCGTGATTTCCCAATCGGATTTATTTAAATTATTTCGAATGATTTCACTCTGAGTCATTATGTGCGATGGATGCACAATGAGATTCTATGTCTGCTCCATTTTTGTAGACCGGGTTTCCTGACTATTCATATTCCATCATGGAGTTCAATGGGCTTACAAGTGCTTCGCATATGTCGCTCCCAGAGGCTGGATATGGGTCTGAAGAGGGTCAGTTGGGTTCGGAGATATCAGGGGCAGTGTCGGGCGTTACGACCCCTGGGGCATCAAGGCTACAGGCTTCGCAATTACAAGAAAGATCCGCCACTATGCAGCGGTTACATGGTAGCAGAGGAAATCATGACTCTGCTTCTGGAATCTCCACGGACACCCTTAGATCATCGGACTTTAGCGGGGCTATCACTCGTTCTGGGTCACTTCGTGTTCCCCCTGAGGTTACATTTGTGGCATCTCCTGAGCGAACCGAAGATCACCCTTCTGAGTGTCCTTACTGTGGCCATAGACATCGGCCTGGAGTTCATACTTGTGCTGATTGTTGTATGAACGGCCCACCCAACCTTAAACCCGGTCGAGAATCTCCCTCCTCAAGTGAATCTGGTTCCAGCTCTCACGCTTTGCCTGATCTTGAAGACAGCAGCAGCGAAGGAGAGCCGTCTGATACTGGAATTAGTGGTGATTACTGGGAAAACCACTTCCAGGAAATCTGGAATCAGGAGTTCCTGCACCGCCAAAATTGGCTACTGGCGGAGGCAGGCTATCAAGGCCGTCTGAGGGACTGGTTCAGGGCGTTGTGCCAGTTCATCAGAGACAGTGGCCGCCTGCGATTCGACGCCACTTTGCAGGAACAAGAGGATTGGGAGGAGCTGATGGACCAGTTCGACCACCAGGCTGCCGTGATGGTTCAAATGGCCATCATTGCTGAGGAGAGACGCCAGAATGTGCATCCGCACGCTGGTCCATCGGGTGCCTGGGGTCCGAACGACGAAGAGGTCGACGAAATGAGGTGTGATTCGACACATTCTCACCTCTCCAGGGAGCAATTGTCCAAAGTCCCCAGCTCTACCTCCAGTGTTGACACTTGGGTCGACGAGGTAAGAAGCAAAGGAAAAGGTACGAGATGCCCGTCCTGTGGTGACTGTGCCAAGGACTGCTCCTGTCGACGCCGGATTTCTTCGCTGGAAGACAGGGTGAAGGAGCTGAAGAAGGCAGCCAAGGAGAAAAAGAGGGATGACGACAGCAAGTGGAAGGAGATGGAGCAGAAGCTGGAGAAATTGACCAATCTGGTACAAAATCTGAGCACTACTGGGCTCACTGGACCAGCGCCTACAATGGCAAGTCACCCAGCACCTACCTCCTCAGCTGCACCTGCATCCACGCCTTACGGCGTTCCACATTCTCCGGCACCCCCAGCTTTTACTGGTTCACACCCAGCTTCTACTGGAAATTTTGGTATTCCCCCTACTGGATTTACAAGTCCTATTGGGTTTAATCTGGGTACCGAAGGAGGAGAATCTTCGTCAGGAAGGTCTGTACTGTCCGTAAGTACTGTTGGTGATTTTGATGGAAAGGCAAAGACCACCGTGAAGAAGAGATCAATGGCCTTGAAGGAGAAGGACAAAGAAAAGAAGGAAAATGAAGCCAAAACGAAGGAAAAGCAGAAGAAATTGAAGGAGATGAGGCTTCACCAAGCACAGTCAACGCCATTTGTACAGCCTACTGTGGACCAGGCGTTGCTGGCGGCCGCAATTGCTCAAGCACAGGCAATGAGAGGCGCAGCCGTCAACCCAGTTTTCGTCAATCCTGTTGGCACATACACAGGTTTCAACCTGAACCACCTGCTCAATCCTTTGCACATGAGGCTTAGGGGTTCAGTAATGAAGCAGCCTAAGATCTCAGGGCACCCAAATTACTGGGCGTCCTTCGAAAGGCAGTTCATGGTCTGGTTGCAGACGGAGAAACTGGACAAGGAACTCTGGACTCTCGGGTTGATGGACTGTTTGACTGGCAAACTCAGGGAAAGTACATATAATCTTTATGCGGAAAGGCAGAATCAAGGAGATCCCCTGACTTATGAAGAGCTGTATCGAAGTCTCAAAAAGAAAGGCTCTCGACTCCCTGAGGATCATTACAGGAACCGCCTCAAGAACTTCAGGGCGATCAAGAAATTGTTTCTTGAAGAGATCCAAATAGCAAGGCAGGATTGGGAGTTTTTGGTGCAGGAGGCGGAGAACTCGGGAGAAGGCCTTTCTGAAGGCGAGATGAAGAAGATCCTCCTGAGCAAGCTCACGCCGGAGACCAAGCAGAAGATCAGGGACTCCCAGGCGGACCAAAAAGTCCTGGGCAACTGGGTTGAAGTCCGAGGATTGCCGGAGACTATGGGAAAAATGGCAGTTCGTGAGTTGCTACACTCTATCCCCTGGGACCTTGTGATAACCAGAGCTGTGTTAAATTCAATGCAACTTGGACCTCGTCCACATTGTAGCCCTTGAATTTCGAAATGTCATAGCCAAAAACCACTTCCCAGTTTGGTGGAGAGCTGCCTTCCATGCGCATCGGCACGTAGTATTTCACCAAATCTTTCAACTCCACTTCAGGTCGCTCCTTGGCTGGGCTAAATCGAAACTGAAAATTCAGTTGGATTGAATTTAACACAGCTCTACTTATGACAGGGTCCCAGGGCAGTGCTACGGGATTGAAAGACATCACCATTCGTGAGGGCAGATGGAGAGTTGGTTTCCATGATTCTGAACAGCCGGAGTTTTTCTGTAGCATGGTGGATGGAAAAGTGAAGTATAAGGGGACAGTTTTGAAGGTGCGGCCGTGGATCTTCTCGTATGGAGTCGAGCAGATCTGGGACCAACTTGAAAAGTATGCAAACTTAGAACGCCAGAAGTCACAGGATGCACAAGGCTTTCGGCGGCAAGGTCAGTGCCGTTGGTGAGAAGGGATGCTCCGTGTGCATTGCCCTTGGAAACGAAGGTCGACGGGCGACTCACACGACCGCAGATCACAGGTGGACGCCCTCAGATCTCAAGACAATTCAGTCCAAAATGGATGGAAAGGGAAATTCTCCCAAAAATCCCCAGCAGGATGGAGCACGAGATGCTGACCAGCATGGAAGGGGAAAGGGTAAAGGGCAGTCCAAAGGAAAGAACAGAGATCGGACACCAAAAGATTACTCGCAGCAAGGCGGAGATCCAAGCGGCTCAAGATGGACCGATGCTGGTGGAAAATCTGGTGGAAAATCTGGCGAAAAGAGTGGAAAGGGACAAGGAAATTCCGGGAATCAAGAGGATTCCAAGGTGAATGGCAACCCCCTGTATACGGAGACGCCTGCAAACAAGACCTTCGGCAACAACAAGGATACTGGAGGTCGAGGCAAGGGCAGATCCAACGAATCCAACCCTAATTCCAAAATCTCCGACAACAAAGGCCAAGGAGGCAAGAAACGTGGTGGTGGAAAGTCATTTGGTGGTCGTGGACGTGGAAAAGGAGTCAATGCCGTTGAAGCAGGAGAAGAATGGGTTGACGAAGGACAAGTACAGGACGTGCAGCCGAACCTCGAAGAAGAATGGCAATAGGGAAGCCAACTTGACCCAATTCCCAACACTGGGGTTGGGTGGCAGGAAACAAAGCCCATCAGGGTAGTTGGGGCGGTGGATGGACGCTGCTGGGACCGGCTGGCGCGTTCCTCCGGCCTCCTCTACCCTGCCTGGGTCCTCAGCGCTGTCCGGCGGGGCAAGGAGCGCCAGTTTGTCTGCTGGATCCAGGTCAGGACGACAGATGGTAAGGTTAAACTTGCCAAATGTCTGATTGACAATGGTTCAGAGGTCAATCTGGTGAGGAGAGGCTTTCTGCAGGAGGACGAGGCGAAGATGTCCTCGACACCTGTCCAGCTGGAGGGAGTGAGCGGACATCGCCTTGAAGGTGGCGACAGAGAGGCAGATTTGGCGGTCAGATTGGTGAAACAATCTGTCTGGAGCGTGGAGGAGACAGTGACGGAGGAGTGGTTCTCTGGAAAATTCTATGAAGCCACCATAAAGTATGATTTATTCTTGGGTCAACCATGGCTTCACGCTCACCGTGTGCCGCCCATGGGACACAGGACATGCTTCCTCCAAGATCCGTCGACCAGCGACCCATCCAACTTGTATTATCTGCACCCATATACCAAGAGTATACACCAATTCAAGGAGCCAAATAAGCTGCACATTCAGCAAGATGGGCAGGAATGGACAGGGAATCAAGAAGAATTCGACGAGGGAAAGGTGGAATCATTGAACTGCAAGAAGTGGAAGTCAGTTTGCTATCGTGTAGTCGACAAATGGCGGGACATTCTGGTGGATTACTTCGAAAAGAACCACAATTTTCGTCCACAAGTTGATGCCTTTGCAAACAACAGAAATAAAAGATTTCCAAAGTTCTACGACGATGCCTGGAGTGAGGACTGGTCTGAACCTCTATGGATCAATCCGCCCTTCGACTTTTTCCTCGTGTGGTGCAGAAGCTGAAGCAATCCGGCGCAAAGGCGATTTTAATTGTCCCCAACTGGCCAAAACAATCTTGGTTCAAGGACATTATGGACATTTCAATCGACATTGTCGAGCTACCTCACAAGGGAGTGAAGCTGTATTGCGAAGACAATGGCAAGCCTTTGCCAGAGCGTTCGTGGAGCACGTTGGCGTGCTTAGTTGACGGGAATCTGGGAGATTATTGGCGAGATGACAGTGAAATGGGAACAGAAGAGGTCATCTCAAATTCCTCAAGAATCGACGAAATTGAAGTGGATCGAGACGATCGAGAGCGGAATCCCGAAGTATCGTCGCGCAAGAAGGGAAGGACAATCGGCGTCCCTCAAGAGAACGCCTCCATCCATTTCAATTAGTCCCCATCAGACAAGAATCAAGCCAAAAATGTCAAGATTTCAAGCAAGAATGACGACAAATTCCCAAGATTTTCACCTGAATTGACAGGAATGCAGCTGAATTCGTCCGACCATCCCTTCAAGACATTCGTGGACGCCCTTAATTGGTGGGATCCCACAGAGGAGCGAGCTCAGGTGAGCTTCATCCGTCAACAATGCGACGAAGAAGTTTGGAATGAAGTGGCCAAGAATATGAGACCACGACCAACAATTCGCAAATTGGTGGACATAATGTCGGTGATTAAATGTGGGAATCAGGTCGACGGAGACAAGATATCTGCAAGAAGGGACGCAGTGTTCGAAGATTATAAAGATGACGTGCTGAGTGGGAAGTTGTGGAAAAACCCCCCAATTCGATGTGAAAATGGGGAGGCCAAGATTGAGATAATCCAAGGCTCAAAGGTGCACAAACAACGTCCATTCTATCTTCACGGCACCAAAGCGGATGCCCTGCGAAAGAATATTGAGCGCAATCTCTATGAGTTCGGTTGGTTGGAGGGCTGCATGAGTTCTGAGTGGTGTTCAGCACCATTTACTGTGCCAAAACCCCCACCTGCTGACCAATCCAGCATAGACGCTTGACGTCTAGTGGTGGATTACAGAGCTCTGAATGCCGCCACGGTACCTGACGCACATCCCCTTCCTTGAATCGAGAAGGAGATCGCCGCGAGAGCCAAAGGTAAGCTCTTTACTGTGTTGGATTTGCGCGATGGCTTTCACC
Source organism: Eutreptiella sp. 'Long Island Sound 2002' (assembly GCA_964036045.1). Classification (NCBI taxonomy): domain Eukaryota; phylum Euglenozoa; class Euglenophyceae; order Eutreptiales; family Eutreptiaceae; genus Eutreptiella; species Eutreptiella sp. 'Long Island Sound 2002'. The sequence goes on from OZ038398.1 coordinate 1,386,966, forward strand.
AAATGCCACTTCCAAAAGAGGATAGGCATCTGACGGCAATGTGCACGCCCTGTGGCACTGTCCAGTGCACTGTACTGCCGATGGGTTGGAAGAATGCGCGGTTGATTTTCCAGAAGATGATGGAGACTATTTTATTTCAGAAGCACAAGTCTCTGAATTTACAAGAATTCTGCAGCATCTACATTGACGACCTTCTGATTGCGACACCGTTGCGAAAAAACTTTGATGAGTGCCTGAAGTTGCACGAAGAACAAGTCCGCAAAGTTCTCGAAGTCCTTCGACAAGAGAAGCTTGTGTGTGGACCCAAGAAGGGCAAAATGTTCCTCCAGAGCGTGGAATTTTGTGGCTCTGTCTTGGAAGATGGGACAAGAAGACCGGCCCCAGGGAAAATGGCTGCCCTGCAGCTATGGGAAAGGCCTAAAACCATCACGCAGCTTCTTGCCTTTTTAGGCTGCTGCAATTTTTACCACGAGTTCCTTCCCCTCTACGCCAAGTTCTCTGGTCCATTGACAGAGTTACTCAAGGTTGGCAAAATAGAAGGAAAGAAGGGATCTCAAGTCAAGCTCAAGTGGACGCCAGAATGTGAAGAGGCCTTTACTGGTCTCAAGGAAGCACTGGCAAATGTGGTTACATTAAAGACTCCGTGGTTGGATGGAAGACCTTTTTATATTCGTACAGACGACAGTCGTTACGCCATTGGTGCTACGATCGAACAAGTCGATGACGAAGGTCACCATCATCCTCTGGCTTTCTGGTCTCGCAAGCTTACAACAAGACAGCGAAATTGGAGTCCAAGGGAACAAGAAGCCTACGCAATCCTTTGTGCCTTACGGCGTTATGAAGGTTGGATCTTGGGCCATCGCGTTGAGGTACTGACTGACCACAAGTCACTGGAGAGCTGGAGGACAGAACATGTGGATACCCCTGGTGGACCAGCTGGGAGGGGAGGCCGTTGGCATGAAACTCTCAGCAGATTTGACCTCCACGTGACTTACATTCCAGGGCGCTACAATACAGTGGCGGACGCCCTGAGTCGCTGGGCCTACCCAGCCTCAGAGGCTTACTCTGAAGTGAGTTTTCATGGGACAGCGACGGATAAAGCCGAAGTGATCGAGTTTGATAAGGAGGAACAAGCACTGATCAAGAAACATTGTCTTCAATGTTCGATTAAGAATCGGATGAAGGTTGAATTGGTCAGATGCAAGGAGATTACCAAGGCAGATCAGACTGAAAGTGTTAACTCTGACTCTGAGTCGTCGCTGCCACTCCTTAATGTGTTTCTAGTGACAAGATCCAAGGCGAAATCCACGCTCAACCCACAACAAAAGGACAAGGAAACTTCCTTCCTCTATGTGGATTGGACGAAGATGTACAAGGAGGACAGGTTCTTTGGGTCTGTATACCACAAGTTGAAAGGGGACAAGCCTTACGACTCTGAAGAGACGTCTGATTTCAAGATCCAAGGCGACAAGTTATTTTGGCAAGGACGGCAAGGACTCCCACCCGGTGACAAAGCCCTGTGGGTGGCCTCGTGGCGCTCCGCAGGCGCCACATGGACGGAAGTCTTCTGCTCCGGACTGGTGCCCGAGGACGCGGAGGCGCAGCTCTGCGCCATAGCCCGCTACGACCCGCCGGGAGGGACCTCTGTGGACGATTTCCTCCACCACATGCTCCGGCTGGGGGACTTCGCATGGGAGCTTCGCAACCACCGGCTGGAGCAACTCCTCCGTGAGCCCCAAAGCGCGGCGGCCCGGGCACAGCGGTGGCTCACTGCGGCGGAGGGCGACCACCCTCCCCCTCCCCCGCGCCCTGACAAGGACTTCGTAGCCTCCCTCCGTGTCGTGAATGGCACTCTGGAGTGCCCGCCCCAAGAGGGCCCCCACCCGTACCAGGACCTGCCGGGGGGGTTCTCGAAGCACCTACAAGACGCCCTCTTCCCACCGTGGATCATCGGGCGTGGCTCCATGACCGCGTGGGAGGCGCGCATCGTGGGTGAGGAATGGGCGCGCGAGTGGGGCAGGTGGTGCGCCGCCACGCGCGCCCCGGAAACCCCTGCGCAACGATACGCCGCCATCCCGCTCAAGGGATGGGGGCCGGACACCTGGCCGAGACCCACCGTGATCCGCGGGGCGGGACCTGACCACCCGTGGGACGCGGCGACGGAGGAATGGCTGCAGGCGGCCCCGGGGCCGCAAAAGGGATGGACTGGGGATGTGTCCTCACTCGTCAGGACACCCGTCCCGCCCCGCATCGTCCTTCACGCGCCAACGTACTTCGGGCTACGGGGATACGCACATGGGGACACGCCGCGGCCACCGTCCGGTGGCACCCCCCAGAGGGCGGGGCCGCCCAGCTCGCCGTGGCGCACTTCAAAGCTGGGGGGCCGGTATACGACGACGCCCTGTCCCGGCTGAGCGACACCCAGGGGCCCTTGCTCCTCATGCTCCCCACCGACATTGCAGCCGCGCTGCGCCAGGAGCTGGACGGCTGCGAAGGGCTGCGAGTGGGATGGCAGGCAGTCGCGGACGGCACCCTGCTGGCCCTCCTCCAGCGAGATCCCGCGAACGGGTGCCGATGGGATGCGCTGACGCCCCACCTCACCGGGCGCCACGTGTACATGGCAACCCCCCCCCAGGGGCAGGCCCGCCCGGCGTGGGACGACCTCATCGCCGCCTTCCACGACCACGGGATCCTCCCCGACGACACGTGCCGGGAGGTTCAGCGGAAGACGCTTGGCAGGGACTACCGGCGCCGCGTCCGCGCCCGCACGCTGGAGATTCGGGACCCCCTCCGACAGAGGTGGGACGACCTCTGGCTCCGCCATGTTGACCCTTGGTCGCCGCCCTTCCACCTCCCACACACCTGCCGGCTCTGCGGGGGATGTGACACGGTGTCCTCCGCAGCGTCGACAGGCGCCAACAGGTGCGCGCGGTGCGCCCAGGTGGCCGCGTGCCCCTGGCCCGAACCTCCCGCAGGCCCGCGCAGGCGCACAGCGGAGGAGGCCCTGCACCGGCGCATCGAGGGGGCACACACCCCCTCACACGAACGCGCGGGCCCCGCGGGCGCTGCCCTTCTGTGGTTCCACGTGCACCTGCAGGACCCCACATTCGTTGCGCACCTGTTGCACGTGTTCGCGCCCTGACCCCCACCCGCCGCCGCCCTTTGCAGAGCCCGCAGTACCATGCCACGCCGACGGGGTGATGGGCCGGGACACACCAGGGCCCGCCGCAAAGGGCAGGAGGCGGCCGTCCGGGGCCTGGTGACGGACGCGGTGGCGGAGGCGCACGAGGCGCACGCTGCCGGACGGTGTGACCTGACGGGCAGTGCGAGGGCTTTCCTCAACGAGACCGCCCTCCCGGCCGTCCGCGCCCTGAACGGAGCGGGGGCCCCTACGCTACTCCCAGCGATGCACCAGATCGTGAACGCCGTCCAGCCGGGGCTCATCAGCCCGGAGGCGGCCCTCTACGGGCACTGGATGGAGTGGCGCGAGTCCAACCGGTCGGGCCGGCCCCTGTCCATGGGAGACATCCTACGGCTGACGGGAGCAGGGTCTGCCATGTCCCTCCGCAGCAGCGCCCCAGCCCTGCTGCACGCCCTCAGGACGCCCTACCCCGGGGACGCGGCTCCGTACCTGAACCAGGCGCGGGCCACGTACCCGGGGGGAGTGTCCGAGCTGGATGCGGCGCTCGAACTTCTAAACCCACCGGACGAGGACCTGGAGGTGGGCGAGATCACGGTGTTCGTGGAAGGCGCGGACGAGGCGTCCGCCCGCCCCCGGCCGACCAACCCGGTGTACGACGGCACCAGGCCTACACCCCTGTACGCCATCGTATGTGAGGCGTTCCCCAGGGATCCCACTTGGTGCCCCGCCCTCCCGCCGGCGACGCACGCGCCCCGCGGCTGGGCTAACCCAGACCTGTCCCCCCCCCTCTCCAGAACCAGGGGTGCCCACCACAGGGGGCAGGTCCTCTGGCAAGAGTGCCCTGGCACCCCCCTGCTCCTCCTCGTCGTCGCGACCCGCGGGGACCCGGGGCGGGTCCTGGGGATCACAGCCACCCACCTCTATGGGGCAGCAGCCGTACCCCGCCCCCCCCTCCCGGCGCCCGCGGCGCGGGACGGAGTACACACCTTCCTGCGAACACAGGAGGTCACCGCCGTTACGGGGGTCCACCTAGTGCGGCTCCCCCCGACACCACCTGACGACCCCCGGGGGCCCAGGGCCCTGGGCCCCGCCCCAGACCCGGAGCTGTGGCGCGACGCGTGGGCCGCGTGGCTCCCCCGCCTCCCCTCCCAATGCCGATGGATGGCCGCCGGCGCCCGGCCGTGCGAAGCTGACGCCACAGCCGGCCCCCCACCCCCTCCTCCCCTCCCCCCCGCAGTGCACCACACGGCACTGCCCACGGCACGGCACTGATGCACCAGGAGGTAGTGGGAAGGGCGCACCTGCCACCACGCATGCCTACGGGGATAACAGTGATAGCAGACTCCGATGGCTCCCCCCAGCGGGAAGACCGCCACCACCGCCGGTCCCGCTCCCGCTCCCCTGCCTCCCCGGAGTGGACGGGGGAGCCCCTCGCGGAGCGCGAGGAGCGGAGGCTGGCGGAGGCGGCGCTGCTGGTCGGGCCGCCGCCGCCGGCCCGGAGGCCTGAACCAGCCGAGGTGACCGCCCCCGCCGCCCAAGCAGCAAGCCCTGCCGCCCCGCCCCGGGAGGGGGCCCCAGACGCGCAGGAAGCGAAGACCGCAGCCCCAGCGAGCCACGCCGCGGCCCCGACCGCGGCCCCCGGCACGCCGCCGACACGGGGGGTAGCCCCGGCGCAGGAACCGGGCGCATCGCCGAGGGCTGCCGCAGCCGCAGAGGAGAGCGAGGAGGGCGCGCGCGGGGTTGCGACCGTGGCCCCGGCGGGCCGCCCCACCGCCTCGGCCGGCCACGCCGCGACCCCCAGCACGCCGCGTAAGCGGGGGACGGACCCCGCACGGGCCACGGGCGCCTCGCCGGCGGCCGCCACAGCAGCAGAGGAGAGCGAGGAGGGCGCGCGAGGGGTTGCGACCGCGGCCCCGGCGGGCCGCGCCACCGCCTCGGCCGGCCACGCCGCGACCCCCAGCATGCCGCGAAAGCAGGGGACGGGCCCCGCACGGGCCACGGGCGCCTCGCCGGCGGCCGCCACAGCAGCGGAGGAGAGCGAGGAGGGCGCGCGAGGGGTTGCGACCGCGGCCCCGGCGGGCCGCGCCACCGCCTCGGCCGGCCACGCCGCGACCCCCAGCACGCCGTGAAAGCGGGGGAAGGGCCCCGCACGGGCCACGGGCGCCTCGCCGGCGGCCGCCGCAGCAGCAGCAGTGGGCAGGGAGAGCGCGAAGTACCGCGCCCACGCCAACCAGACCCACACCCACACCAGCCCCCCCAAGCAGTTCCCCCCCAAGCCCTTCCCCCCGGGACGGGCGCGGCACGTCCGCACCCCGGCGCCCGAGCGCTCGCCGCCGGGCGTCACGCTGCCGCAGCTGCAAAGACAGCGGGACGCCCGGCGCGTGTTCCAGGAAGAAGGGGAGGGCGCGCAGGCAGAGCTGCGTGCCAGCCACGGGAGCGCGGAGCGGGGGGCAGGAGGCGACAGGGAAAGTGCCCAGGAGCGCGCGCAATGAGCAGGCCAGGGCACGCGCGGCAGGGAGCAAGGGCGCAGCAGCGGGGGGGGGCAGAGCGCAGGCAGCGGACGGCGCGACTCAGGGCAGGGGGCCGGGAAGGGACCAGGGCACGGGAAGGGCGCGCAGGGGCGCGGGCAGGGAGCCCAGGTGCAGGGGGCGGGGCGAGGGGCGGTGGGCAAGCGGGCGGGCCAGGGCGTGGGGGACGGGGGGCGGGACCCGCGGCACGGGCAGGGGGCTGGAAAGGGGCCCAAGGGCAAGGGCAAGGGCGCCGCGGGCCCCAAGGGACAGGCGGGACGGGGCATGGGAGCCCGGGAGGGAGGGCGGGACGAAGGGAGGGGGGCGGGGAGCGGGGAGCCCCCGCAGCCAGACGTGCAGCCGGTGAGGTGCATCCCCCCCGGCATCCGACAGATGCCGGCGCACCACAGCCACCACCACCACCACCACCACCACCACCACCTCTACAACATCGACCCTGACGCCGGCGAGCTCGTCCCCCCCCAACCTCCACGACCAAAGCACCAGCCAGCCCCCCCCGCGCCGAGAGCGGAGCCGGCGCGGATGGCCTCGGCGGAGGGGGGGCGGGGCGCGGCATCGGCGCCGCAGGCACAGGGGCAGCGAGGGGAGCCGGCGCGAGGGGCAGAGGGGGCCCGGCCGTGGCACCGGGACTGGAGCACGGTCCCGGACCCTCTGGGGGAGGAGGCCCTCCCCCTGGTGGGGGAGGTGTACGGGTGGTTGTGCTGGGCCAACCAGGGGACCACCAGGGGGTTGAGGAACCGGCCCTTCGATGCCGTGCTCCTCCGGAGGGACGGAGGAAACCGAGAGGTACCCCCGGGGGGCTGGGCAGCCCCAGAGGACCATGAGAGGGTCCTCAGGTCAGTGATCCGGGCAGCGTGGCCCGACAGGGAGCCGACGTGGCCGGCCTTCCTGGAAGGGGGAGCGGTGCTCCGCATCACGGATGCGGACGCCAACAACTGGCTCCCCCGGGCCTTGCGCAGCGCCCTCGCCCACTGGCGCTACCGCCGGCGCAACCAGCCGCCGCCACAGCCCCAGCCCCCACACAAGCGGCGGCGCAGGTGACGGCCCAGACGGCGGACGCGAGAAAGTGGGGGGGGGGGAGCTGGGGCCCCTGACCCACGCCCCCCCCACGGTAGGGCATGACGCAGGAGAGCGCGCCACGTCCCGTGGGAGGGAGGGCGAAGACAACGAGCACGGGGGGGAACCAGCTGCCCCGCAGCCCGCTAACCGCTGACCGCTAACCCTCACGGCCGCCCCCGGCCAGCCAACGCCGCGCGACGACGGCCGGGGGGATGAGGGGCCCCAGCGAGGGCCTGCACGAGGGTCCGGCTCTAGATAGAGGGGGGCGGGGGAAGGGTGCGACCCCCCAGCCAATGGCTGGCCCCCGGGGCCGGGACCGCCATGCCGCCCCCCCCCCGGCCGTCAGGAAGCGTCGCCAGGGGACCAGAGGGCCCCCCCCATTTCCCCCCCCCCCCTCCCACTCAGGCCCAAGAGTGGACGGAGGCGGACCGAAGAAACGGCGGCCCCATACCCCCCCCCAAGAGGCCGCTGCACCCGGGGTGCGGGGGCACCACGGCCGCGGCAGGCGATCACACGCCCTGCCTGCTGCCGGCCGACAGCGGACCGGCAACGCCCACGACGGCGCAAACGGAGCGGCCTTATCAGAGGCCGGCCCGGGGAAGACGGGGGCGCGAACCAGGGTGGGGGGTTCCCCCCCCCCCCCCCCCCGCCGCACTGACCCGTCGGCGGCCGACCGGACCGCGCCCGACGCCCGCGGCCGCCCGGCAACCCCCACGGCACGAGTATACCCGGGGGGGGCACGCCGGGGGCAACGGGAGGCAGGCCGACGCCCGACGGGGCGGGGGCGCGGGGGGGCGGTCCCCCACCCCCCCCCCCGCACCCCCCCCAGCTAGGGAGCCACAGGAGCGGCCCTCCGCCCCCCAGGAGCCGAGGGGACGCCCCCCCCCCCCCCAGAAGGGACCGCGACACGGGGGGCGGGGATGCGGCTGGACCTGCTCCCGCGGGGGTTGCGGCCGCGGGGCGAGCCCACGCCAGCGTGCCGGAGCAATGCGCGCAACGGAACAGTATGGGGGCCGCGCCCCACATGACCCTCCCGTGACCACAGCCCACTCAGGGAGGGCAGAGGGGGGGTTCAGGTCTGCAGGGGCCCCCGGGGGAGCGGTCCACGGGCCGCCCCTCACCCCCCCCCACCCCGGGGCGGCACTGCGACCCCAACCGCACGCGCATGCCGGAAGGGAGTGCGCCGACGACACGAGGGGGGCCAGGATTGAGTACCGCAGGCCGCCACCCAGCAGGGGAGCAGGGAGGCTGCGGCGCGACCCCCCCCCCCCCACCCCCCCACCGGCCCGCAAGCCGCAGGATCCCCGGCCCCCACCTCCCGAGGCAGGGGGGATGGTCCCCCCCCCGCCCGAGAGAGGAGCCGGAGCGCGACCCGCCCCCCCCGCCCCAGCCGCCGGCTCCCATGGGGGCCGCGGAGAACAAGCAAGCCCGCGCCAACGCGCCAGGACGCCGCACAGATCGCGCCCAGAGAAGGCGGGTGAGCACAAACCGCAGTGGTATGGGGGGCCACGCCCCCCATGGAGAGCACGACGCCAGTGACACCCGCTTTGTTGCCTGCCCAGGGAAGGCAGAGGGACGGAACGAGGCAGAGCGACCCCCCGCCCTACAGGCCCCCCCCCGGCCGCCCCCCGGCACACGAACGCCACAGACCCGCCCCGCGGCGCGCAGCCCCCACAGGGCGTGCAGGCCGAGGGGACAGAGAAGGGCCCCCACATCCGCACGCCCGCGCCCACAACACGTGGAACGCGGACCCCAACAGCCCGCCCAGTGGGCGGGCAGTCGGGGGAGGGGGAGCGCCTGACCCCAGACGCCCCTCGCAACAGTAGAAGGCACCCCCCCCGGGGACGCCCTACCGCCACCCCAACAACCCCAAGCCAAGTAGGGGGGAACCGGGACCGGACCGCCCCCCCCCAAGCACGCCAGACGGAGCAAGGGACCGGGGCAGGACACGCGGAGGGGCACGGACCACGTGGAACGGCCCTACCAGCGCCCAGTGCCGGGACCACGCGAGGTGCGCACGCCACACCACCCAGAGGGGGGGGTAGCGGACGCCGCGGGAGCGCGAGCGCACACACATGAAAGGGGCACGCGGGGACTATCAGAAGGGCAACCGGACCGAGCGTGCGGAACGCACAGACCGCGTGGAATGGCGTACCAGCGAGCGAGGGTAAGGGACACCCGGACGGGACGGCCCGCCACACGCAGCGCGGAACACGCGGGGCGGGAAGGGGGAAACGAGGGAGACACAACACCAGGTACCGGCCCGAACCCCCCGAACCGGCCGCGAGCGCCGCGCACACACAGACGCGGCACTGCAGCCGCCAAGGCAGTAGTGGTGCACAGCGCCACGCCCCAACCCCTAGGCTAGGCAGCCTCCGCGCCAGCCCAAGGGGGTCCCACTGGCGACAAGCCAGTAGCACGGGCCCGGCGGCGCCGGCTCCCCGGGTGACCACGCATCAGGGGGGCGACGCAGTGGGTAAGCGCCCGCAGCCACGGCTGCCAATTGATGCACTGACCGGGGAGTGGCGAAACGGGGAAGCCGGGGAAGGACCGGGCTCCGAGCCCTGTGAACCCGGGGGACTCCGCCACCAGGCAGCAGGTGCGTCTTGGAGGGCCCCCCACTAGGACCCGGTGGGGAGGATATCACCTGGCCCGACAAGGTGGCCCCCCGGGGCCGAAAGGCGTCTAGTACCCGCAAAATCAAACCTGAAACCTCAAACCTATTTTGGCAAGGACGGATTTGTGTTCCTGATTGTCCAATTGACCAATATGTCAAACATTGGCATCCGAATGAGACATGCCACGGACACTCCCGTGTACTGGGGCAGGAGCTACGACACAGAGTGTACACACCGGACCTCAAGAGTGCCTGTGAACGAGTTGCCAAAGGATGCAAGCAATGTCAGGCGAACATCCCCGAGAATCAAAAGGCAGAAGGACTACTGAAGGGATTACCAATTCCTGAGAGGTTGTTCGACAAGGTGACGGCAGATGTCTTCGAGTTGGGACAAATCCAAGAGGAATGTCTCTACACGAGGAAGCCAATTGATGGGGTTTTGTTAATTCAAGACCGCCACAGTGGCTACATCCAGGTCCTCCCTTGCAACACGAAGCATCTCACCTCTGAAATGGCTGCCAAGTGGACTGCAAGTCAGTGGATGAGTAACTGGGATGTTTTCAGTGAAATTCTGCCGGACAGTGGGAAGGAGTTCATTGGGACTTGGTGGGAGAACATGTGTGCTCTATTGGGAGTTCATCATCTTCGTGCCCGAGTCTACGACCATCGAGCCCTCCCTGGTGAACGCGCTGGAAGAATTCTTATCAACATTCTGAGAAAATTCCTGGCGACTGAAAAAGACTACAATTGGTTGGAGACAATTTAGTGTGTCTTGAGGAGATACCACCGGACCAAGAATTACACTGGATTAAGTCCGAATGAGCTTGTTTTTGGTCGTGAGAAGATGGGTCCAGGACCAGTGATGTATCATCCAAGGCAGTGCTACGACGCCTCACAATGGTTTGAGAGGATCAAGGATTTAGAGTCCAAGGGGATCCAAGCCAAAGTGGAGAGTCAAGCAGAATGGTTGGAATTCAAAAATCAGTCGAGAACACAAGGAAAACCCTTCGAGAAAGGCCAGCAAGTTTGGCTTCGTAAGTCAGACGAGACCCTGAAGGACGACAACAAATTGTTACCTTTGTGGGAAGGCCCATTCCAAGTCAGTGGTCAACTAAGTGAGACTACATTCAACATTCAGGTTGAACCGGGCAGACATCAGGAAGTACATCGGGACCGTTTGAAGGCCGAAGTACCCTGCCCCAAAGGAAGGTTCAAGCCTCTCTATTGGACTTCGAAGTACCTGAGCGACAGGAAGGTGGTCACCAGCAGTTTCGAGTTGGAGAAGATCCTTGATTACAAGAAAAATGCTCGAAACAAGTGGTACTTTCTGTGCAGATGGAAAGGATTCGCTCCAGAAGAAGACAGATGGGAGCCAGCTTCAAGCTTTATCCATGGGTATACGGACACTTTCATCAAGTTCCTGAAGAAGCACCCTGAGATTGACCGTGAGCTCTCGCTGATCAAAGATTGTGTCACTAAGGAAGACTTACAAGCACAAGAAGAAGCTCCAATCGTGGCAGAATCCATTCGGGAAAGATCTGATCAGAATTTAAATCGCCGAAACTTTCGAAAAGGTTTACGGTCTACATATACCCTTGGCATTGAGACAAAACAGTCCTGGCGCATCGTCTGTGTGGTTCGATGAACAGATGATGGGACATTCTGGGATCATCCTGGTCATCATGTCCATCATTCTCATCATGGTCATCATGTGAATCATGTGCTTCATCGAAGATGATTCCCATCGGAAGCTCCGAAAGGCCTTTATCCTCAACCACGACGACACTCTCGTGTTTTGCTGTCGACTGGGCCCCTCTACTCGCCTTGGGAAGGACTCGTTCGAGTTCGTGCTCATTTCAGAGACTCTGGCACATGACTGAGTCTGATGCATTTCATGTGTTTGACGGATCTGCTGAGAATGTCATTTCAATCAGCTCTTACATTGAGACTGTTGGTTTGTTTTCCAATCGACCGCTGTCAAAGGGCTTATATAGACCAAGTGACAACGATGGTGTTCTTACTTGTGTCGACTCGCTGTTCATCTGTGGATTGTGTTGGAGTCCCCCTCAGAATCAGCTCAAATTTGGCAAATTCCTGGTACCAAGCATTGGATGCTTCTACATTCTGAGACTATAATGAGTCAATTACCTCTTCTGGCTCGTACTGGATTAAACATGAAGCCCTGGAGACAATACTGACAGTGTGGTGATCACGCACTGGGTTTTCTTGTCTATCATTACTTACATGATTGAATTTCCATCATCATGGGGATCATCATGATCATGAGGATGTGACCTGGATTGGCTATGAATGAGAACTGGATTTCCGTTCAGCACTACACATAGTATCTATCGACAATGAATTGGACCTATATTGGCTTGCTGCAGACTTCGCCGTCTTCAATCTGTGCGCGATTCACTGATTTTGGTCTCAATTCAGTCACATTTTGTACCATAATCTGGCATCTGGTCTCATGACTGCAAATGACACCGACCAGTTTCACATATCTTGGACTCCATGAAGAATACCCTATTTTTTGGACGCTCGACGACATGGCGACACGCGTCTTCTGCTTTCTGGCAGTGGGATGTCAGATCCTGATTTCATCATGGATCATGGATCTTGATCATGCATGTACATTCTTCACTCAGACTTTCAATTTTCGAATTTTCGAGCTTGAACGAAGCTATTTCTGTGTGCCCTAAGGTACCTATACGTTTCATTCAAGCCGATGGCCATCGCGAATCACAGATCTCAGCACAATTTTGCTCAATTCGGCTCATTTTCTTACATTTTGCCATAGATTAGTCGGTTTTTGGTCACTTTTGCCGTTTCTTTCACTTCACTTGACCCAGCCTGACATACTGGCGTATGTTTTCAGAGGGGGAGTGTAACGGCAGCAGTGACAGCACTCAATTTATACATCAATGTGATCAGAATATCAATGATTCTCAGATGTACATTAGTGCAGTAAATTTTCCGCTTGTTTTCATGTTTTCCGTTCGCCGCCAGATGTCGCCTGTGAGCGCGCGTCGAGTCGCATTTGTCTTTCGTGATTTCCAAATCGGATTCATTTAGATTATTTCGAATGATTTCACGTTGAGTCATTATGTGCGATGGATGCACAATGAGATTCTATGTCTGCTCCATTTTTGTAGACCGGGTTTTCTGACTATTCATATTCCATCATGGAGTTCAATGGGCTTACAAGTGCTTCGCATATGTCGCTCCCAGAGGCTGGATATGGGTCTGAAGAGGGTCAGTTGGGTTCGGAGATATCAGGGGCAGTGTCGGGCGTTACGACCCCTGGGGCATCAAGGCTACAGGCTTCGCAATTACAAGAAAGATCCGCCACTATGCAGCGGTTACACTCCCCAAGGAGTATCATACGAACGTGGTGGCTTGGACAAGGAAGAACGTGGCCCGGGATGTCAAACGGCACTCCCTGCGGAACGCCCTCCTCATCACCGTCACGGGCGATCGCGAGAAGACCGCGATGTGGCGCCTTGATGAGTGTGACGTGAGCGGCCAGACCATCCGTCTGCAGGCCATCCCGGCGCGGATGAGTTGCGACGAGATCCTGGAGTGGGTTGGAGAGGAGGTACTCAAGGAGTACCGGAACCTCCACCACACCCGCGGGTTGAGGCCCGGCGACCGTGACGTCAACTACGTTGGCGAGGGGCCTGGCGGGGAAGCTGCCATGGACCCAGCGGGAGCCGATGGCGATGAGGCTCTCGACGACGATGACGACGACGATGAGCCCGCCGAGGTGGCCGTTTGTGCCTTCGTGGCCACCAACCTGAACACGGGGAGCAACCGGGGAAGCTGGAAGCCCCTGCAGAAGGGTTGGAAGAAGAAGGAGAAGAAGGATCCCCGCCGCATTGGTGACCCTCCGCTGTCCTTTGCGGAGTTCATACGAGCTCACCCTCAGGGCTGTTTCGTGTGTTATGGGAGGAACAAAGGGTTCAACCATGACCACCGGACATGCCCCATCCACAAGGCCGACACGGAGGCCTACAAGAAGGTGCACGGGTTGAAGAAGCGTGCACCCGCGGGTATCCGGGAGGCCCGGGTCCAGCCACACCGCACCACCCCACGCCCAGACCCCCGGGGCACACCAACAACACCGCCACCGCCAGCGCCCACCACCACCACAGTACCGCAGCACCCAAACCCTGCAGCCCTGTCAGCCACCACCGCCCACACACGTCCACACCATGCCAGGACCACCATACGCGCAGAACCAGGGGACATGGCACCACCAACACCACCACCACGCCCCTGTCCCTCCCAACCCCTACCCCCTAATGCCCCCAAGCTACAGCGACCCCCACCTGCTACATCCCCACCACGCCCCAGCACAACCAGGCCCCGCAAACCACCCACCCCACATAACGCACATCACCGCACCACACCATCACGTATTCCACCACCACCAGCCCCTGCCACCACACCCACCAACGCCGGGGTACCACACACAACCGGCACACCCTCCACACCACCACCACGCGGTCCAGCACCACCCGCCGCCCCCGCTACACGGGCCCACGACATACGAGCCACGGTACACCCCCATGGACCCACGAGGAGCCGCGCACGCACACCAGCAACACCAGGGCCTAGTAGGAGCGTGCCACCACCACCAACAGCCCCCCCACCCACACCTAATACCAGCGAGCACCATCCACCAGCAGTTGGCCATCACATACGGACCACAGCACCACCCGGGGGCTCATGCGGCCGCCTCCCACCCGCACCCCGGCACCACAACCAGTCAAGAACCGCAAGGGCCACACGGCGCACACACGCAACACCCACACGACCCACAGGGACGCCCGGAACCCCAGCCAGCACAACACCCACCCCCGCCCCCCCCACCCCACCACCACCAGCAGCCCCCCCACCCACACCCCATACCAGCGAGCACCATCCACCAGCAGCCACCCATTACATACGGACCACAGCCCCACTCGGACGCTCATGCGGCCGCCTCCCACCCACACCCCGGCACCACAACCAGTCAAGAACCGCAAGGGCCGCACGGCGCACACACGCAACACCCACACGACCCACAGGGACGCCCAGACCCCCAGCCAGCACAACACCCACCCCCGCCCCCCCCACCACCAACAGCGCCACCCCCACACCACCCCCCCCCCCCCCCGAGACCAGGCCACGGACACAACACGCGGCAGCCAGCACCAGCCAATTGACGTCGATACCCCCGCCGACACACGCCACCGCGAATCCCCCCTCCCGCGACCGCCACAAGAGACCTTATCACCGGACCCCACGCGCGACAACGACGACCACCCCCCCAAACCCACACCAGCCCCCCCATCACACCCCGCACCACCAGTCGCCGCACCGGCCGAACCCTACGCCCTACACAACCCCGCAGCGGTACGGCAGCACCTCCGGGGACTCGGGGAACAGGACGTCGTGCTGTACCTCCGCACCTCCGGCACCAGCACCCCCATCCGGGCGGCCACCCTGGTCCAGGCGGCCACCCTGGGGGAAGGCGTCAGAGACTTCCTCTTCGACGCCTTCCTCCACGTCGCCCGACACGAGCGCCCCCCACGCGCCACCCCAGACAGCGAGAGCCCGCCCCCCAAGGGGAGCCGGATCTGGGTGCCCCCCATCGACTGGGGGCGACACCTGGTCGGACACCCTGTGCCGGGGCGGGTGGACACCAAGGGCCGCACCCACTACCACGAGCCCGACATGGCCCACCCCCCACCCGACGCCACCCCCGACAGCACCGAAGAGTGGGAGCGGGAAACATGGGTAGCCCGGATGGCCTCCCTGAGCAACTTCCGGCACCACGTCCCGGGGGACATCCCCACCCCCGACGAGCAGCAGCCAGCCCCCTCCACGTACATGACCCTCATGTACAATCTGCACTACACCCTCTCCACCACCAACTACCACGCACCCACAGACCACTGGGTGGTACACGGCACCGACTCCCTCCTCCCCGCCGACTACACCCCCCCCCCACAAAACCCAGGCCCCGACACGTACGCCAGGGGGGACGACCCGGACGACCCCCACATCTGGGGCACGTGGGAACCCAAATCCCTGGACACGCTGCTGTCCATCCGCAGCGGCTACCAGGGCCTTGGTAGGGCGATGTATTGCCTCGCCAAGTGGACCCAACGGCCCTGGGGGATCCCCACGGACCGATGGGTGTGGGTGGTCACGCTGCGCCCCCAGCAGAGGGAAGCCCCTCCAAACCGCAGGGGACCCACCCCCCCACGCCCCACCACCCTACAACTATGCCCGTACATGGTGGCAGCCCGCCTCATGACGCTGCTGTGGCCGGGCCCAGACACCCCCACCCAAAACTACCCCCACCTCACAGAGGAGGACATGCCCGGCATCCAGCGATGCTTCTTCCAGACCCTCGACTACCTCCAGCAAACACACCCGCACGTCCTGGAGCAGATATGGCCACCCCCCGGGTAACCCACGTGCCCGCGCAGTTGAGACAACGCCGCCACGCCAGCACCAGCACGCACGGATCACCAGGGAAAACGCGCGCACACGCCCGGTGCCCGAACCTGCACCCTCGTTCTCGCTACTTACAGGACTTAGCATCATACGCCCGCCCCCGAGGCCCAGGACCCTCCGCCGTCTCCCACAGCCCTCTCCTCCGCCTCCGACTCCACAACCTCCACCACCACGACCACCTCATCCACCACCACCACCACGTCCTCATCCAGCACTCCGACCCCCAGGCCGCGGGGGACACCTCCCAAACGGGCCTGCAAACCCGCCCCCACCGCGAGCAGCCCCGCCGCCATCAAGGCCCACGCCCCGACGAAGCCCACACCCACGACCCAGCCGACGCCCAAGACCGCCGCCAAACGGCCACCCAAACCCGTCAGCACGCCACGACCGCAACCCGCAGCCAAGCCCAAACCCAAGCCCAAACCCGGCGCCACGACGGCAGCGCGAGCCCGCCCCCCCGAGGACGTCCTCTACGACATCCGGCCCCAGCCGTCCCAGGCCCGAAGGCAGCAGCGCCCAGCGCGGCGCCCCCCCACCGTCACCGACGCCACCGCCACCACCTTCATGGCGGAGCGCGCCGCGGCCGAAGCGCGACGCACCTCGTCCCGCCACCTCTCAAAGCCCGCACCCCAGGCCCACGGACCGCTCCCGACCAAGCCAGAACGACGCCAGGGTCCACCAGCAGCGTCCCCGCCCCCCTACCGGCCCTCGATGACAGCCCACATGCAACGCATGCCCCACTACCGCCGCCTGCGAATCCCCGCCCAACCCCGAGGCGGAGACCATACGCGCACACCCGCGGGTCCACATCCGCGTGCACCCCCACTCCCCACGCACCCCCACGGAACAGGACTACGAGGACTCCCCCAGGCCCGCCACCGCCGCCGGTCCCCACGACCCCGTCACACCCACCCACGCCCACTCCTCGGCCCAAGACCGCAGGCCCGCCCAGGAACAGTGGTGGCAGCGCTGGACCCACACGCAGCTCTGGGAGCTGCGGAAGTGGGCCCGGGGAGAGCCCTCCCTCGAGGGCCTGGTCCATCGGCCCCGCAAGGGGTCGGTGGAGAACTGCCGCCTCCGGCCGGCGGGGGGGTGGATGCCGCAGGCCGCATGGGAAGCCATGCTGGCCGATGCGCCCCAACCCCTGGGAGTCCACCCTCGCAACCTCCCCGCGCCCCAGGACCACCCGTATGTCCTCAGGCGCCTGCGGGAGACCCTCCAGGAAACGCAGCGAGACGGCATCCGCCTGTGGGACATCACCCAAAGCCCAGCCCCGCACGCACACACCCCCTCACCACCCCACAAGCGTCGGCGCACCGACACCGGCGACACCCACAGCACCCCAGGAGCCCTGCGCGCCACACAACACGACGCGCCTGACCCCCCGGCCAGCGGCGCCGCCATCTAACCCCGTTACCCAGCAAACCACCACCACGGGGCGCCACGCCAGGCCCCGCCCAGAAGTCACCAAACGAACCGGACACCGAAGGAAGCCAACGCACACGACAACGAGCACCACTACGCCCGAAGGCGCCGAACCCAGGCCCGCTACCGTGGGCTTCTCTCCACCCTCAGCACGACACACACGTCGCTGGCGTCACTCCTCCGCCGTGCCCCCTCCCACGCCACCGCCCCGCCCCCCCCCCCCCCCTCCCGCCGCACGTCCCCACGCCGCCCAGCACCCAGCCCCACACACTGCGCCACAGCATCGCCCTAGTCCGGCTCCTCCCCCATCGCGCCACTTGGCACCTCACAGTAGACCGCCGTCCTGTGGTCCCGCTCCCCCCGGCACCGCTCCCGGGGCCGCACCCGGCCGACGTCGTGTTCGCCCCCACGTCGCGGGCCGCGGACATCCTCCCGCTCCTCGCCGCCACCCCTCCCGGGCATCGCATACTGCTTGCCGCCAACCCCTCGGTCCTCAGTGAGGCCCTCATCGGGCACGCCGACGCCCTGCACGTGCGCCCGCTGCTGCCCAACCTGCACGCTGCGTACGCCCCCGGCACGCCCGTCGACCCCTCCGTGTGGGACTCCCAGTGAGGCCACCGGCCACCGGCCGGCCCCCACGCACCACCCCGCACTCGCCTCGGGCGCACGACCCCGTGGACGCCGCTACCCACATGCCCGGCCCCGCGCAACCGCCTAACCGAGCCAGAACCCAAGCACAAATCAAACCCGAGCCACACCCCGAAACCGCTAACCCTTGACTCCTAACCAAGCCCGCCGAGGGAACAACGTAACCACAGCCCACACCCACAGCCCACACAGCCGCCTAACCAGCCAGCTCCAGAAGCAAAGAGACACCTCACCAAACCCACCCTGACCCAAACCCGTGTACATCAGGACGCGCGAGCCGCACCCCTGGGGCGCGACCGCCGCCACAGCACCGATGACACACGCCAGAGGACACAGCGCTATTGCACCGCCGCACCAGCTGCCCGTGCCTGTGCCTGCACTGTACGCGCGCCCCTGTTTTTCTCTTTTTTGTTTTTTCTTTTTTTTTCCAAAAAAAAAAAAAAAGTAAAAAAAAAAACAGAAAAAAAAAAAAACAAAAAAAAAACGAGAATTAGGGGGGGAGGAAGAGGGACACAACCACCCATGGCACACGCGCACCGCACACAGCACGCACACCGATGAACAGGAGCCCAGTGGCCCAGGACACCGCACATGCAACACAACACACCGAGCGAGCACACCGGTGAACAGGAGCCAGCTGGCCCAGGACACCGCAGACGCACCACAGCAAACCGCGCGGGCACACCGGTGAACAGGAGCCCAGCGGCCCAGGACACTGCACACACGTAGGGCGGCCGAGGGACAGGAAAGAACCAATACCCCATGGGTCGGACGCACTGGGGCGACCCAGCCGACCCACCGGGCCAGTGGCAGGAGCGGTACTCCAAGGCCACTGGTCCGAGCCCGGCCAGGCTGCATCAGGGACCATGGCAAACGTCAGCCGGAGCCATGGAAGCAACCGGTGACAGGCGAGCCGGTACACAGTCCAGGAGGGGGTCACCTGCCAAGCAGAGTGGCCCCGCAACTCAAGCCACAAGGGTGAGGCGGTTGTACCGTAGACAAGCGGGAGCAATACCCCTTGTGGTGAGAGATACTCCACACGGCTGGGCAGCCCCCCAGAGCTGCCGCCCAAAGGAGGGGGCATGTGGCCCTACCCATGGACACATGTGGGGACACCCTCCCACCTGGGACACATGGACCGGGTGGCCGCGACAATGCCTTCCCAAGCACATGCGGGAGCGGCTCAAGAGGCACCTGACATAGGGCAGTTGAAGGGACAGGACGTCCCCTTGGTAAGACCTTCTTCCTGCAATGTCACAGGAGGCATCCCGAGCTCCCGAAGATACCTACCTACCTACTTACCTATCCGGGAGACCAAGGTGGAGGTCACCAAGGACGAGCTCTCCAAGCTGATGTCGGTGGGGACCGAGTTGGCCAAGGAGATCCAGGAGATCAAGAGGAACTGGGTCCCCAAGTCGGACGACAAGAGCAAGGAGAACAAAGAGAACAACAAGAACAAGGACAAGGACAAGAAGGGTAAGAAAGGGGGAAAGAAGAAGGATGTCAACGAGGTTGATGCGGAGGAGAGTACCCCTACTACCACAACCGACGCCCCTTAGCGGAGCCCCTGCAGCCAAGGGCCCCAGCTAGGGCGGTCGGAGGATGGTGTCGTGGGAAGCACCACACCATCCCAGTCGGGAGACAGTGAGCACAAAGGGATTGCCGCGGGCAGAAGGCCCGGTCTGGCACCTGAAACGAAAGACAGTCGCGGTGGCAGGGTGAGGGCAAGTCAAGGCACGAACCCTTGCACCCGTCCATCCTTCGCGACCAAGAATGTATTTGATGTGCTTCAAGATCTATCCGAGAGTATCGGAGGATCACCGGACCGCAGCTGGATGCTGCAGATGGGCAGCCTGAGCCCATTGTCCATGACCTGCACCAGTCGCTTATTGAGCTTCTGGAACGGCCGGAGATCCTGACCTTGCACGCCGTGCGCCGTGTTGGGCGTGAGCGGCAGTTGCACCTTAAGGTCCTTGCCTTATGCGGGGAAGTGGAGAAGGTCTTCGACGTGCTGGTCGACACGGGAGCTCAGGTCAGCTTGGTCAAGGCTGGCTTAGTCCGCCAGATTGCTTGACCGACAGTCGGAAGCCTCTCAGGCTGAAGGTGGCGAACGGCCAGTACATGGTGCGAGGCACGAAGGAAGTGGCCATTGGGCTGCAGTTCGTGAACCACCGTGAGCTGAGCCGCCCGGACCTCGGCAAGGAAATCCTCCTGCAAGGTTGCTTCTACGAGGCCGAGATGGACTGGGACATGATTGTTGGGTACGACTTCATGATAGAGACAGACTCAAGCGTTCTCCCGGCCAAGGCCTCCATGACCCTGTACCAGGATGACCAGCTCTCGTGGCTTTCGTCACCTGAGCACCATGTGGAGTGCCAATGGATCCACCCGGAACGCAATCAGCTCGAAGTAGCCGCGCTGGGCACTGCGCCAACTGGGCCAGCAAACCAGGAGTACGGCGTAATGCCGGAAGTGGCGAGCCGAGTGATCGCGGACCTGGGAGCTTCGGATCTGGCCCTGGATGCGTTCTCTTCAGGAACCTCCGCCCATCTTCGGGTTCGTGAGAAGTACTGGAGCGCCCAAGACTCCGCGTGGAAGAAGCACTGGGGTCCGCATCAGGGTTTGATGTGGATCCATTGCCCCTGATGGGACATTCCAAGGCAGTGCTGGTTGTTCCTTTGGGATGCACGGAGGAGGAAAGCACCCGAGATTGGGTGGTCTCATTGACCAACATGACCTTAAACAAGGTCGTCCTACCGGTTGGAGAGAGTGTCTATCAGGACGCTAAGGGACAGCCCATGCCAGCCCAGAGATGGCCAACGGAATTCTACTATGTGGACGGGGGCCTTGAACAGGCCGACACCACGGACTTCGTGTGTGTCAACCGCATCATAGCGGAGCCATGGCAGCAATGCTTTGCGGTCTCCCCTGTTGACATCGGAGAATCGGAGGACCTCCTCACTGAAGACGAGTTGGATCTGGTTCAGGGGTATATGGATCAGCGCTTTCACGACTGGGGAAACCAGCGTGAGGGCAAGGGCCAGGACAAAGCCTGGTGGGAAGTGGATTCCATCGTCTCTGGTTCCTATGATGGGAATACCTTCGTAAAGAGGGTGCTGGACCACATGTCCAGCCAGGACGAGCCAATTGGCGGCAACCCACCCACCTACGGCGACCTGTTCCGAGGCAAGACCAGAGATGGCCCTTTGGGCCACCTGGGAAGACCACCTGAGCCGAAACCGAGTGGGGTCGCTACCCCTCAAGGAAGCTCAGTGGTCCAGGTGCCCGGAAAAGCCAAGGCGGAGTCCGATGAGTGCCCCAAGATACAGGCATTGAGGGCCAGGCTGAGGCAGAAGTATGGTGATACCTTCTTCAGCGGAAAGCCTGTGTTTCCCCCACCGGTGCGTGGACCGTATGGCGAGGCCAAGATACGACTGAAGCCGGACCCCCGTGTGTATCGACACCGGGAGGTTCGCCCTGAGGGGCGAGAGGAAGGAGGCCATGGAGAAGAACCTCCGTGATTTCATCGAGAGAGGCTGGCTTGAGCCGTGCCACTCCAAGTGGGCCTCTCCGTGCTTCGTCGTCCCCAAGAAGGTGGCCGGTGAGTGGCGGCTCGTGGTCAACTACCGCGGCCTAAACGCCCTGACAGCTATACGCTGCCCCTCATTGAGGACATGCTGCAAAAATAACACCGGCGGAGGATCTTCCATGGTGATTGACCTGAAACATGGTTATCATCAGATGCCTCTCGCCGAGGAGTCCCGTGCCTGCACAGCCATGAGCACCCCACTTGGACCTCTCCAGTGGAAGGTGATGCCCATGGGCGTTACCAACGGCAATGCGGCTTTTCAGCGGATGCCCGAGAACCTGCTTGAGCCGGTGCGTGACTGTGCGGACCCCTTCGTGGACGACGTGATCATCGCGTCCGGGGACCCCAGTATGAGCTATGAGGAGCTCCTGGAGGCACATGAGAGGGACGTTACCCGAGTGCTGGACCTTCTGGTTCGGCACAAACTCACGGGCAGCAGTGACAAGGCCACCATTGCGGTAAGCGAGGTGGTCTTCGCTGGCCACGTAGTTGGGAACGGGCAGCGGAAACCCATACCTGGCAAGGTGGCTGCGATCGAGCACTGGGAAAAGCCCAAAACGGTCTCTGAGCTACGGGCGTACTTGGGGTTCTGCAACTACTACTCGGGGTATATCAAGATGTATGCCAAGTATGCAGCCCCCATGACGACCATGCTCAAGGGCAACCGAGAGGAGACCAAGAAGGGGTCCAAGAAGGCTCTGGTCTGGAATGCTGAGTCCGACCGTGCCTTTGAGGGGATGAAGCAGGCGCTGCTATCCGCAGTGGGTCTGCACCTCGTGGATCCTGACCGAGGGTTCGTCTTGCGCACCAATGCTTCCGACTACGCCGTTGGCGCTGTGTTGGAACAAGTGCTTGACGATGGGAGGCACGTGCCAGTGGCCTTCTGGAGCCGAGTCCTGGCGGAAGGCCAGAGACGGACGTGGACGCCCCGAGAAAAGGAGGCGTATGCCATCGTCATGGCTCTCAGGAAATGGGCTGGGTACATAGCCCTCCATCCCGTCACCGTCTGCACCGACCATCAGAGTCTGCAGTCGTGGCACAAAGAGCACGTGGGCACCCCCTCAGGTCCCGCCTCCCGACGGGCAAGATGGCATGAGACTTTGGCCAAGTTCGACCTCACGGTTGTGTATGTTCCTGGTAAGGACAACACCGTGGCGGACTGTCTCAGTAGGTGGGCCTATCCCGCCAGCAAGGGCATGACGGATGTCTCCGCCCATGGCGACGAGGCTGAGACCGCTGAGGCCAAGAGGATCATAGAAATGGAGCGCCTGAGGGAGGAGGAGGGTGTTAAATGCTTCGTCGTCATGGCTGCGGATGCCCCCCTCGGAACGAGGATGGGCAGAGCGGTCAGAGTACTCGCCCCTGAGGGAGCCGAGTCCAACAAGCACCTCTTCCCTGAATCTTGCCTCGAGGACGACTGGACTGAAGACTACGCTAAGTCTGAGGCCTTTGAGGCCGAGTATAGGGCTGTGACCGACCCTGATGACGGGCAGAAGTGGCCAAAGGGGCTGACTGAGGAGGATGGCAAGCTCTACCGGAACGGTAAGCTGCTGGTCCCGGAGTCCCGAGTGCTCGAGCTATGTGAGGCTTGGCACCACCACATGATGCACCCAGGGGTCAAGAAGCAAGCCCTGGATATGCAGCGCCGGTTCAAAATCGACCAGATCAGTCTCTACAGCGCTATCAAGAAGGTCAGAAAGGGTTGCTCGGTCTGTCAGGCCTGCAATCCCGACAACCGGAACGTCAAGGGTGAAGCCCAATGGACTCCGGTGCCTGACCAGCCCATGGAGAGCGTGGCCATGGATGTCTTCTCCATGCCCGAAGTTCACATAGGCAAGGAGACCTTTGACTGTGTGGTCCTTTGTGTGGATCGCCACAGCGGCTACATAGTAGCCGTTCCGGCACGCAAAAGGGGGTTGCTTGCCGAGGAAGTGGCAGTCATGATGATTCGTCATTGGCTGACCGTCTTTGACATCCCCCGCACCATTTGCAGTGACCGAGGCCCCCAGTTTACTGGTGGCTGGTTCAAGGCCATGTGTTCCCTCATGGGAATACGTCATGCCAAGAGCGTCGCCTATCCCAGCCGGTCCAATGGCCGGGCTGAAGTGGCTGGAAGGCAGCTGTTCGAGAAGCTGCGCAAGATTCAAATCACCAAACCACGTCGGAATTGGTTTGAGGAGATGTGGCCCGCTCTGAAGGCCCATCATGACACCCCCACTCCGGGTGGTTTGTCCCCTCACCAGATTCTGCTCGGCAGGGACCCCCTTGGTCGGGGACTTCCCTTGTCTGGTGATGGTATGGCCATGGACGCCAAGGAATTCTTCGCGCGGCAAGAGGCAACGGCGCGGGACATCCGCCAGCAGCTCGAGAAGGAGCATGCTGAGCGTCAGAAGTCCGGCCCGAGCTCAACAGCGCAAAAGTTCAGGGTGGGAGACCCGGTGTGGGTGATCAGACCCCGCCCTATGGGCACCCACCGCACCAAAACCTGGTTCACACCCGGAGAGGTGGTCCGCAGGATTGGTTAGGACACCTACCGCATCAAGGTGGGTCACGGACAATTCTGGGAGCGCCACGAGAGTCAGCTCCGTGTGCGGGAACCCGACCTCCATGGCCAGCATGTGTCCCTGGACTATGCCGCACATGAGGCTGATTCGGACGACGACTATGCTGAGCAGGACGACTATACCGTCGAGAAGATCCTGGCCCAGCGTCGGAACGCCTCGGCACCCGGAGGCCTGGAGTTCAAGGTTCGTTGGCGAGGCTATGGGCCGTCCCACGACACCTGGGAACCCGTCTCCTCGTTCGTGCCGCGGATTAATACCCCCTTCATGGACTACATGCGCAAGCACAAGACCAAGATCCACGTCTCCGACTTGGCAGCACTCACCCGGGCATTTGCAGCCAGGGGCGCCTGATCACCGCCCTGAGCTCTCCCCTGATGCATTTTGAGCAGTTGTTTGGTCGACGGATCGTCCCTCACTTGCTTGCTCTCTTCCATCCTCCGGTGACCTGCCATCAGAGTGGCCATATACCCCCCCCTGCTGGGTCCAGGGGAGGATGGCTCCTCTCTTCCACTCCTATTCGTCACTCCCCGCCTGCTGAATCCTAGGGAAACCAGGCAGGGCGACTGACCTTGACATTTCCTGAGCTTATAGGGCCTTGAAGCCCGTACGACGTTGCGCAACGGATGCCGCTGTCATCGGCATTGCGATTTTTGGGTGTGTGGTCTGGTCCCATGGTACTTGCGGGATCCAGACCAGTCTACGTGTGTCTGCAGACTATATATGGCCTGAACTCAGGCGTCTTTCTGTCCACCCTCCTGCATATTCCTTATCCTGACCGGGGCGTGCTTTGGCGCTCTATCCAGAGTGTGTTTACACGCCCGTTTACCCCGTTTGTTGCTTACTTTTCTGCCCCCCAGGATATGTGCATCTGTATGTTGCGTATTATCAGCCCATCACCGAAATATGGACTGTTTCCCCCCCCCCCGAGGGGATGCGAATCGGAATACGAAGGCGCCCTGAGTCGCCGTGTACATGCTCTTACATAAGGTCCATCCTGGACCAGTACCTAAGTACAGATTCTTCTGTTTGAGTGCCCGTCATACCGTGTGCCCTAGTGGCTGTGATGTGCTGAGATCCTGATGGCGCCAGGCGGGAAGCCCAATTGCCTGACTACACTCCCAGCGGTCCGCCACTGTCAGTCCCAGTGTGAGCCTACCGACTCGCAGACGCACTTGCAGTCGGGTGGCGACCTCTGGTGTCCTGACCTCGGTCAGTCTGCCTGGGAAACTGGTGGTTTGAGGAGTCGACGCCTCCGCCCAGACTGCATGGGGACTCCCCCATGCATGGCCTTTGTGGTAATGGGGCGAGGGAAAACACGGCCTTGATGCCCGATCCCTTATCTCTTATGGAGGACTCTTTCGGCTTTACCACTCTGGACTCGCGTCATGGATATGGACATGCTGCGCCCAAGGAAGGACCCGTGGGGACTCTCGCCCAGACTGCGGCCTTGGGAGGCCTGGGGTAGCCTGATGGATCTTTGTGGTCGCTCTCGACCTGTGGGACCACCTCGGTCGTCGTGTGACGCCTATGTTGGCCGTGTATGCCACTGCCACTGTGGTAGTGACCGTCGCAGCCGGCACCTGGTGCGCCTGGTATGGGTTAACGGGTCCCTTGGGTGCCGAACAATCGCCGCCAGGACCCGGGACTTGATACTTGATACTATACTTGCAGTTACTAACAGCTACAGCACGGTACCTGTCTTACTGTGGGATTGTACTGGGCCGCCTAACCCGCAAATCGGGCTGAAGTGAGGATGTGACACCCCCCCCCCCCTTCAGGGGATGGTCCTGGATACCCGCTGCCATGCTTGGGTGTTATCGAGCCCCCCCCACGGTTTGCTCTAAGGAGGGGGGTGAAGTAGTACCCAGAACCCATGGCCCATGGCCCGGAGGCCAGTGAGCCGTCACACCCGTTATGGCCCATGGCCCGGAGGCCTGTGAGCAGTCACACCCGTGCGGAAGCCGTTGACACCGGCTGTCAGCGGGCTATCCCTGTTCTCTAACCCGCGAAATCTGGGATCCAATTTGTAACCAATAATTCGATGTAGAATTACCATAATTTTATTGTCTCAGGCGATTTTCGGTCGGAAATCGGTGAAATACCCGATTTCTACCGCGATTTCTAATTGTTGTGAAATCGCCGCCGGTTGTCGCCTGTTCGCGCGCTTTTGTCGCTTCTCCGTGGCGAGTTTTGTGAGGGATTTTTCTCGAGTACCTTTGAGGTTCTGAGACAACTTAAGGGCTGAATCTAGAGGGTTTTTAATGTACTTTCATCTGGTGTGTTCACCAGAATTTTTCGCCGTTGCGTCTTCGAGAAAATCAGCGCGCAAGCTTTTCCGTCGATCGCTCAAACTCATGGTTCTCAAGGACCATGAGTTCGGACGGAACCCTACATTCCCCCCCTATGCCTTTCATCCATGGCCCTTTCACGTGGGCATATCATTTTGTATAGGGAAGCGGGCAATGGCGATGTTTTAGGCAGCCTATGGGTCTCGCAAACCCAAGTCGTTTGCGTGCGCAAACGCTAACTTTGTGGCCTTGTGAGCATGAACGTTAATAATCGAACACAATGCTCAAAAGACCAAAAGCCCTAGGCCATTTTCGTTTTTTGAGCCAACTCAACGATGGCTCCACGCAATTCAATGCATACCAAAACTCTATTTTCGAAAGAGGGCAAGTTTTGGTCAAAAATTAGGCCAAAATGGCCAAACCCCCGAGGCTCGTACTCGAAGCCTTTGAGGAGTTGAGCCTCGAACCAATGCAATATGTAAAGTGGAGACCAGGAAGGACATCGTGGATGGCTTGGTTGATTTTTACAACCTTGTCTCCTATTTTATATAATTTCGCCTTCTGAGCACGCGTGCCATACTGCCTCTTTGCACACGCGCTCATATGCAAGCACCAATGACACAAGTGGGCGGAGACAATCTAACCATGGTGTGCATATTTGAAGGCACCTGCTATGGGCCTACTCCAAAAGTGTTTACTCATATTTCTGTTCCTCAAGGTCCCAAAGATATGGTCATGCCAATATCGCCGATATATGCACCTTTTCCCATAAATAGTGTGCTTCAAGGATTGAGGTGTTAAAAATGTTTCCATTATGCTTTGAACCTATACCCTTGTTGCAAAAGGGAGGCAAAGCTTCGGTTTGCATCCATGCAAAAGTCCGAGGCTCCTTTCTCTTGTGATACGGAGATACGACTTTTCGAGGGAGCACTTTTGCGTGAATTTTGGACGTTTTGCCCAGAATGGCCACAAACCCCTTCTCCCCCTGATTTCGCCCCCGAGGTTGCGTGCGCCACTTGACCAAGGGTAAGGGCAATTCGGAGAGGGCACACAAACCCACATCGAATGGGGTGTTTCCCCATGTGGCCTCTCCTCTTGAAGGGAGAGTTGTGAGTCACCCAATTTGGGGTATGTTGCCATTCTGCCCCATTTGTGTGTCATTTTCCCTTCAATGAAGAAAAAAGCTAGAGGTGACCATGAGGGTTGGCAAGTGGCATACATTGGTACCTAAGTGCCGTGTGTCTATAGCATTTTTGGTTGGAAGGATCCTCGCCGTGGCCATGGAGATATGGAATCATGGATGCGGGCCATTTTGGCCAAATTTCGCTGTTTTTGCCATTGTATGCCATATTGGAATTACCATATCTTCATGGGGCACAGGATCTAGCCAGGAAGGAGAGGCGATTATTGTAGCTTATGACGAAGGGTTGAATGCCATTGAGTTTCGTATTTGCTCCTCCGGCTCATCCGGAGTTATTCAACTTTTGGTGCGATCCATGATCTCTCCCTTTGCACCGCATGCTGCTTTCTGCCCCATCCGCGTGTTCATCCCCTCAATGAACAGCAAGCAGCCAGTGTGACAGCAAGCCATAACCCAGGGCATGGGACCAAAGGGGATATCAACGGTTGTGAATCAAGGCTTGGCGCGTCAATATCGCCAAGGTTTCCTACCCTGGACGGTCGACCGAGACGACCGATTTTGCCATTTTGGCAATTGTGGACCCAATTTCGATTGTCACCACGCCAAGTGGCATAGAGATCTTTGTAAGCCAAGTTCATGGGAGTCTCTGTTGGGCTCCTGGTGGATCGCATATGGAATGGCGGATCCGATCTCCAAGCCGGTGTGGAGATATACCATTGGGGGTACCCCCGATTTTGGCTCATTTTGAGCAGCCAAAATGACCCCCTTTTTGGGACCCCAATTTCAGCCCCCCAAGTGGTCAATTGGCGGCCCCATATCTCTATGCCCACAGGGAGCCTGGACCTAATTTCAAGTTGTGCACCCAGGTGGAGGTCCTAGGTCCTGCCTCCTCCCCTGTGAGCTATTAGCCTTGCCCTGGCCGGGCGAGTCACGCGTGGGAATGACGCCAATTTTGGTGATTTTGGCATCATGACCCCACTTCACGAACCCGTGGCGCCCTGATGCCGGGACCTCAGAGTGAACCAGGTTGGGTGAGGGCTCCAGAGAGTTCGTACTCGAAGGGCACAGGGTCAGTTGCCTCGTCCCTACCTCTGGCGGGTCCCGACGAGGGGGCAATTTAGGAGTTTTTCGAGCTAATGTCAGTTTGGGCTGAAACAGCCCATTTTCAGCGACCAACTCCTAGGGGATAATGGCGGGGCCTTCTCTACAACCCAGAAGAAAAGTTGAGACCTGCCGTTAAGGGAGCATAGGGAGCTACTGTTGGTTGGTCTTGGAGCGCCTTGGTTCCAAAGAACTCGCCTGTGGCTGGGCGGGACACCCTCCCCTATTGGCAGGGTTTCAGGGTCCGGACTGAGTAGGGCATGGGTTGTGTTTGAGCCCCCGCCCCTGCCAGCCACTGGGAGGGTCGGACCTGGGATTGGGATATGAGTTGGGACCGAGTGTCTATTGCCCTGTGATGCCGTTATCCCAGTCCAGTCTTAACCCCATGTGTACATATCCTGATGTGTTGCTGTACATACTTTTGTTCCCTTGTTTCAGAGTGGCAAGCATCCTGAAACGCTTTGTCACATGACACGAGCATGAGGATGCCCTTGTGAGCGCAGTGCTTTGCCTGCCTGCTTGCCTGTGCGTGTCCGCCGCAGCGTCCCGTGGCCAGGCCCCCCACGGCAAATGGTCACGAGTACGGCAAGCACCGCAGCACTCCTTCTCAGCTGCTGCAAGTATTGCAGCTCTCCTTCGCTGCCGCACGGTAGCAGTCCTGGAGCTCCAGCTGCTGCACTGCAGCTTGACACAGTCAGCCCCCGTTCCGTTACCAATCCAAGGACTATGGGGGGGTGCTGCCTCCCACTGCACCCACCGCACAGCAGGGCCCAGGGCCGCAGAGCTCTCCATAGCCAACCGGCGTCACAGATGCGGTGTGCCTGGGCTCAGGCTGAGAGCACGACCAGCAAAAAAGCTCAAGCTGGACAGCCAGCTCTGGGGACTTAAAACGGGCCATGTCATTTCATGGCCGTGAGGCAAGGGGGATGGGCCCCTGGGCGGTATTTTGGCCCCCAACCACTTGCTTTCCCCACCCCCGGCTGTCACACCGCACACCTGGACCGCCCGGAGCGCAGAAGCCGCACGGCCTCCGTGCCAAGCCACTGAGCCAAGTGGCTGTTTTAGTCTTCCCCAAGTGCCCCGGTCACACGACCCTTGGGTATCTTCCGCGATGGAGCTCCTGCAATGCACTGCCTCACTGCTTGGAAGCACTGCGCAATGGAATTCCTGCAATGCACTGTTTTAGTGCCTTGGGGCAGTGGGCAGTGCATTTCTTGCAGTGCAGTGCCATACTACCTGGGGGCAGGTGGCAGTGGAATTCCTGCAATGCACTGCCTCACTGCCCGGGAGCAGTGGGCATGCCCGGGAGCAGTGGGCAGTGGTACTCCTGCAATGCACTACCTCTTATACTCGGAAATATGGAATCCTACAATTTACCAAATTCACAAAACACACAGTCAAGCTTGCTTTCTACCAACACATTTTTCCTCTGTCAAATCCCAGTAGTCTCTCATCGGAGAGGCACATCGCAGTGCAAAAATGCAATACAAGTAGTCCAGAAAACTGTGGATCTCGGATCTCTTTGTTTGCACACAGCCCGGGTTTTGCCTCCGGTCACACAATGGTGGCACCTTGCTTGCCTGAGCGTTTTGTCTTTGCATTTTCGCAGTATAAGCTGAAAGACAAATGGGACAGAAGTAAAACAAGAAACGTTGGGTCGCTCATATACGACGAACTGATCTCACACTGCAAAGAAAGAAGTGCAAAACAACATGACAATTGGAACTTCGGGACCCGGGGCGTTGGCACGACTCTTCCACTGCTTTGTTCTTAGAGGATGTCCATGGTTAGATAGTTGGAGATGGGTGAACAATAAACAGAGTGCACCACCGTGCACTAGCCCAACACCAACAAACTCAACCAAGAGGTGGCCCCCCTGGGCTTACCTACCTTACTCACAATGCACGATGTGAGAATGCACAATGAACAAGAGGGCCAAACAACCGTGAGCGCTTTAAACAACCCTAAGCGTTTTAAACAATCAAAAATGATTGATGCATCGTGTGTATGAAAGCTCATCTTCCTGATTGGTACCTGCAAGAGAACAGAAGGTAAAAATACGGCAAAAACGCGACGAGAGCGATGCCTAGCATGTGAAACAACCCTACATCTAACGGCAGCACGCCACTGCAACGTTCACTGTGCCTGTGGAAGAAGCAGAACAGAGTGTAGGCAAGTGCACTACCACGCACAAAGACGTCAAACCTAGCGCATTAATCAAATGCATCGCGAGCATTGTATCTGACTTAACCCTACATGCGCGCTGGGTGCTGCATTCGTCCATCATACATTTCATTTGGCTGTTTGCCTATGAAAAAGGGAAGAAGGTGAACGCCGAACCTGTGCACTTCACAACGCGGACAAGCCGATCCTTATTACGAAAACATCCACACGAGAGTAATGCTTTTTTGAGTTATGACATGAACATAGCTCAACAGCGGGTTGTTTGGTTTACCCGTTGTGTTCCTCATTTTTTGTTGTTTGGTTCTGTTGTGCATAAAGAGTTTCAGGCAACAGGCAAAACTTTTTCCTTAAAAACCTTCAAAATACACCTTTGTTCTAGTGTGTCGTGGTGTTGCGGCTCTGACCTTATTTGGAGGTGCCAGACTGTTGCGCCAAATGCCACTTCGTGGGATGCGGGTCAGAGATAGGGGATGACAAGGAGATAGAGGAGAGGATAAAAGCAGCGTGATTATAGGTTTGAGGTTTGAGGTTTGATTTTGCGGGTACTAGACGCCTTTCGGCCCCGGGGGGCCACCTGGTCGGGCCAGGTGATATCCTCCCCACCAGGTCCTAGTGGGGGGCCCTCGAAGACGCACCTCCTGCCTGGTGGCGGAGTCCCCTGGGTTCACAGGGCTCGGAGCCCCGTCCCTCCCCGGCTTCCCCGTTTCGCCACTCCCCGGTGAGTGCATCAATTCGCAGCCGTGGCTGCGGCCCCTTACCCACCGCGTCGCCCCCCTAATGCGTGGTCGCCCGGGGCGCCGGCGCCGTCGGGCCCGTGCTACTGGCTTGTCGCCAGTGGGACCCCCTTGGGCTGGCGCGGAGGCTGCCTAGCCTAGGGTTTGGTGCGCCACTACTGCCTTGGCGGGTGCAGTGCCCCGTCCGTGTGTGCGCGGCGCTCGCGGCTGGTTCGGGGGGCTCGGGCCGGTACCTGGTGTTGTGTCTCTCCCGTTCTCCCATCCCGCCCCGCGTGTCCCGCACTGCGTGTGGCGGGCCGTCCCGTCCGGGTGTCCCTTACCCTCGCTCGCTGGTACGCCATTCCACGCGGTCTGTGCGTTCCGCGAGCTCGGTCCGGTTACCTTTCTGGTTGTCCCCGTGTGTCCTTTGCGTGTGTGTGCGCTCACGCTCCCGCGGCATCCGCTCACCCCCCCCCCTGGATGGTGTGGCGTGCGCACCTCGCGCGGTCCCGGCACTGGGCGCTGGTAGGGCCGTTCCACGTGGTCCGTGCCCCTCCGCGTGTCCTGCCCCGGTCCCTTGCTTCGTCTGGCGTCCTTGGGGGGGGCGGTCCGGTCCCGGTTCCCCCCTACCTGGCTTGGGGCTGTTGTTGCGAGGGGCGTCTGGGGTCAGGCGCTTCCCCTCCCCCGGCTGCCCGCCCTCTGGGCCGGCTGCGGGGGCCCACTACCCACTGGCTGTGGGTGCGGGGGGATGCGGGCGTGGGGACCCGTCACCAACCCCACAGCGCGTGCTCGTGCGAGCTGACTTTGCGCGCTGTGGGGGCGGCACGAGTGCACCCGGGGGGGCCGCCTCCTGCCTGGGTGTGGGGCGTCCGGGGTCGGGCGCTCTCCCACCCCCGACTGCCCGCCCTCTGGGCGGGCTGTCGGGGCCCACTACCCACTGGCTATGGGTGCGGGGGGGTGCGTGCGTGGGGACCCGTCACCGACCCCACAGCGCGCGCTCTTGCGTGCTTTGGGGGCGGCATGAGGGTGCCCGGGGGGGGCGCCTCTTGCCTGGGTGTGTGGCATCCGGGGTCCGGCGCTCTCCCATCACCGACTGCCCGCCCTCTGGGCCGGGTGCCGGGGCCCACTACCCACTGGCTGTGGGTGCGGGGGGGTGCGGGCATGGGGACCCGTCACCAACCCCACAGCGCGCGCCCTTGCGAGCTGGCTTTGCGCGCTGTAGAGGCGGCACGAGGGCGCCCCGGGAGGGCGCCTCCTGCCTGGGTGTGGGGCGTCCGGGGTCGGGCGCTCTCCCACCCCCGACTGCCCGCCCTCTGGGCAGGCGGCCGGGGCCCACTACCCACTGGCTGTGGGTGCGGGGGGGTGCGGGCGTGGGGACCCGTCACGAACCCCACAGCGCGCGCTCTTGCGTGCTGTGGGGGCGGCATGAGGATGCCCCGGGGGGGCGCCTCTTGCCTGGTTGTGGGGCGTCCGGGGTCGGGCGCTCTCCCAACCCCAACTGCCCGCCCTCTGGGCGGGCTGCCGGGGCCCACTACCCACTGGCTGTGGGTGTGGGAGGGTGCGGGCGTGGGGACCCGTCACCAATCCCACAGCGCGCGCTCTTGTGTGCTGTGGGGGCGGCATGAGGGTGCCCGGGGGGGGCGCCTCTTGCCTGGGTGTGGGGCGTCCGGGGTCGGGCGCTCTTCCACCCCCGACTGCCCGCCTTCTCGGCGGGCTGCTGGGGCCCACTACCCACTGGCTGTGGGTGCGGGGGGGTG
Source organism: Eutreptiella sp. 'Long Island Sound 2002' (assembly GCA_964036045.1). Taxonomy (NCBI): domain Eukaryota; phylum Euglenozoa; class Euglenophyceae; order Eutreptiales; family Eutreptiaceae; genus Eutreptiella; species Eutreptiella sp. 'Long Island Sound 2002'. The sequence goes on from OZ038398.1 coordinate 1,420,235, forward strand.
CGGGCATGGGGACCCGTCACCAACCCCATAGCGCGCGCCCTTGCGAGCTGGCTTTGCGCGCTGTAGAGGCGGCACGAGGGCGCCCGGGGAGGGCGCCTCCTGCCTGGGTGTGGGGCGTCCGGGGTGGGGCGCTCTCCCACCCCCGACTGCCCGCCCTCTGGGCAGGCGGCCGGGGCCCACTACCCACTGGCTGTGGGTGCGGGAGGGTGCGGGCGTGGGGACCCGTCACCAACCCCACAGCGCGCGCTCTTGCGTGCTGTGGGGGCGGCATGAGGATGCCCCGGGGGGGCGCCTCTTGCCTGGGTGTGGGGCGTCCGGGGTCGGGCGCTCTCCCACCCCCGGCTGCCCGCCCTCTGGGCGGGCTGCCGGGGCCCACTACCCACTGGCTGTGGGTGTGGAAGGGTGCGGGTGTGGGGACCCGTCACCAACCCCACAGCGCGCGCTCTTGCGAGCTGGCTTTGCGAGCTGTGGGTGCGGCACGAGGGCGCCTGGGGGGGGCGCCTCCTGCCCGGGTGTGGGGTGTCCGGGGTCGGGCGCTCTCCCACCCCCGACTGCCCGCCCTCTGGACGGGCTGCCGGGGCCCACTACCCACTGGCTGTGGGTGCGGGGGGATGCGGGCGTGGGGACCCGTCACCAACCCCACAGCGCGCGCTCTTGCATGCTGTGGGGAAGGCATGAGGGTGCCCGGGGGGGGCGCCTCTTGCCTGGGTGTGGGGCGTCCGGGGTCGGGCGCTCTCCCACCCCTGACTGCCCGCCTTCTGGGCGGGCTGCCGGGGCCCACTACCCACTGGCTGTGGGTGCGGGGGGGGTGCGGGCGTGGGGACCCGTCACCAACCCCACAGCGCGCGCTCTTGCGAGCTGACTTTGCGCGCTGTGGGGGCGGCACGAGTGCACCCGGGGGGGCCGCCTCCTGCCTGGGTGTGGGGCGTCCGGGGTCGGGCGCTCTCCCACCCCAGACTGCCCGCCCTCTGGGCGGGCTGTCGGGGCCCACTACCCACTGGCTATGGGTGCGGGGGGGTGCGTGCGTGGGGACCCGTCACCGACCCCACAGCGCGCGCTCTTGCGTGCTGTGGGGGCGGCATGAGGGTGCCCGGGGGGGGCGCCTCTTGCCTGGGTGTGTGGCATCCGGGGTCCGGCGCTCTCCCATCACCGACTGCCCGCCCTCTGGGCCGGGTGCCGGGGCCCACTACCCACTGGCTGTGGGTGCGGGGGGGTGCGGGCATGGGGACCCGTCACCAACCCCACAGCGCGCGCCCTTGCGAGCTGGCTTTGCGCGCTGTAGAGGCGGCACGAGGGCGCCCCGGGAGGGCGCCTCCTGCCTGGGTGTGGGGCGTCCGGGGTCGGGCGCTCTCCCACCCCCGACTGCCCGCCCTCTGGGCAGGCGGCCGGGGCCCACTACCCACTGGCTGTGGGTGCGGGGGGCTGCGGGCGTGGGGACCCGTCACCAACCCCACAGCGCGCGCTCTTGCGTGCTGTGGGGGCGGCATGAGGATGCCCCGGGGGGGCGCCTCTTGCCTGGTTGTGGGGCGTCCGGGGTCGGGCGCTCTCCCAACCCCAACTGCCCGCCCTCTGGGCGGGCTGCCGGGGCCCACTACCCACTGGCTGTGGGTGTGGGAGGGTGCGGGCGTGGGGACCCGTCACCAATCCCACAGCGCGCGCTCTTGTGTGCTGTGGGGGCGGCATGAGGGTGCCCGGGGGGGGCGCCTCTTGCCTGGGTGTGGGGCGTCCGGGGTCGGGCGCTCTTCCACCCCCGGCTGCCCGCCTTCTCGGCGGGCTGCCGGGGCCCACTACCCACTGGCTGTGGGTGCGGGGGGGTCGCGGGCATGGGGACCCGTCACCAACCCCATAGCGCGCGCCCTTGCGAGCTGGCTTTGCGCGCTGTAGAGGCGGCACGAGGGCGCCCGGGGAGGGCGCCTCCTGCCTGGGTGTGGGGCGTCCGGGGTCGGGCGCTCTCCCACCCCCGACTGCCCGCCCTCTGGGCAGGGGGCCGGGGCCCACTACCCACTGGCTGTGGGTGCGGGGGGGTGCGGGCGTGGGGACCCGTCACCAACCCCACAGCGCGCGCTCTTGCGTGCTGTGGGGGCGGCATGAGGATGCCCCGGGGGGGCGCCTCTTGCCTGGTTGTGGGGCGTCCGGGGTCGGGCGCTCTCCCACCCCCGGCTGCCCGCCCTCTGGGCGGGCTGCCGGGGCCCACTACCCACTGGCTGTGGGTGTGGAAGGGTGCGGGTGTGGGGACCCGTCACCAACCCCACAGCGCGCGCTCTTGCATGCTGTGGGGAAGGCATGAGGGTGCCCGGGGGGGGCGCCTCTTGCCTGGGTGTGGGGCGTCCGGGGTCGGGCGCTCTCCCACCCCTGACTGCCCGCCTTCTGGGCGGGCTGCCGGGGCCCACTACCCACTGGCTGTGGGTGCGGGGGGGGTGCGGGCGTGGGGACCCGTCACCAACCCCACAGCGCGCGCTCTTGCGAGCTGACTTTGCGCGCTGTGGGGGCGGCACGAGTGCACCCGGGGGGGCCGCCTCCTGCCTGGGTGTGGGGCGTCCGGGGTCGGGCGCTCTCCCACCCCAGACTGCCCGCCCTCTGGGCGGGCTGTCGGGGCCCACTACCCACTGGCTATGGGTGCGGGGGGGTGCGTGCGTGGGGACCCGTCACCGACCCCACAGCGCGCGCTCTTGCGTGCTGTGGGGGCGGCATGAGGGTGCCCGGGGGGGGCGCCTCTTGCCTGGGTGTGTGGCATCCGGGGTCCGGCGCTCTCCCATCACCGACTGCCCGCCCTCTGGGCCGGGTGCCGGGGCCCACTACCCACTGGCTGTGGGTGCGGGGGGGTGCGGGCATGGGGACCCGTCACCAACCCCACAGCGCGCGCCCTTGCGAGCTGGCTTTGCGCGCTGTAGAGGCGGCACGAGGGCGCCCCGGGAGGGCGCCTCCTGCCTGGGTGTGGGGCGTCCGGGGTCGGGCGCTCTCCCACCCCCGACTGCCCGCCCTCTGGGCAGGCGGCCGGGGCCCACTACCCACTGGCTGTGGGTGCGGGGGGCTGCGGGCGTGGGGACCCGTCACCAACCCCACAGCGCGCGCTCTTGCGTGCTGTGGGGGCGGCATGAGGATGCCCCGGGGGGGCGCCTCTTGCCTGGTTGTGGGGCGTCCGGGGTCGGGCGCTCTCCCAACCCCAACTGCCCGCCCTCTGGGCGGGCTGCCGGGGCCCACTACCCACTGGCTGTGGGTGTGGGAGGGTGCGGGCGTGGGGACCCGTCACCAATCCCACAGCGCGCGCTCTTGTGTGCTGTGGGGGCGGCATGAGGGTGCCCGGGGGGGGCGCCTCTTGCCTGGGTGTGGGGCGTCCGGGGTCGGGCGCTCTTCCACCCCCGGCTGCCCGCCTTCTCGGCGGGCTGCCGGGGCCCACTACCCACTGGCTGTGGGTGCGGGGGGGTCGCGGGCATGGGGACCCGTCACCAACCCCATAGCGCGCGCCCTTGCGAGCTGGCTTTGCGCGCTGTAGAGGCGGCACGAGGGCGCCCGGGGAGGGCGCCTCCTGCCTGGGTGTGGGGCGTCCGGGGTCGGGCGCTCTCCCACCCCCGACTGCCCGCCCTCTGGGCAGGGGGCCGGGGCCCACTACCCACTGGCTGTGGGTGCGGGGGGGTGCGGGCGTGGGGACCCGTCACCAACCCCACAGCGCGCGCTCTTGCGTGCTGTGGGGGCGGCATGAGGATGCCCCGGGGGGGCGCCTCTTGCCTGGTTGTGGGGCGTCCGGGGTCGGGCGCTCTGCCAACCCCAACTGCCCGCCCTCTGGGCGGGCTGCCAGGGCCCACTACCCACTGGCTGTGGGTGTGGAAGGGTGCCGGTGTGGGGACCCGTCACCAACCCCACAGCGCGCGCTCTTGCGAGCTGGCTTTGCGAGCTGTGGGGGCGGCACGAGGGCGCCTGGGGGGGGCGCCTCCTGCCCGGGTGTGGGGTGTCCGGGGTCGGGCGCTCTCCCACCCCCGACTGCCCGCCCTCTGGACGGGCTGCCGGGGCCCACTACCCACTGGCTGTGGGTGCGGGGGGATGCGGGTGTGGGGACCCGTCACCAACCCCACAGCGCGCGCTCTTGCATGCTGTGGGGAAGGCATGAGGGTGCCCGGGGGGGGCGCCTCTTGCCTGGGTGTGGGGCGTCCGGGGTCGGGCGCTCTCCCACCCCTGACTGCCCGCCTTCTGGGCGGGCTGCCGGGGCCCACTACCCACTGGCTGTGGGTGCGGGGGGGGTGCGGGCATGGGGACCCGTCACCAACCCCACAGCGCGCGCTCTTGCGAGCTGGCTTTGCGCGCTGCGGGGGCGGCATGAGGGTGCCCGGGGGGGGCGCCTCTTGCCTGGGCGTGTGGCGTCCGGGGTCGGGCGCTCTCCCAACCCCGACTGCCCGCCCTCTGGGCGGGCTGCCGGGGCCAACTACCCACTGGCTGTTGGTGCGGGGGGCCGCGGGCGTGGGGACCAGTCACCAACCCCACAGCGCGCGCTCTTGCGCGCTGTGGGGGCGGCATGAGGCCGACCGGGGGGGGCGCCTCTTGCCTGGGTGTGCGGCGTCCGGGGTCGGGCGCTCTCCCATCCCGAAGTGCCCGCCCTCTGGGCAGGCTGCCGGGGCGCACTACCGGCTGGCTGTGGGTGCGGGGGGGCGCGGGCGTGGGGACCCGTCACCAACCCCACAGCGCGCGCTCTTGCAAGCTGGATTTGGGCGCTGCGGGGGCGGCATGAGGCTGCCCGGGCTGGGCGCCTCCTGCCTGGGTGTGGGGCGTCCGGGGTCGGGCGCTCTCCCACCCCCGGCTGCCCGCCCTCTCGGCGGGCTGGCGGGGCCCACTACCCACTGGCTGTTGGTGCGGGGGGGTGCGGGCGTGGGGACCCGTCACCAACCTCACAGCGCGCGCTCTTGCATGCTGTGGGGGAGGCATGAGGGTGCCCGGGGGGGGCGCCTTTTGCCTGGGTGTGGGGCGTCCGGGGTCGGGCGCTCTCCCACCCCCAACTGCCCGCCCTCTGGGCGGGCTGCCGGGGCCCACTACCCACTGGCTGTGGGTGCGGGGGGGCGCGGGCCCGGGGACCCGTCACCAACCCCACAGCGCGCGCTCTTGCGAGCTGGCTTTGCGCGCTGTGGGGGCGGCACGAGGGCGCCCAGGGGGGGTGCCTCCTGCCTGGGTGTGGGGCGTCCGGGGTCGGGCGCTCTCCCGGCCCCGACTGCCTGCCCTCTGGGCGGGCTGCCGGGGCCCACTACCCACTGGCTGTGGGTGCGGGGGGGTGCGGGTGTGGGGGCCCGTCACCAACCCCACAGCGCGCGCTCTTGCGAGCAGGCTTTGCGCGCCATGGGGGCTGCACGAGGGCGCCCGGGGGGGGCGCTTCCTGCCTGGGTGTGCGGCGTCCGGGGCCGGGTGCTCTTCCACCCCCGACTGCCCGCCCTCTGGGCGGGCTGCCGGGGCCCAATACCTACTGGCTGTGGGTGCGGGGGGGTGCGGGCGTGGGGACCCGTCACCAACCCCACAGCGCGCGCTCTTGCGAGCTGGCTTTGCGCGCCGTGGGGGCTGCACGAGGGCGCCCGGGGGGGGCGCTTCCTGCCTGGGTGTGCGGCGTCCGGGGTCGGGTGCTCTTCCACCCTCGACTGCCCGCCCTCTGGGCGGGCTGCCGGGGCCCACTACCCACTGGCTCTGGGTGCGGGGGGGTGCCGGCGTGGGGACCCGTCACCAACCCCACAGCGCGCGCTCTTGCATGCTGTGGGGGAGGCATGAGGGTGCCCGGGGGGGGGTGCGTCTTGCCTGGGTGTGGGGCGTCCGTGGTCGGGCGCTCTCCCACCCCCGACTGTCCGCCCTCTGGGCGGGCTGCCGGGGCCCACTACCCACTGGCTGTGGGTGAGGGGGGGGGTGCGGGCGTGGGATCCCGTCACCAACCCCACAGCGCGCGCTCTTGCGAGCTGGCTTTGCGCGCTGCGGGGGCGGCATGAGGGTGCCCGGGGGGGGCGCCTCTTGCCTGGGTGTGGGGCGTCCGGGGTCGGGCGCTCTCCCAACCCCGACTGCCCGCCCTCTGGGCGGGCTGCCGGGGCCCACTACCCACTGGCTGTCGGTGCGGGGGGGTGTGGGCGTGGGGACCAGTCACCAACCCCACAGCGCGCGCTCTTGCGCTCTGTGGGGGCGGCATGAGGGTGAAACGGGGGGGCGCCTCTTGCCTGGATGTGCGGCGTCCGGGGTCGGGCGCTCTCCCATCCCCAAGTGCCCGCCCTCTGGGCGGGCTGCCGGGGCCCACTACCCACTGGCTGTGGGTGCGGGGGGGCGCGGGCGTGGGGACCCGTCACCAACGCCACAGCGCGCGCTCTTGCGAGCTGGATTTGGGCGCTGCGGGGGCGGCATGAGGCTGCCCCGGGTGGGCGCCTCTTGCCTGGGTGTGGGGCGTCCGGGGTCGGGCGCTCTCCCACCCCCGACTGCCCGCCCTCTGGGCGGGCTGCCGGGGCCCACTACCCACTGGCTGTGGGTGCGGGGGGGGTGCGGGCGTGGGGACCCGTCAACAACCCCACAGCGCGCGCTCTTGCGAGCTGGCTTTGCGCGCTGCGGGGGCGGCATGAGGGTGCCCGGGGGGGGGGCGCCTCTTGCCTGGGTGTGGGGCGTCCGGGGTCGGGCGCTCTCCCAACCCCGACTGCCCGCCCTCTGGGCGGGCTGCCGGGGCCCACTACCCACTGGCTGTTAGTGCGGGGGGGTGTGGGCATGGGGACCAGTCACCAACCCCACAGCGCGCGCTCTTGCGCTCTGTGGGGGCGGCATGAGGGTGACCGGGGGGGGCGCCTCTTGCCTGGATGTGCGGCGTCCGGGGTCGGGCGCTCTCCCATCCCCAAGTGCCCGCCCTCTGGGCGGGCTGGCGGGGCCCACTACCCACTGGCTGTTGGTGCGGGGGGGCTGCGGGCGTGGGGACCCGTCACCAACCCCACAGCGCCCGCTCTTGCATGCTGTGCGGGAGGCATGAGGGTGCCCGGGGGGGGCGCCTCTTGCCTGGGTGTGGGGCGTCCGGGGTCGGGCGCTCTCCCACACCGAACTGCCCGCCCTCTGGGTGGGCTGCCGGGGCCCACTACCCACTGGCTGTGGGTGCGGGGGGGCGCGGGCGTGGGGACCCGTCACCAACCCCACAGCGTGCGCTCTTGCGAGCTGGCTTTGCGCGCTGTGGGGGCGGCACGAGGGCGCCCAGGGGGGGTACCTCCTGCCTGGGTGTGGGGCGTCCGGGGTCGGGCGCTCCTCGGCCCCGACTGCCCGCCCTCTGGGCGGGCTGCTGGGGCCCACTACCCACTGGCTGTGGGTGCGGGGGGGGTGCGGGTGTGGGGGCCCGTCACCAACCCCACAGCGCGCGCTCTTGCGAGCTGGCTTTGCGCGCCGTGGGGGCTGCAGGAGGGCGCCCGGGGGGGGCGCTTCCTGCCTGGGTGTGCGGCGTCCGGGGTCGGGTGCTCTCCCACCCCCGACTGCCCGCCCTCTGGGCGGGCTGCCGGGGCCCACTACCCACTGGCTGTTGGTGTGGGGGGGTGCGGGCGTGGGGACCCGTCACCAACCCCACAGCGCGCACTCTTGCGTGGTGTGGGGGCGGCATGAGGGTGCCCGGGGGGGGCGCCTCCTGCCTGGGTGTGGGGCGTCCGGGGTCGGGTGCTCTCCCACCCCCGACTGCCCACCCTCTGGGCGGGCTGCCGGGGCCCACTACCCACTGGCTGTGGGTGCGGGGGGCCGCGGGCGTGGGGACCCGTCACCAACCCCACAGCGCGCGCTCTTGCGCGCTGTGGGGGCGGCATGAGGGTGCCCGGGGGGGGCGCCTCTTGCCTGGGTGTGGGGCGTCCGGGGTCGGGCGCTCTCCCATCCCAGACTGCCCGCCCTCTGGGCGGGCTGCCGGGGCCCACTACCCACTGGCTGTGGGTGCGGGGGGGTGCGGGCGTGGTAACCCGTCACCAACCCCACAGCGCCCGCTCTTGCGAGCTGGCTTTGCGCGCTGCGGGGGCGGCATGAGGGTGCCCGGGGGGGGCGCCTCTTGCCTGGGTCTGGGGTGTCCGGGGTCGGGCGCTCTCCCAACCCCGACTGCCCGCCCTCTGGGCGGGCTGCCGGGGCCCACTACCAACTGGCTGTGGGTGCGGGGGGCCGCGGGCGTGGGGACCCGTCACCAACCCCACAGCGCGCGCTCTTGCGCGCTGTGGGGGCGGCATGAGGGTGCCCGGGGGTTGCGCCTCTTGCCTGGGTGTGGGGCGTCCGGGGTCGGGCGCTCTCCCATCCCAGACTGCCCGCCCTCTGGGCGGGCTGCCGGGGCCCACTACCCACTGGCTGTGGGTGCGGGGGGGTGCGGGCGTGGGGACCCGTCACCAACCCCACAGCGCGCGCTCTTGCGAGCTGGCTTTGCGCGCTGTGGGGGCGGCAGGAGGGCGCCCGGGGGGGGGTGCCTCCTGCCTGGTTGTGGGGCGTCCGGGGTCAGGCGCTCTCCCACCCCCGACTGCCCGCCCTCTTGGCGGGCTGCCGGGGCCCGCTACCCACTGGCTGTGGGTGCGGGGGGCTGCGGGCGTTGGGACCCGTCACCAACCCCACAGCGCGCGCTCCTGCGTGGTGTCGGGGCGGCATGAGGGTGCCCGGGGGGGGGCGCCTCTTGCCTGGGTGTGGGGCGTCTGGGGTCGGGCGCTCTCCCACCCCCGACTCCCCGCCCACTGGGCGGGCTGCTGGGACCCACTACCCACTGGCTGTGGGTGCGGGGGGGTGCGGGCGTAGGGGCTCGTCACCAACCCCACAGCGCGCCCTCTTGCGAGCTGGCGTTGCGCGCTGTGGGGGCGGCCTGAAGGTGCCCGGGGGGGGCGCCTCTTGCCTGGGTGTGTGGCGTCCGGGGTCGGGCGCTCTCCCACCCCCGACTGCCCGCCTTCTGGGCGGGCTGCCGGGGCCCTTTACCCACTGGTTGTTGGTGCGGGGGGGTGCGGGCGTGGGGACCCGTCACCAACCCCACAGCGCGCGCTCTTGCGAGCTGGCTTTGCGCGATGTGGGGGCGGCACGAGGGCGCCCGGGGGGGGCGCCTCCTGCCTGGGTGTGGGGCGTCCGGGGTCGGGCGCTCTCCCAACCCCGACTGCCCGCCCTCTGGGCGGGCTGCCGGGGCCCACTACCCACTGGCTGTGGGTGCGGGGGGGGTGCGGGTGTGGGGACCCGTCACCAACCCCACAGCGCGCGCTCTTGCGCGCTCTGGGGGCGGCATAAGGGTGCCCGGGGGGGGCGCCTCTTGCCTGGGTGTGGGGCGTCCGGGGTCGGGCGCTCTCCCAACCCCGACTGCTCGCCCTCTGGGCGGGCTGCCGGGGCCCACTACCCACTGGCTGCGGGTGCGGGGGGGCGCGGGCATGGGGACCCGTCACCAACTCCACAGTGCGCGCTCTTGCGAGCTGGCTTTGAGCGCTGTGGGGGCGGCACGAGGGCGCCCGGGGGGGCGCCTCCTGCCTGGGTGTGGGGCGTCCGGGGTCGGGCGCTCTCCCACCCCCGACCACCCGTCCTCTCAGGCGTGCGGCCGGGGCCCGCTTCCCACTGGCCGTGGGTGCGGTGTGCGGGCCCGGGGGCCCGGCTGTCCTTGGCACCTTGTCCCGTGCCGCGGTTCGTCGTGTGTTGTGCGCGCTTCCCCGGTTCGCGGCACCCGCTGGCCGTTGTGGCCTGGCACCTGTCCTCGTGCCGTGGTTGTGGCCGGCGGCGTGCCTCTCTGGCGTGCCTCCTGGCGCCGCGTTGGTGCGCCGCTCCTCATCCGGTCCGGTCGCTCTCGGTGCTCCGGTCGGCTTTCCAGTAGCCGTGCTGTCTTCCCCCAGCCCGGGGGCTGTCGCCCCCGGCTTTACTGGGTGGCTGCGCGGGGCACGTGGAGGCCGGCCGAGAACCGGGGTCATTGTGCCTGCCGCTGGCCCCTGCCGAGGCAAGGGCGCTGGGCGCGCTCCGCGTCGTACCCGTTCGGGGCCCCGCGATGGGGTTGTCCCTGGCGGGTCCCTCCGGCTTCGGTCTTGGGCTGCGTGCGCTGCGGTGGTTTGGCGTGTGTGGACCCGGTCACTGACGCGTCCGGTTTCCCGTACCATCCGTCTTGCGAAGGGGGACTCGGCCGGTGCACCGGGGCTGTTTCGTGTGGACGCCGTCACCGCCCCTTTTGGGTCGGAGGACGCCACGCCCGGGTCCTGCGCGTGTGTGTGTGTGCGTGCCCTACTTGGCCGGGTCGGGCGGGCCGGCCTCCCGGGCGGGTTTTGGTGCGCCTCACCTTTCCTTTGGCCGTTCTTGGTTCGCTCTTTGCTTGTTCGGCCCCCTCCATGCTGGGCTTGCCCCGTTTGTGGTTGTTGTTGCGTTTTTTTTTGTTTCCTTTCCCCTTCTCCCCTCGTTGCGCCCCCGTTGTGTCCTGCTTTGCGTGTTTTCCGGCCCCGGGTGCCTTGGGCCTTGGCTTCTTGTCCCCCCCCCCCCTTTTTTTCCCTGCTCCCCCTCTGTGCGCCCCGTTGTCTCCTGCTTTGCGTGGTTTCCGGCCTGGGGTGCCCTGGGCCTTGGCGTCTTGTTGCCCCCCCCCCCCTTCTTTTTTTTTTTTTTCCTTTTTTTTGCCCCCCCCCCCTCCCTGTTGTCTCTGGTGTTTCCTGCGTTCCGGTTGCCTTGGGCCTCTGCGCCCCCCCTCCCCCCTTTTTTTTTCTTTTTTTTTTCCTTGGTTTCTTGTTTTTTCTTTTTCCGTTTTTTGATTTTTTTTCCTTTTCTATTTTTCCCTTCTTTTTTTGCCCGCTGTGCGGTGCGGGGCGGGTTTGTGTGTCTTGGGCCGTCGGGTGTGCCTCGGTGGTGCTGTCCCTGTTGTTGCTCTGTTTGCGCTGGCTGGTGTTGTGTGGTGTTGGCTGTTGGGCCGGGCTGTCCTCTGCTGTCACCCGGTGGGTCTTGGTGTCGTGCTTCGCTGGTGCTGTCCTTGTCTGGCCGCGTGGCTCGCCGCCCTGTGGTGTGTCTTGGTGTTCCGCTGCCCTGTGTTGTGTTCTGTTGCGCGGTGCTGTCGTGTGGTGGTGTGCTGTCGTGCTCTGCCGTTAGTTTGCGTCGTTGCCTGTGCCTGTTTCTTGCCGCTGCGCGTCTGCTGTGTGTGTTCTGGGGTGTCGTGCTGTGTGTTCCCTGTCCTGCCCGTTTGTTGTGCTGTGCGCGTCGTCTGTGCTGTTTCTCGTAGCTGGTGTTGTTGGTTCCTGGTGTCGCTGCCTTTTGTTGGGGGTCTGCTGATGGCTCTGGTTGCCTGGTGTTGTCGTTTGGTGGTGTGTGTCGGCTCTGGTGCTCGTGTCTGGTCTGGCCGTCGCTGGGCGTCTTCCCTGTGGTGTTCTGTTCCCCTGTGCTGTGTCCTGTGGCGCTGTGCTGCCGTGTGGTGCTGTGCTGTGGTGCCCTGTCTTCTTTTTTTGTGTTTCTCCCTGCTGCTGGCGCTGGTTTCCTGTCGTTCCCCGTTGGTTCTGGGCTCCGGGCCGGTTCCGGGTTGTTTCTGTTTCTGTGCTCTGCCTGTGCGGTGCGGTGCTGGTGTGCCTGCGTTGTTGCTCTCTGTGCGGTGCTCTCTTGCCCTCGCGGGGCTGGCTGGTGTTTTGTGTTGTTACCTGTTGTGTTTGTGTGTTTGCTGTTGGGCCTGGCTGCCCTCTGTTGTCCCCTGGTGGGTCCTGGTGGCTCCTGGTGTCGTGTCTGGGTGGCGTGCTGTGGTGTGTCCCTGGGTGCTGTGCTGCGCCGTGTTGCTGCGCGTTGTGCCGCCTGGCGTTGCGTTGTTGTGCGCTGTGTTGTTTCGTTTTGCTCCGTTTGGTGCTGCCGCGCGCTGAGTTGTGTCCTGGGGCGCTGTCTGTCGTCTTTGGGTCCTGTGCCTTCTGGCGCCGTGTTTTGTCTTGTCCCCCCGCGCTGTGTGTTTTTTGCTGTGGTGTGTCGCCGCCTGGTGTTGTTCGCCGTTGTACTTTGTGCCGTGTGCGCCCTGGGGTGTCGTGTTGTGTGTTTCCTGTCGTCTCCGCCCTGTGCGGTGTTGCTGTGCGGCCCGCTCTCCCTCGGTGCCCTGCTCCCCTGTGCTGTGCCCTGTGGTGCTGTGGCTGCCGCGTGGTGCTGTGGTGTCCTGTCCTGCCGCCTTGTTGGGTTTTTCTCTTGCGTGGGTGTGGTTGTACCTACTTGAAAAACCGCTGCAAAATTTCGTAAAAAAATCTTTTTTCCCCTTTTTTTGGCTTTTGAAAAAAAAATAAAATTATACACGACCCAACACACTCGCGTGCAGCAAGACCATGTACGCTGCAGTGCCTTACGTGCTACCCGTCGCTCTTGATGTTCTTGGCCTTGTTCTTGTGCGTGGCATCCATTGCTAAGGGTTGACCCCGTTCCCCCAGGGCCGCCGCCTGAGCTGCAGGGCAAGGGGAGTGATGGGCCCGAGGGTGGGGAGGGAGGTGCATGGAGAAGAAGAAGAAAAAGGCGGCAGGGCGCGATGTGAGGGGTCGTGGCGAGTTATGAAAAATTTTCGAGTTTTACGCGCTGCTCGCGCCGCGTTTTTCTTTGCGCCTATAGCGAGTTAGACGACAGCGTGGTTATAGGCCCCTGTAGGTAGACGGCGGCGATAACAGCGATCCGATTTGGCGAGCATAAGAATGTAGGGTTTTCTTGCGCTCTACACTCCATGAACCGACAACATTTGGGCCTGAACCGGCCAAGTTTTGCAGGAAGACAATTACTTGTTTTGATGTCTGAAATGAGGTTTCAAGACATGAGCTTCACAATGGAAATGAAGTCATACTGACAGTCCTAGTGATTTGCATTTAGGTTTTGAACTGCAACAAAAAGTAGATTACACTGTAAGTTGTTGGCACAGGAGTTTACTAGGTCACAACATGTTTCTGCTATTGTGGTTATGTAGCCAAAAAGGCCCTTTATTTGAAAAGGCAAAAAAGACAGGGAAAAATGGTTAGTTCCATCTGCAAGGCATCAGCGATCACAGAAGGGTGGTCCTCAGTAGTGGAAATTCTGTAAATTTTCGTTGGTTGGTCTGGTGTACTTTAGAGGAGTACCCCCTAGAGGACCATTTGTGGGAGGGAAAATTGTGTTTTCTAATCTTGGCCTCAGTGGCGGGATCAATGGTGTCATGACCACCCCCCTAATTGGACCCTCCAAGATAATCGTGCACCTCCTTGCACAATGTGTCATTAAACGCCAATTTGGTAGCAAAGGCGTGCAGGCTCGAGTCTAATCATGTTTCACCGTCATGAACCGCAAATAAAGGCACCATCACAAAGTGCACAATGTCAAAGGTATCATCATGAATCAAACACAGTCACAAAAAATAGCATTCCTTGTTGATGCAGAGTGCACATGTAACGTACAAGAAGGGCACCTGCATGCATGAATGCTTGCAGCACAGTCACAGCAGAAGCCTCAAGGCATCCTAAAGGCTGCTTGGGCCCACATGGGCATCCACAGTTCCCAGGCTGCAATTCTTTGGGCAGCAGCCTTTCCCCTTTGCCCCTACCATCTGCCAAGATGAAACAAATCAAGGGCACCGTGGGTATCATCGTCCACAGATTGCACCTGCACAAGCACAGATAGAATTCTCAGGAGGAAAAAAGAAAACGAAGGAGCGAGTGGGTCAATCATGCATGACATGCATGACATTCATGGATCTCAAAAATGAGATCATTCAAATGCAAAGAGTTGTGAGGAATGAATAGTATAACCTGCTTAGGAACCCATTAGAGTGGGGTTATGGTTGTGTTACTTTTGAGTGGAAGTGAGGTTTTGGGTCGGAATGTAAAAAACACATGCTAGGGCGCCAGCATCTCATGATGCATGATGCATGACACATGGCACATGACACATGATGCATGATGACTGATTGGATGATATATGATGATCTGAATCTGCTCTGTACATATTCCCTTCAGATTGCAGGACCAACTGGCGAACCCTGAGTTCAACGGCAGAGTGAGGCATTATCATATAAGGCGCTAAGGACAGGCATTCATGAAGTTGAAGGCTCCAATTCAAGTGGTGCAGTGGCTCAACAAGGACGCGAGCAATCAAGCAAAGGTTCAGCACTCAATCGGAGGCGCTGAACAAGCCAAAAATGTTTCAAAATAAAGTAAAACGTATGCTCTGGGGCTTAATCTCACTACATGGTGTCCATATAGTACGGGTCAATTTTTGCCCAAAATGGGAATTGAACCCATCCAACCTAATTTCATCCCTTTGCATTACCATTCAGCTACCTAGTTGCTGCCGCTTGATGCCAGAAACATCATACAGGGTGCATTTTGAAATAAATCGAATCGCTTTAAACATGCCTTAACTGCCTGTAACTGCCTTCCCATGCTCAAAGAGGTGCTCCATGAATATACCTTAGCATAAGTTGCAAATCTCTTTCCCCCATACTTGCACCCCTTTGATATATATTTGCCTCCCCAGATACAGAGTGCGGAGAGTGGGCAGTATGTGTCTTGTGCTGTGCCTCCGACTTGCCACCTCTTCCTTCTTCTGCATTACATTTTCGTAAGTCTGAGGAGGCTCGACTCCGGCACAGCACAATCCCCATACTGAGCTCACATAGCAAATGCCAGCAAATTTATATCAAACCCTACTCTAATACGTTGGGGCATTTGAGCCTCTCAGAAGCTTTCTGGAGGATCTCTACTAAACCTCTCAGACTATGAAGATCCTCGGGCACTAGGATATTTGCTCATATTTGGCTTATATTCCAAGCCTAAAGCTTACTGCTCGCGTCTACTGCTCTTAGGTACACTGCAGAGAGCAGAGATCTACGATACATTACTACGAGGAATCCCCCAGGCCCGCCACCGCCGCCGGCCCCCACGACCCCATCACACCCACCCACGCCCACTCCTCCGCCCAAGACCGCAGGCCCGCCCAGGAACAGTGGTGGCAGCGCTGGACCCACACGCAGCTCTGGGAGCTGCGAAAGTGGGCCCGGGGAGAGCCCTCCCTCGAGGGCCTGGTCCATCGGCCCCGCAAGGGGTCGGTGGAGAACTGCCGCCTCCAGCCGGCGGGGGGGTGGATGCCGCAGGCCGCATGGGAAGCCATGCTGGCCGACGCGCTCCACCCCCTGGGAGTCCACCCCCGCAACCTCCCCGCGCCCCAGGACCACCCGTACGTCCTCAGGCGCCTGCGGGAGACCCTCCAGGAAGCACGACGAGACGGCATCCGCCTGTGGGACATCACCCAAAGCCCAGCCCCGCACGCACACACCCCCTCACCACCCCACAAGCGTCGGCGCACCGACACCGGCGACACCCACAACACCCCAGGAGCCCTGCGCGCCACACAACACGACGCGCCTGACCCCCCGGCCAGCGGCGCCGCCATCTAACCCCGCTATCCAGCACAGCACCACCACGGGGCGCCACGCCAGGCCCCGCCCAGAAGTCACCAAACAAACCGGACGCCGAAGGAAGCCAACGCACACGACAACGAGCACCACTACGCCCAAAGGCGCCGAACCCGGGCCCGATACCGTGGGCTCCTCTCCACCCTCAGCACGACACACACGTCACTGACGTCACTCCTCCGCCGTGCCCCCTCCCACGCCACCGCCCCCCCCCCCCCCCCTCCCGCCGCACGTCCCCACGCCGCCCAGCACCCAGCCCCACACACTGCGCCACAGCATCGCCCTAGTCCGGCTCCTCCACCATCGCGGCACTTGGCACCTCACAGTAGACCGCCGTCCTGTGGTCCCGCTCCCCCCAGCACCACTCCCGGGGCCGCACCCGACCCACGCCGTGTTCGCCCCCACGTTGCGGGCCGCGGACATCCTCCCGCTCCCCGCCACCACCCCTCCCGGGCATCGCATACTACTTACCGCCAACCCCTCGGTCCTCAGTGAGGTGCCCATCGGGCACGCTGACGCCCTGCACGTGCGCCCGCTGCTGCCCAACCTGCACGCTGCGTACGCCCCCGGCACGCCCGCCGACCCCTCCGTGTGGGACTCCCAGTGAGGCCACCGGCCAACGGCCGGCCCACACACACCACCCCGCACCCGCCTCGGGCACACGACTCCGTGGACGCCGCTACCCACACGCCCGGCCCCGCGCAACCGCCTAACCGAGCCAGAACACAAGCACAAATCAAACCCGAGCCACACCCCGAAACCACTAACCCTTGACTCCTAACCAAACCCGCCGAGGGAACAACGCAACCACAGCCCACACCCACAACCCACACAGCCGCCTAACCAGCCAGCACCAGAGGCAAAGAAACACCTCACCAAACCCACCCTGACCCAAGCCTAACCGGGCCGAAGCCCCAACACAAATCAAACCCGAGCCACAACCCGAAACCGTCAACCCTTGACTCCAAACCAGGCCCGCTGAGGGAAATGCGTAGACACAGCCCACAGCCACAGCCCACACAGCCGCCTAACCAGCCAGCACCAGAAGCAAAGAGACACCTAACCAAACCCACCCTGACCCATACCCATGTACATCAGGACACGCGAGCCGCACCCCTGGGGCGCGACCGCCGCCACAGCACCGGCGACACACGCCAGAGGACATAACGCTATAGCACCGCCGCACCAGCTGCCCATGCCTGTGCCTGCAGTGTACGCGCGCCTCTGTTTTCCTCTTTTTTGTTTTTTCTTTTTCTTTCAAAAAAAAAAAAAAAAGAAACAAAAAAAAAAAAAAAACATACATTAGGGGGGGAGGAAGAGGGACACATCCACCCATGGCACACGCGCACCGCACACCGCACGCACACCGGTAAACAGGAGCCCAGGGGCCCAGGACACCGCACATGCAACACAACACACCGAGCGGGCACACCGGTGAACAGGAGCCAGCTGGCCCAGGACACCGCAGACGCACCACAGCAAACCGCGCGGGCACACCGGTGAACAGGAGCCCAACGGCCCAGGACGCTACACACACGTAGGGCAGCCGAGGGACAGGAAAGAACCAATACCCCATGGGTCGGACGCACTGGGGCGACCCAGCCGACCCACCGGGCCAGTGGCAGGAGCGGTACTCCAAAGCCACTGGTCCGAGCCCGGCCAGGCTGCATCGAGGACCATGGCAAACGTCACCCGGAGCCATGGAAGCAACCGGTGACAGGCGAGCCGGTACACAGTCCAGGAGGGGGTCACCTGCCAAGCAGAGTGGCCCCGCAACTCAAGCCACAAGGGTGAGGCGGTCGTACCGTAGACAAGCGGGAGCAATACCCCTCGTGGTGAGAGATACTCCACACGGCTGGGCAGCCCCCCAGAGCTGCCGCCCAAAGGAGGGGGCATGTGGCCCTACCCATGGACACATGTGGGGACACCCTCCCACCTGGGACACATGGACCGGGTGGCCGCGACAATGCCTTCCCAAGCACATGCGGGAGCGGCTCAAGAGGCACCTGACATAGGGCAGTGGGAGGAACAGGACGTCCCCTTGGTAAGACCTTCTTCCTGCAATGTCAAAGGAGGCATTGAAGCGGTACCCAGAACCCCATGGCCAGGTTACGGCATACAACCGGTCTCCGGTCCACTAACCCCATGCACGGCGTGTTCCGTGCCGTGAAGCCCCGCATCGGCAACCGATGCACCGCCAGCGGAGATTTGTGTATCAGAATATCAGGAATCAACAGGGTTTTATTTTCATATTGTTTCCGTCAATTTTTACGCTTCCGTTCTGATACTCACTGTTTTGACTGCTGGCGGTTGGTTCGCGACTTTACCGTAACCGCCAGTTTAACTGTTTATAATGGAAATTTTAACGCTATCCGTCACGAAGGCTCCAAAGTCGCCAGGAACTGCATGGATGCTTCCGCAATTTTCATAATTAATACTCGCAACCTTAATCCGAAT
Organism: Eutreptiella sp. 'Long Island Sound 2002'; assembly: GCA_964036045.1. Taxonomy (NCBI): domain Eukaryota; phylum Euglenozoa; class Euglenophyceae; order Eutreptiales; family Eutreptiaceae; genus Eutreptiella; species Eutreptiella sp. 'Long Island Sound 2002'. The sequence continues at coordinate 1,438,002 of OZ038398.1, forward strand.
TTTTCAGGATGTCGAAATCGGATTTTCGACTTCGACATCCCCGCACTTGATTTGACCTCTTTCAAGTGGACCTACGTGCTTCCGTATGCACGAATCAACTTCCCTTTTATCCTGCCCTCCATTTGTCTTAAAGATATGGGCAAAACAAAGTTGATTCGTGAGGCCACTTGTGAAGGTCATATCTCGTGTTGCTTGCGAGTATTGACGATAAGGAAACGTGGGATGTATTCACAATACTCCCGACGTAATTTAGGAAGCATAATATGCCTTGCGTCTCCACACATGCGCGCTAGTGTAATGGATCATGGTCAAGAGGGTAGAGTTTGCGTTGAAACTCTATGGCCATGATATTGCGTGCGTTAAGATAACTTTCGAGTGTAGCGCGCAAGTGTTGGTGTGGCATAGGAACTCTCCTTGAGTTCCTATGAGCGATTGACACAAAGTTATGCCCTTGGAGGGGCATGACATATCGTGGTGGGAGCCACCTTTTTGGGCAATATTTGGTATGTGCCATGTGTTGTGTTGCGTGCCCATTTGGCTGGTCCATTGCTCCAAGCCAAGCCCGCCAATGGACCTCATATTGTGCAAGCCCCTTCTCCATACTCCCTACGGTCAATTGCAAGCCTAACCTTCGTGAAGGGAAGCTTGTGTGGTGAACCCGAAGCGATGCGTTGGGAGCAAGGTGTGTATTTTGCAATTTTCCATATTTTCATGTGCCCACTCGGGAAGTAGCGCTCGTAACCTTTTAAGGCGCCCCAAGTGGAGCACATATGTGGGATCGAAGGTCATTGGTGTCAAGTCATTGTGATTAGAAGGATTAGTTGATTGCACGATCCAAGCCAAGAATATTATAATATAATTGTGTGCCTTTCAAGGCACTTTGGTTTGTCTTTGTGCCAATTTTGCCATTTTTGGCTCGTCATGATGTCAAGTGGCAACCGTGTATCTCAACGTGGCGCTCAATTGACATCATGACCCAAGTATGTTTTGAGGGTACATACTTCGGTAGCCAACATATCTTGGACCCGGCGAATAACTCCTCTTAGGCTTTGCATACCGTGGCCGCCATGTTGGCGATTTGGGACTACCCCAAATCATGGGCTCACTTGGCGACCCTGCCATACCCAATACCGGAGGAGTTGGGCGACGCCCCAAAGATATGTTGGACACACATGACTTGATATCAATCCTATGGCACACTCCGGTCCAAGTCGGGCATGTGCCTCATTTGCCCCAACCATGAGTGTGCGCATTTTTGGCCATTTTGAGCATTTTTCCACTTTTGCTGCCCGCCGTGCCCCATGTTCTAACCTTCGTGCACGCCGGACGCATGGACCAATGGACCATATATGACATGGGTGTTATGGGTAATGGTCCCCATGGTCCACACACCACGTGGGCGAAGCGGAGCCGCCTTCGTCAAGGCGCTAGGCCAAATTGAGTATGGGCAATTTTGCCATTTTTGCATTTGTGGACCCAATTGGGATCGTCACCATGCCCAGTGGCATGGAGATCTTTGAGAGCCAAGGGCATGGGAGTCTTCGTTGGACTCCCGGAGGATCACGTATGGAATGGCGGATCCGATCTCCAAGCCGGCGTGGAGATATACTATTGGGAGCACACCGAATTTTGGCTCATTTCAGGCAGCCAAAACGACCCAATTTTGGGACCCCAATTTCCCCCTTCCGTGTGGTCAATTGGCGGCCCCATTTCTCTAAGCCCATAGGGAGCCCGGACCTAAATCCAAGTTGTACACTCAGATATAAGTCCTAGGTCCTGCCTCCTCGAGCTCCCGAAGATACCTACCTACCTACCTACCTCTGTACATATTCCCTTCAGATTGCAGGACCAACTGGCGAACCCTGAGTTCAACGGCAGAGTGAGGCATTATCATATAAGGCGCTAAGGACAGGCATTCATGAAGTTGAAGGCTCCAATTCAAGTGGTGCAGTGGCTCAACAAGGACGCGAGCAATCAAGCAAAGGTTCAGCACTCAATCGGAGGCGCTGAACAAGCCAAAAATGTTTCAAAACAAAGTAAAACGTATGCTCTGGGGCTTAATCTCACTACATGGTGTCCATATAGTACGGGTCAATTTTTGCCCAAAATGGGAATTGAACCCATCCAACCTAATTTCATCCCTTTGCATTACCATTCAGCTACCTAGTTGCTGCCGCTTGATGCCAGAAACATCATACAGGGTGCATTTTGAAATAAATCGAATCGCTTTAAACATGCCTTAACTGCCTGTAACTGCCTTCCCATGCTCAAAGAGGTGCTCCATGAATATACCTTAGCATAAGTTGCAAATCTCTTTCCCCCATACTTGCACCCCTTTGATCTATATTTGCCTCCCCAGATACAGAGTGCGGAGAGTGGGCAGTATGTGTCTTGTGCTGTGCCTCCGACTTGCCACCTCTTCCTTCTTCTGCATTACATTTTCGTAAGTCTGAGGAGGCTCGACTCCGGCACAGCACAATCCCCATACTGAGCTCACATAGCAAATGCCAGCAAATTTATATCAAACCCTACTCTAATACGTTGGGGCATTTGAGCCTCTCAGAAGCTTTCTGGAGGATCTCTACTAAACCTCTCAGACTATGAAGATCCTCGGGCACTAGGATATTTGCTCATATTTGGCTTATATTCCAAGCCTAAAGCTTACTGCTCGCGTCTACTGCTCTTAGGTACACTGCAGAGAGCAGAGATCTACGATACATTAGTAGCCATACATGAAAAATCACATTCCATATGTTTATAATGTGATTCCTTCATGTTTTATGACATTTCAGAAGGTTCTAATGTATTAGAAGCTATTTTGAAGCTATTTCGAAGCTTCAAATGGCCTGTTGCGACTGTCGCGGTCTTTTGTCGCCGACAGTGATTTACGTAACCTTGACAGTACCTGTGACAAGATAGACTACTCAAAAAGCTGCTAAAATATTGGTTTTATTGCCTTTTTAATGAGAATTTATTGTTACATCAATTTTCTTGTTATTTAGGCATGTGAACCTGTATCACTGGACCAGCCAGTTTGTCCAGCTCAATGTTCTTTCACCTCTTCGTCTTCTTGCTGTTGCCTACTTTGTGCTTGCCAAGAGAATCAATTGAAATGGAGAAATTCATTTGAAACAATTTGATTTCGAAGTGCAAGACAAGGACAAAAGGGTTTTATGTGCACCCTAAGTACAAGCACAATAAAGTCCAGTAATCTGAAGTTCCAGCAGGTCGACGACGACGAAGACGACTTGCAGCAGCTGGGCCAGCGTACGCTGTTCAAGTAAAGTGAGTTCCTTGCTTGAGTTTATTGAAAAGTTTGAGAAACTTCCAAGTCTTGAAGGTATACTTCCTTGTACCTCAAAAAAAACCTTCAAATAACTTCGAAACTGGAAGACCGCAGCTCGAGCAACGCCAGAGGCTGCAGCAGACTTCGAAAAGACGCATAGAGCCCTTATTTCATTGAGTTTGGTGAAGATTTGGAAGGATTTTAACTTAACCACAAGTTTCAAAAACATGGTAGACTTGGAGAATACAAGACGCCTTGCCAGAGCTTCAGCGACGAGGACAACGACTTCTATGACGACGACGTGTTGCGAGAGCGCTGCCAGCGAGCTTCTGCAGGCGCAGTTGAGGCTCTTTGAGTCCTAGAGCAATTGATTGTGTGGCTTTTGTTTGCTACGTTTTGCATGCATGTTGTTTTGCTTCTCAAGGCTTTACTCCTCCTTGCTTACGGTCCTACTAGTTGACCCTATGTCAAGGGAAGGAGCAAAAGCGACAGTCCGTGACCATATGTCCCCATCCCAGTCACAGTGCACCCTCGTTGTAGCCCAAAAGCTTTGAATTCTTTATGATTTCCTCCATCTCTTTGATGTTTCAAAATCTCAAAAATGTCGAAAATGGCCTAACTCATTTTACGCATAACTACGCGCCAGTGGGGCGGATCGCGTCAACGAAAGCGCCATTGTAAAGTAGCGAGCGCTAGGTTTCAAATGTGACTCTCACCTTGTTTCAACACCTCAAGGGCTTTTTTCCGTGACTTTTCCAAAGTACCCCGTGAATCACTTTTTGTCCAGCCCTCAAAAACACCCCAAAATGACATTTGGTGTTTTACGCATATCCTCCCACCACTGGGCTGAAAAAATCTGAACTAAGTATTTTTTGAAAGTGGACAGTGATACGCTTCTATTTTTTACTTCACCATCTTGTGAGCAATTTTTCCTCCGTTCTCTGAATCCCCAACAATGTCACCTATGAGCCACATCCCAAAAACACCTCAAAATTGCCTTTTGTGCTTCTGTCATATCTCCCAGAGAAAAAAGGTTTGAGGATTGATACAATTTTTCTGAACAACAGTGAAGTATGTGCTTTCGAACCCTGAGTCACTTTTATTTTCAAAAAATGGGAATGGCTAAGGTAAAAATGCAACAATTTGCCACACAAATCACTTGGTCAAAAAACATGAAAAATGGCTTTGGAGGTTTAATCATTTCTCTGGGACCATAGTGAGTCCGAGCCTGAACGAAGGTGTTTTACAAAAACTGGAGCATGGAGTTTCGAAAACATGTTTACTTTAAGTTTCTGTGGTCAAGAATGGATCTTTCCCATGGTGGTTAACTTAGTGCATGAAAGCATGTTTTCACACTTTTGGGTCATGATGCTACAAGAAAAAGACCTTTCTCAGAGCCTGTGGTGTGTTGAACAGTCATCGAAACTGTTTTGGAAAGGTGTCTAGTTTGCAGATATATGATCCTTGAACTTTGTTGAAAAATGGATGGCCGTGAAAAAGTGTGATTTTTTGATGCCTTTTTGATGGTCTTTCAGCATGTTTTACAAGTGAGATTCATGTGTCCCTCCCCAACTTCTATTTCTCTGAACCTATGATGAGTTGGGTTAACAACAAATATGTTTCAGAAGCCTGAGGACAGGCCCTACACAGTGCATACAATCTTTTTCTGACACCTCAGCAACATAGTACGGAAAAATGATGCAGAAGTTTGGCATTTTCAAGAAAAAACAGTTTTTTGACATCAATTTTTGTTAAATCATTCGCGAATCTTTGGTCTTCTAACGTTGAATCATTGTATGATGTTGCAGTTTGTGATTGTTTGCATCAGTTTTGTTTCAGTCTAACCAGATTTAGCCTAGGTAGAAAGGTAGATACCTTAGAAATTACTTAGACACACAATAAATAGTGAAACATTTCATTGTCTTTTTCGGCCACAAAACAAACTTAGCCACAACCATTAACAGACCGCTTGTGACCACCACATTCACCGTCCTACCCGCTCAGAGACTCCTCCGAACCTAGGGCCCTGATTACAGGGTACCCGATGGTACGTAGGGCCCACGAGTTGGACATTGCCCCGGTAGCCGCGCAGACGGAGTTTGGGCCGTTGTGGTGAAATAGGGCACAGGCAACGAGGGTGGAGAAAGAGGGGTATGAGCGGAAGGCGGAAGGAAGACTCAATGCAGGAGCACCCAAGTGAAACATTAAAAGACCGCACTCGACCAAACCATTGGCATTGACCTCTCTCGGGGTCCTTGTGACCATTCTCAAATGAGACAGGTTGGTGATGGTAGATGCTCGCGGAAGACGCCTGGCAAACTTACTTACTCTTACTTACTTACTTACTCTAGCTAGCTAGCTAGCCAACTAGCTAGGGTAGGAGATGCATCGTTTTTATGGTATTACCATAATGCTAACAGTTGCGTATGCAACTTAATGTCTCTGGTCCTCCCCCTCTAGGGCAGGGTGGTGAGGAGAAGTGCCGCAAGGCGCTAGTACTGTAATAGAGGTATCCATTCCAGTATGTGCAGGCCGGAATGTTAGCGTGCAATGCCATTTTACTGATTTACATCTCTTTACCGAACCGCCCGCCATAGTTCAATGTAGTTCGGAGCACGGTTCGTGCCCTCTCTTGGGTTGCTGAGACTCTGCATAGACTACATGACTTCTTGTCACGGTTCGCCACTCATGCGTGTGCTCCGACCCTTTCCGGAAGCCTGACGTTGTCAAGGTATTTCATTTGAGCACAATTGCATTTGAGCTAGGAAGTGATTTGTTCTCATTTCACTCTACCATGCATCTCATCCTTCACTGCATGGCAGTCAAGGCAAGCGTTTAACTAGTGATGTATTCTACTCTCCATTCGGATTGCATTTCATTCATTTCGTTCAGAAAGGTCACTCATTCATTGCATTTCACTTTGCAAATCTTACATTTCATACTTATTGCATTACTTTCTTATTGCAAGGGCTTGCCCATAACTCTCAGCATGCAATATGGTCCGCAATTGATCTGCCCTACGTAGTTCTATGAGCACCTTTTGCTCAAAAGACCCCGGGTTTCGGATCGCAGCGACGAACAATCAATTCCTATCCCCTCAACTTTTGTGAATGAAATGCAAGCTGCGAGGAATGAATATCGTTTCCAACCCCCGCAATCATTGACCTAGGTCATTTGATCTAGAGAGCTAGTTTATCCTCAAATTTGCCACCGAACCACTTTGGTAACTTTATCCGCTTTGTTAACTTCCGCTAGATTGCCTGGTACAGCCTCAATTACCGGGTTTGAGAGTGCTCAATTGAGTGTCCGTACTCTACAACATCACATTCTCTTTCCCCCCGACCAGACCATCAGAATGACAGACCTAATTGGATTTCTCTTACACATTTCTTCCCTCATCGCACCACACATACAGCACACACACAAACACATACCATACGTCATTTGATTCTTTCATTTTTTTATTTGGATATCACACTCTGAGCAATTGCTGTAGTACCACATCCATCAAATTCTTGCCTACGAGGCAATTTCTAAGTCATTTCCTTCGTGTAGATATTCAGTGTCCGCTTACAGGAGCCGGCATTGGTCTCAACCCGCCACATCTTTGTTGTGTAACACAAGTGAACAGGTTTAAGCTTGGTCACTTAGCCTGTGACTTGGCTAATGCATTCCGCGATGTGTTAGCGAAGAGTCCTACGACGGTAGCCACGGAGACCAGCGGTGCACTACGGTAGGCTCATTGCAACGGATTATCGAAAGGTATCGGAAGCCTACAGTAATGGGCTTCTACCCTCGTGCGGGTAGATAAATAATTTCCCTGCAGTGGGATAGACCCCTTCTCTTGCGGTAGAGATGGATGACGGAGTTAAGCTCCACGAGGATAGCCTGAATCCTGCAATTCAGTTGAGCGGAATTCACTCTTCATGTAGGAAGACAGGCCCCCGCACGGATGGCTTTGCACAACCAACTGTTGGGCCAGGGGCTCGCCGTAATTGGTCATCCGGTACGGTACAGAACACACTTTTACTACGATAGCGTTTTTCGGAGATTTACTACTTCTACTTGTCTGAGACAACCTGACAATGATACATTTCGCGTAGGAGGCAGTGGCGACCCTCCAGTCGTGTAGTATATCCGTTGGCTCGAAGTAGAGCTGAACGCCGTTCCATGAAAGATCCGACCTTTCAACTTTTTTTTCACTTATTACTTACCTACTTCGTTTCCAACCAACCCAAGGGACCAACCCACCCCTACCCGTGAACCCAATCCCTACATTCACATACAATTCATTAGTTTTGTTATCTTTAGCACCTTGCCACAACCCATACATCTTCTTTCTCTGAATTTACATGACGAACACACTTCTACATTTTCAGCCCTTCGTGCAAATTTTTTGCATCGGTGATCTAAGTCATTTAGGACGCTTCTACACAAATCAGTATTCCTGCTAGCTTCTTATCTCATTAGATTCCTGTGGGCTATGTCCTACTGAGGATCATGGTAGATAATGTGGTATGTAGCCCAATAGGATCGCGACGCATATTGCTTTATGCTGCCGTGATGGAATATGGATTCGTTTGTACATGATTTCTAGGCATGTTAGGTAACTGACGTTTCAGCTTTGTTTTAGAGATAGCCAGAAAGTATGAGAAAAAGGTTGGTAATGACAGCTTATCTTTCAACGCTTTTTTGGTCGAAGTATTAGTATAAATCCCCATACCCCCAGACGGATCAATCCCCATGCCCGGGATACGAAAGAGCAGATCCAGGTCAGACGAGTCGATGCCTTCATTGTGACTGCCACCCCCCCACACACACTATGAGTTATCCCTACCCGATAAATTAATCAACAGTTGGTCATTACTGATGCTGCCTCGCTTTCTCTGTCCATGTATTGCAGGCCGAGAAACCCATTGCATCAAATAGGTACCACAATACATCAATTGCATTGAGTAGCCACATGTAACGGGTCCATTGAGTAAGGCTGTATATCCTCTCTTTGGATGACGAGAGACAAGTCATGTCAATAGACAGCTTGGGCAGAGCTTGAATTTCCAGTCTAACCGGCATGTTCCATTTCATTCTCAATTGTTGTTTATTTTCTGTATAGCTCATTGTAATTTATACATCTACACCCAGGTGCATTACACTTACCCTCAGTTTTTGCCTGAAGATTTAGGTTTCATTGTTGATACTTTGTATGCTAGTTTTTTGCTTAATGTTTCTCATGTTTCATTTTGAGCCCTACCATACTCAAGACTTAGGAACTTCACCCTCTTAGGTAGAGATATATCTTTACCTCTAGGAAGGGGGCACTAAGACACTACATTAGACACTTAGAACATTAAATACGAGTGTGCCTTATGCCCATACCCCTCCTTATGTTAGATTATCAGCTTGTCATGAACATTCTTAACTGAATGTGCATGAAGCTTAGGAAGGGGGTGTAATACGTTGGGGTATTTGAGCCTCTCAGAAGCTTTCTCGAGGATCTCTACTAAACCTCTCAGAGTTTGAAGATCCTAGAGCACTAGGATATTTGCTCATATTTGGCTTATATTCCAAGCCTAAAGCTTACTGCTAGCGTGTACTGCTCTTAGGTACACTGCACAGAGCAGGGATCTAGGATACATTAGTAGCCATACATGAATAATCACATTCCATATGTTTATAATGTGATTCAATCATGTTTGATGACATGTTAGAAGGTTCTAATGTAATAGAAACTATTTTGAAGCTATTTCGAAGCTTCAGATTGCCTGTTGCGACTGTTGCGGTCTTTTGTCGCCGACAGTGATTTACGTAACCTTGACAGTGCCTGTGACAAGATAGACTACTCAGAAAGCTGCTAAAATATCGGTTTTATTGCCTTTTTAATTAGAATTGATTGTTATATCAATTTTCTTGTTATTTAGGCATGTGAACCCGTATTACTGGATCAGCCGGTTGGTCCAGCTCAATGTTCGTTCACCTTTTTGTCTCCTTGCTGTTGCCTACGTTGTGCTTGCCAAGAGAATCAATTGGAATGGAGAAATTCATTTAAAACAATTTGATTTCGAAGTGCAAGACAAGGACAAAAGGGTTTTATGTGCACCCTAAGTTCAAGAGGGTTGTGTTACTCAATGCACAGTAAGTCATTGCTCTGCAGCTCTGCAGGGATCAGCGGCTTAAGAGGCAGCTGACCTAGGGCAGTGGGAGGGACAGGATGTCCCCTTGGTAAGACCTCCTTCCTGCATTGTCAAGGGAGGCATCCCGAGCTCTCGAAGATACCTATCTACCTACCTCTGCAGGGATCAGCGCTTGTGCTGGGTTATACATTGCTCGCACGCAATTATAAAAACGCCTGAACGTATCAAAAGAACGCCAGTCGCCTAATTCACAGCCAATATGCGGATCCACTGCCAGGATATATAATGCTGTTGCCGCCGCACCACGCGTAGAATGTGCAGAAAAATTATGCAGGCCAGCTGATCGTAAATAGCGCGCCGTCAAGAAATTCACCGTGGATGCCAGAATTGGTTTACGAGGGTTAGACACAGAAAGCAGCAGTTCCGTGCGTTCATAATCAGCCGTCAAACTAATATAACGCCGAATCCAAAACTGAGGACAGAACTCGCGTCGCTCCATCGGATGTAAAGGATAGCGCTCGAAAGCTGGTCTGCCCTTACGCCACGCCCAAAAAAAGCAGACATCGCCCCTCTGCTCCAGTGTGCGCCTGGTGCGTTGGAGATCCAAGCCCCTGAAAAGGGCGAAGAACCGCAGGCACAAGATGAGACGTGTCCTGATCTTCATTTCGGAGGTAGCGGGCAGGTTTGCTACGTGGTCCAATAATTTAGGGACATCATAATAAACCACGTACTTGGGAACAGAGTAATTCCATTGACACTTCACAGTGCGTAGTAGTGCCTCAAAACGTAGAGACTGCGCTCCAGAGAACATCAACAACGCAGAGTACGCCGCCCGTCCATGTGCTAGGAAAGTCTCCTTGACAAAGTTCAATAACGAGAAAGCCATTGTATGCACAGGCATTAATTCCAAATCCGTGATGGCGGTGAACTCTCTCTTGGAGTGGACGAAGAGGAGAAGCTTTGACCAGGAGTTGTTGTATTGCTTAAAGGTAATCACGCCTACTGAAGGCAGATCTGTTTTAACCTCTTCGTTGGAACGTCTATGCGCTCGCAAGTAGTCTTGTAAAGCCATGCGCAAACCATAGGATGCCTCGCCTTTATCGTCACCGAATCTGGGAGTTGAAGGACCACGTTGTATGACGGGAACTGCAGGTTCGCCATCGCTTGGAACTGGTGCCATCAAGACCGATGCGGGGGCATTAGCACCACCGGTATGAGTCCGTAATTCTCCGCCTGTTCAAGGTATTTGAGGACGCGAGGGATGAGCCGCCATGGTGGATTGCAATTTCCCAGAGATACCTTGTGGGGACAATGTGTGAACAGGTGCACTCCCAATGCACCTGGGTGAGGGCAATCTGAAATGCATCTTGGACATTGCGCGTTCTCCGCATTCGCCATCCAGTCTATTCCCGAACTTATCAACGAAAATTTCCTCGTGAGAGTTGCCATGGTGCGTGGGTCAATGGATGCCTCCGCCAGGGTAATGTTTTGTCTGCTCCAAACATCCCCCGGGTTCTCCTTGCTGGGCACGTAATGAGGCAGGATGTTTACGTTCATCTGTTGGCAATAATCCCAAAATTCTTGCATGAGACAGTTTAGACGCCTCACCGTGCCGCCCCACTTTTGCAGGTAAACCAAGAACACCATGTTGTCCACGTGTAGATGAACCTCCGTGCATAAATCGCCGCTCCAATTTCCTTCCCATCGATATGCCCTTTGGTCGTCGTAAACCACCTGTGTGTGGCTATTCGTTCGTGTATTGTTGCACCCCAACCAAAGTTCGATGCGTCTGTACATAGATGTGTGTGCGGCAAATCCGCGGTGAATGGCCTTTCTTTCCAGATGTGCAACTCTTCCAGAATCAGCACCAGTTGAACGATGACAGCCACTCCTAGCACCGCCGTCGCCTCCAAACCTTTCCGACTGAGAACTGCCAAACGTATGGCCAGTGCTTCCGTGAAAATTCGAATTTGTGGTGCCGCGAAAAGCAAGGACCTTAGGCGTCCCAATATTGTGGAACACCGCCTGCAAGTTGGAAGATCGGCGTGTAGCACACGATTAACGTCCTTTATAGGTGATTGCATCTTTGCCAGTGGTATCATCACCCTTGCTTTTGCCAAATGCAGCCAGAAACCAAGAAATATGAGAGACTTGCGATGTGTTCTTGGATTCCTAGCCTGAAAAGCAAATCAACAAGCATCTGGGTATTCATCCTGCAAAAGTCCGCTGATGGAGCGATGACTAAGAAGTCATCGAGATATACCCACACCAAGGCCCCATGAGCTCTTAGACGTTAGATGATAGGTAGCATCAACCGTTGCCATTCCCGTGGTGCCACATTTCAAGCAAAGAGAAGGCAATTCCACTTGTACAGCCGTCCGTTAAATCAAAAAACCGGTCTCGTGTTGAAACTGGCATGTGAAAATACCCTGACTTGAGGTCAACCTTACATGCATAGTAAGGACTCCCCAGATAAGGCAAAATCTCCCGTAGCCCTGGTAATGGGACACCCACGAACCGATTAACAGGATTCAAACTTGTGCAAGGCCGAATGGAGCCTTGAGGGTTGTCTTGATCTGGCGTCCATCTCCATTAGAAAAATTGAACACACACAGTTTGCCTCTGCAGGTGCAAACTCCGACATGTGACCAGCCATACAGGGGTTGGTAATAGTTCATATATGCAGCGGTTGGTAAAAGGTGATTTTAGAAGTGTTTTTCATGCAGCGGTTCGTAACAGGCTGGTGCTTTTCCATGTGAAAGTTGGTACCAACATCCTCCTCTTTTGTTTACCTTAATGTTTCTTTGTTTTTTCTATTTTGAATCCATTATGATGTCCCGTTTGAAAAACCGGAATGCTTTCGTTTGGTTGAATTTTTCTTTTTCTTCTATAGGGATTATTCTTCTACTGTAGAACGATTATTTCTTCTTCGAAAACTCCTAGGGTTTTCATTTGTGTAACACTGGTACTATCTTTCTGTCACCGTTTTTTCAAAACATTACACTTTTTTTTTCTACACCCTGCACTCTTGCTATTTGTGTACAATGTTTGACTTGCTTTTTTTTTTTCAAAACCTGCACTCTTTTTTGTGTTGGAAGGCCTACACTGTTTTTTTTGTCACTCACTTCTGCGTTGAAAATGCAATTTTTCTTTACCTACTGATTTATTTTTTTTTTCTTTCTGTCACTCACTTCTATGTTGAAAATCCTGTTTTTTTTATCTCCTCAAATATTGTTTTTTTTCTCTGAAGTGGCCACAGTTCCTGCTTTTTTCTGAAACTTGGATTGCACCTCGGCCTTAAATGCTCCTCCATTGCCGTCCGCAACTCGCGTGAACTGAGAAAAATGCGAAAAAAAGGTTGCTCTTGTGTGCAAATCGTCTGACCCTACAGACTTCACCGCCCTTTGGAGGACATGTCGCTGTTGCAAAGGATGAACCAGATATTCACTTTCATCGTTTCGGTGTTATTCAAGAGGAAACAGGAGGTACTACTCTCTCTCACTCATGGTAAGTAACACTGCACAGCTCAGAGTGCCTTCATCATCCGAAGTGTGCACTGCCTCCCGCGCCTCCCTGCCCTTTGCCTGTTCTCCCTGGCTACACGCTGAGCATGTACATCACATGGGGCAGCACGAAACTGTTTGGCAAGTCTGTCCAACCGGGTCTCAGCCCTCCTCTTTGCCGCTCTTTGTATAGGTGCTGTGCCTAGGACTGACAACACGTCAATGTTGTCGTCCATCTCTGCCCCAGAGGCTTCATCTGCCTCTGCCTCTGCCTCTGAGGCTTCCTCTGGGGTTCACCTTCAGGGATACGCACACCATACTTTTGAGGCTGCTCAGCGAGGTCGAAGAATTCACTTTTCCATTTGTTGTTGACCGCTAAGTCAGACATCGTAGAAGGCAGTCGCTCCGTCGTGATCGTCTTGAGACAACCCATCTTGTGCCTGCGACGAATGTTTGCAGCCCATTGGCGGTCCAAAACAGGAGCAAGACGAGGCCTCTCAGCGGTTGTTCTTCCAAGCCCCGCAATGGTGTCCAGGTCAATCACGGCTGCCTCATACTTCAGCTCTTTGATGAGCTTCAGAATTGTCTCCTCCTCTTTGCGGCTGAGAATTGAGTTGGTGCTGTACCCTTCCAGTGGCTGACCCCCCTGTACCTTGCCAGCCCAGGTGCGAAGCGTGGTAGGAGGCGGCACTCGACACCCGTAACGCAGCACAACGTGGTTGTAATTACCTTCTAGGAACAGTTGCACACAAAGGGACCTTTGCGCCGGCGTCCACTCTAGCCAAGTCCTCGGCGCTGAACTCTTGTATTGACGGGCTATAGAAATGCAGGACACCTTCTTTCTCTGAACCTGTACGACTGCGGCCCAGGCGTCGTTCATGGACTTGCCTCCATTGTGTGAGGAAGCGCTGCATGACTGAAGACAGAAAAATGATCAATGTTATTGATCATTATTGGTACTATCATCATTATTACTACTGTTATGAACCACAGAAGCTCAACAAACCGCGATACAAGAGCCTCTGTTCTGCTTTCCCAGATTTGACAAAAATTGGAACGCATTTGCGCGGTTTTAGTTCGTTGCTGCAGCGGTTCGTAACACATGGCGGTTTCTACATGCAGCAGTTCGGAACGCCACCCAAACGGACTCCTACAAAACGAATCTTTACGCTTGCGAACTATTACCACCCCCTGTAACCAACTTCTCTACCTCGAATTCTAGAACAGGATTGTCGTCTGAACATGACCTGCCATATGGGGAGAGTGGTAAAGGTTTGATAATCGTCCACCGGATCGTCGGGATCAAAGCTTAGCACCCAACCGAACCTCAGTCCGTTTTGCAGGACGTTTATTACATACACATCACGCAGTTTTGCCCACTCGTGTGAGGAGGTTTGAACTCGCTCATATGGAGACGTACGTACGTCTACCCCACGCACCTTGACTCCCATATTCAGCACTTCTGTCACAGTGCTCATTTGTCATTTGCGCGATCTGTGGAAACAAATTTCTCATGTGGACGACCTTTACCTTTCCCTTTCCTTTTACCTTTCTCAGGCCGTCGATATGACCTTTGGAAGGAACTCCGTTGGTGGTACCACGACATGGTTGATCGGTTGCAGAACCTCTGCTGTAAGGTATCTTTGTCTTTCAACAGCTTCAAGTCAGTCTCCGGCAGGAGTGGTTGAGTCTCGGGTTTTTCAGCGTCTAATCTGCGATCAATGGCCACACGTCTAGTATGTGTTATTGACCACGAGAGTGCTGCCAGCGACGCGATCGTATGGTGTAACAACTGTACCGGATCGTTTAAAAACGTTCTTTGTTCATCTTCGGAGGCTAATTGCAACGTCGTAAGTAAGCGCAATCACTCACGTACGTGTGTATCCCATCTTGCCTTCTCCGCGTCTGGCTCACGACGGAATGGTGCATTGTAGACCGGCTTGGGGTTCTTCATAAAAGGGCACGTCCTTCATTATTTTTCTCCTTTTTGCAGGAGACGCTTGATGATCGAGGATGTTGCCTAGCGGCGCTCCTGCCACACAAAAGAGGTCCTCGGCAGTCCCGGGGCTCTTCAATACGTCGTGTAAAGACTGTGAGATCATGTACACATCTTCCTTCGCGGACGCCGAGGCTGGCCTTGCCAACTTGCCCTCGTGGACCAACGACAGCGCTTTGTGGACTAACGGAATGAACTCCTTTGGAGTGCACATTGTTTTCTTGCCCGTCAGGGTTGCATATGCCTTGGACGCTTGCCAGTCAGATAAAATTGTGACAGCCAGATCATCCAGAGTTTCAAGTAGAGATTCCAGATTTGTCGAAATTGACAACGATCTTGGGAAACCCATAAAAAACTGCACAACTTCCGTAGTTTCCATTTTTCAGTGAAATCAATGAAACCTTTCCAATAAAAATTAGTTCAATGACTCAAACAGGTGTCCAAAGAATTACATCAAAATTCATGGAGTAACCGGTTTTTGAGCATGGGAAGGCAGCTATAGGAAGTTAAGGCAAGGTTCAACCAATTCGATTCATTTTAAAATGCACCTTGTATGATGTTTCTGGCGTCAAGCAACAGCGACTAGGTAGCTTAATGGTAATGCAAAGGGATGAAATTTGGTCGGATGGGTTCAATTCCCATTATGGGCAAAAAATTGAGTTGTACTATATGGACACTATATACCCTATTTTGAGGTCTCCGGACTCTTTTTGACGTTTATATGGCGATTTGAATTGTTGAAACAGTGTATAAATGTATTTTATAATATAGGGGACTAGTGTACAAAAAGAAGAAGGTACACTAGTGGAGGAACCGGTTGGATGAGCAGTGCCCAGTATGGGGACTGTGCTATGCCGGAGTCGAGCCTCTTGCACCTTTTCCGGATTTCATCCTGAATATGTTGTGTATAGCCACAAGAATGAGTTTTCATATCTTCACTCATCTCATACTACAATTTCTATTTTTTATCCATTTTGAAATCTTGTTGGGCTAAATTAATACTTGTTTTCCCGTTCTTTATGAAAGTCCGCGGGCTTTGATTGCCCCCGTGCATACATTCACTTTTTGTCTAAATACCAAAATTTTTGGGTGAAATGTTGTTTGACCAGGAATGTGGTGAAATTCTTGCGTCATCAACCGTTGCCATTCCCGTGGTGCCACATTTCAAGCAAAGAGAAGGCAATTCCACTTGTACAGCCGTCCGTTAAATCAAAAAACCGGTCTCGTGTTGAAACCGGCATGTGAAAATACCCTGACTTGAGGTCAACCTTACATGCATAGTAAGGACTCCCCAGATAAGGCAAAATCTCCCGTAGCCCTGGTAATGGGACACCCACGAACCGATTAACAGGATTCAAACTTGTGCAAGGCCGAATGGAGCCTTGAGGGTTGTCTTGATCTGGCGTCCATCTCCATTAGAAAAATTGAACACACACAGTTTGCCTCTGCAGGTGCAAACTCCGACATGTGACCAGCCATACAGGGGTTGGTAATAGTTCATATATGCAGCGGTTGGTAAAAGGTGATTTTAGAAGTGTTTTTCATGCAGCGGTTCGTAACAGGCTGGTGCTTTTCCATGTAAAAGTTGGTACCAACATCCTCCTCTTTTGTTTACCTTAATGTTTCTTTGTTTTTTCTATTTTGAATCCATTATGATGTCCCGTTTGAAAAACCGGAATGCTTTCGTTTGGTTGAATTTTTCTTTTTCTTCTATAGGGATTATTCTTCTACTGTAGAACGATTATTTCTTCTTCGAAAACTCCTAGGGTTTTCATTTGTGTAACACTGGTACTATCTTTCTGTCACCGTTTTTTCAAAACATTACACTTTTTTTTTCTACACCCTGCACTCTTGCTATTTGTGTACAATGTTTGACTTGCTTTTTTTTTTTCAAAACCTGCACTCTTTTTTGTGTTGGAAGGCCTACACTGTTTTTTTTGTCACTCACTTCTGCGTTGAAAATGCAATTTTTCTTTACCTACTGATTTATTTTTTTTTTCTTTCTGTCACTCACTTCTATGTTGAAAATCCTGTTTTTTTTATCTCCTCAAATATTGTTTTTTTTCTCTGAAGTGGCCACAGTTCCTGCTTTTTTCTGAAACTTGGATTGCACCTCGGCCTTAAATGCTCCTCCATTGCCGTCCGCAACTCGCGTGAACTGAGAAAAATGCGAAAAAAAGGTTGCTCTTGTGTGCAAATCGTCTGACCCTACAGACTTCACCGCCCTTTGGAGGACATGTCGCTGTTGCAAAGGATGAACCAGATATTCACTTTCATCGTTTCGGTGTTATTCAAGAGGAAACAGGAGGTACTACTCTCTCTCACTCATGGTAAGTAACACTGCACAGCTCAGAGTGCCTTCATCATCCGAAGTGTGCACTGCCTCCCGCGCCTCCCTGCCCTTTGCCTGTTCTCCCTGGCTACACGCTGAGCATGTACATCACATGGGGCAGCACGAAACTGTTTGGCAAGTCTGTCCAACCGGGTCTCAGCCCTCCTCTTTGCCGCTCTTTGTATAGGTGCTGTGCCTAGGACTGACAACACGTCAATGTTGTCGTCCATCTCTGCCCCAGAGGCTTCATCTGCCTCTGCCTCTGCCTCTGAGGCTTCCTCTGGGGTTCACCTTCAGGGATACGCACACCATACTTTTGAGGCTGCTCAGCGAGGTCGAAGAATTCACTTTTCCATTTGTTGTTGACCGCTAAGTCAGACATCGTAGAAGGCAGTCGCTCCGTCGTGATCGTCTTGAGACAACCCATCTTGTGCCTGCGACGAATGTTTGCAGCCCATTGGCGGTCCAAAACAGGAGCAAGACGAGGCCTCTCAGCGGTTGTTCTTCCAAGCCCCGCAATGGTGTCCAGGTCAATCACGGCTGCCTCATACTTCAGCTCTTTGATGAGCTTCAGAATTGTCTCCTCCTCTTTGCGGCTGAGAATTGAGTTGGTGCTGTACCCTTCCAGTGGCTGACCCCCCTGTACCTTGCCAGCCCAGGTGCGAAGCGTGGTAGGAGGCGGCACTCGACACCCGTAACGCAGCACAACGTGGTTGTAATTACCTTCTAGGAACAGTTGCACACAAAGGGACCTTTGCGCCGGCGTCCACTCTAGCCAAGTCCTCGGCGCTGAACTCTTGTATTGACGGGCTATAGAAATGCAGGACACCTTCTTTCTCTGAACCTGTACGACTGCGGCCCAGGCGTCGTTCATGGACTTGCCTCCATTGTGTGAGGAAGCGCTGCATGACTGAAGACAGAAAAATGATCAATGTTATTGATCATTATTGGTACTATCATCATTATTACTACTGTTATGAACCACAGAAGCTCAACAAACCGCGATACAAGAGCCTCTGTTCTGCTTTCCCAGATTTGACAAAAATTGGAACGCATTTGCGCGGTTTTAGTTCGTTGCTGCAGCGGTTCGTAACACATGGCGGTTTCTACATGCAGCAGTTCGGAACGCCACCCAAACGGACTCCTACAAAACGAATCTTTACGCTTGCGAACTATTACCACCCCCTGTAACCAACTTCTCTACCTCGAATTCTAGAACAGGATTGTCGTCTGAACATGACCTGCCATATGGGGAGAGTGGTAAAGGTTTGATAATCGTCCACCGGATCGTCGGGATCAAAGCTTAGCACCCAACCGAACCTCAGTCCGTTTTGCAGGACGTTTATTACATACACATCACGCAGTTTTGCCCACTCGTGTGAGGAGGTTTGAACTCGCTCATATGGAGACGTACGTACGTCTACCCCACGCACCTTGACTCCCATATTCAGCACTTCTGTCACAGTGCTCATTTGTCATTTGCGCGATCTGTGGAAACAAATTTCTCATGTGGACGACCTTTACCTTTCCCTTTCCTTTTACCTTTCTCAGGCCGTCGATATGACCTTTGGAAGGAACTCCGTTGGTGGTACCACGACATGGTTGATCGGTTGCAGAACCTCTGCTGTAAGGTATCTTTGTCTTTCAACAGCTTCAAGTCAGTCTCCGGCAGGAGTGGTTGAGTCTCGGGTTTTTCAGCGTCTAATCTGCGATCAATGGCCACACGTCTAGTATGTGTTATTGACCACGAGAGTGCTGCCAGCGACGCGATCGTATGGTGTAACAACTGTACCGGATCGTTTAAAAACGTTCTTTGTTCATCTTCGGAGGCTAATTGCAACGTCGTAAGTAAGCGCAATCACTCACGTACGTGTGTATCCCATCTTGCCTTCTCCGCGTCTGGCTCACGACGGAATGGTGCATTGTAGACCGGCTTGGGGTTCTTCATAAAAGGGCACGTCCTTCATTATTTTTCTCCTTTTTGCAGGAGACGCTTGATGATCGAGGATGTTGCCTAGCGGCGCTCCTGCCACACAAAAGAGGTCCTCGGCAGTCCCGGGGCTCTTCAATACGTCGTGTAAAGACTGTGAGATCATGTACACATCTTCCTTCGCGGACGCCGAGGCTGGCCTTGCCAACTTGCCCTCGTGGACCAACGACAGCGCTTTGTGGACTAACGGAATGAACTCCTTTGGAGTGCACATTGTTTTCTTGCCCGTCAGGGTTGCATATGCCTTGGACGCTTGCCAGTCAGATAAAATTGTGACAGCCAGATCATCCAGAGTTTCAAGTAGAGATTCCAGATTTGTCGAAATTGACAACGATCTTGGGAAACCCATAAAAAACTGCACAACTTCCGTAGTTTCCATTTTTCAGTGAAATCAATGAAACCTTTCCAATAAAAATTAGTTCAATGACTCAAACAGGTGTCCAAAGAATTACATCAAAATTCATGGAGTAACCGGTTTTTGAGCATGGGAAGGCAGCTATAGGAAGTTAAGGCAAGGTTCAACCAATTCGATTCATTTTAAAATGCACCTTGTATGATGTTTCTGGCGTCAAGCAACAGCGACTAGGTAGCTTAATGGTAATGCAAAGGGATGAAATTTGGTCGGATGGGTTCAATTCCCATTATGGGCAAAAAATTGAGTTGTACTATATGGACACTATATACCCTATTTTGAGGTCTCCGGACTCTTTTTGACGTTTATATGGCGATTTGAATTGTTGAAACAGTGTATAAATGTATTTTATAATATAGGGGACTAGTGTACAAAAAGAAGAAGGTACACTAGTGGAGGAACCGGTTGGATGAGCAGTGCCCAGTATGGGGACTGTGCTATGCCGGAGTCGAGCCTCTTGCACCTTTTCCGGATTTCATCCTGAATATGTTGTGTATAGCCACAAGAATGAGTTTTCATATCTTCACTCATCTCATACTACAATTTCTATTTTTTATCCATTTTGAAATCTTGTTGGGCTAAATTAATACTTGTTTTCCCGTTCTTTATGAAAGTCCGCGGGCTTTGATTGCCCCCGTGCATACATTCACTTTTTGTCTAAATACCAAAATTTTTGGGTGAAATGTTGTTTGACCAGGAATGTGGTGAAATTCTTGCGTCAGTTTGCTAGAAATTTTGCATCGGCCATCATTGTCATTTGTACGGTGCTTCATGGTCAGTATTTTGTTGTTCGTAATCATTTCCCATGTCTGAAGAGTGGTCTCTTCAGAAAGCATTTTTGAGCAACTTGTGGCTTGCTACCTAGTTGTCAGCTATCAGAAGGCTCGACGTGCGCTGAAGGTCTATTGGACGCAGAAAACACACATGTGACATTTTATGCGTCTCCAACCTGCCTCCTTGGAGCTAACACAGTCATCACGCAGTTCATCTCCGGTTGCTCCACGCACAGCTCTACTCATACGAGTCATTGCCCAGAAAGCGTGTGCTACCACTTGCTTACCGGCTCATAGCATGCACCTGTGCCGGTGGCTAGGTGGGTGGGTGGGCCTAAAATGAAATTTCTCCTGTATGCGGAACACAAAACTTAAATCGACCTATAACCCCCCCCTTCTTTAAACGCCCCCTCCATTGTTTTCAGTCAGCCGGGACCCCCCCTTCTCAGCCAACCTCAAACACAGAGCTGTGCAAAGAGGCGGAGCAGCAAAGCGTGAACCACAACTTGAAGATAGTTTGCTCCCAGTTGCTTCTTCCATCAAAGAGGGCTGTGCACGCCCCCCCTTTACCCCCCTCTTTTTTTTTTGCCGGAGGGTGGTATCCGTGAGGGGAAATTGAGCAGAAACTGAAACCAGAAGAAACGATAGATGGTGCGAAGCGCCTGAAGCAAAATTGGACAAATAGCTGACCAATAACCTCCAGTCCCCAGCCACCTCTAACCCCCTCCTTTGCCTCGGGCATTCATCAGGAATCTACAAACTGGTGGGGGGGGTTGTTTATTTCTGCTAAACCTTCTTCCCTATGGCCAGAACGTTTTTTGCGTGTCAGGGACATTGTGTCAATGTTCTGGCCCCCTACTGCTGCACATCTTTTTTCAGCGTAAAACAACTGTGCTTTGTGTTTTTTTTTCCTCCGTAAAATCAAGCTGAGGCTGCGTTCGCTCTGGGATTAACAAATTCAGCACTGCGGCCAAGTTGTTGCACTGCGTGCATACTGCACACGCAGAGGCCGGGATACTCGCCCAAGAATACCTATCACCTGATTGGTTGCACAGCGAAGCAGCAAAGCCCACATGGGAATGCCGAAACTGCCTTCAAATTGGTACTCCACTGTCCCTATGAACAAACCACTCATCCTTGTAAAGTCCGCTTGCTTCGAGTATTTCGGTGCCCGTGGCCTCGCTCTTGGAGGCGGGGATGAGGTGTCCCTTGATTCGGAGCGTGGGGAATGCGTTGTCCGTGGTCTCTTGGGTGATGGGGACCACAAAAAGGGTAAAGGGGAGGGCGGTGGTGATTCTGAGCGTGGACGCGACACACTTGTGATGGCGACCGAGATCAGTGATGTGGTGGGGATAAAGGCCGTACCACAAACTCCTCAAGGTCCGCGGGCTATGTATGGCTACATCACCCCTGCCTTCTCGGGGTCCCCATAGTGGGGACAGTACAATGGGGGGGCTGAAAAATGGGTAAAAATGGTTGACATTGGGCAACAAAGGGTGACAATTCAAATGTGCCACATCCCAAACCCCCCCCCCCCACAGACAGATGGTACTTTGTGGTGGGTGTGGGTCTCCATAGTGAAATTGCACCCCCTTCTTTTATGGCTTCGAACAGCAGCAGCGCAGCGAGCGCACGAGTCGCAATCGCAGTCGCAAACGCACTGCAGCCTGTGAATACATCTGAAGCATCGAAATGCCAGTTGCGTGAACGAAGTGCTGTATAATACTTCGATATCTCTACACAGGGTTTTTGTCTTCAAATTTTTGAAGTGTATATATATTGGTGCTCCGTCTAAAGATCCTGCGCAGAGGTTTGTCGATTTGGGATTTGGCATTTTCGAGAAACAAGAGAAACAAGAGAACAAGAGAGTTCCCAAGTCGTAAACCACAACAAGTGGTAGCCAGCTCGGTGGCGGGGAGATCATTATTCGAGATCAATCCTCGACGCCGTCAACTCGATTTGGATTTCAATTTGCAATGGAGCGACCTTGCGACGACGCACCTATGCTGCACTTTTTCAGAGACAGTCTGTTTCGATCCAACTCACCGTTGCGTCGCGGGTTTTTCAGTTTGTTAGAAAGGTTCATCGCAGAGCGCATCGCAAGTTGAGAAAGCGAGTGGTTTCCATGCATTTCTCGTGATCTTCAGAGCTTGTCGCAGAAGCTTGCAGGTACTCAAGCCAAGGTCATCGAATTGAAACAACGCATCGATGCGTTGCAGACATCAGCAGCAAATGCTACTGCGGCAACTGATCACCGAGTCGACATTTTGCAGTCCTCGACGGAGAATGCAACACAAGCTGCTGTAAGCGAACTTCGACGTCTGGAACATGAACTTTCGCAATGTTATGTCCTTCTCAACGAGTTTGCACAAGTTTGGAGCCAACAACCTTCAAATCACTGCCAGTTTCCACAACAACAACCACAGCAACAACCACAACCACAACCACAGCCGTCTCCTTCGAGCTATTCGCCGTATTCACCGTCGAACAGTTCACCTGATCCACCGCAACGACCACCTCTACAGCCACCTGTCTTCGACCTGTCGATTAATACAGCGAATCCAATGAACCAAGTCGACCCAGTGCATGCCGCGGTGCACCAAGCCAATCCAGTGAACGTCGCAATTCCACGTGCTCCAACATTCGAGATTCTGGGACGTCGTGTTGAACGCTTAAACAAGCTGATTCGAAGATTCTCAGGGAGACCGGGATCTGGAGAACTTTGCACATGGGAGGAGGACCTTATGTGTGCCTTCGCTTTGTTGGATATCACTTCAACCGCCGATCAGGTGGCCACCATACCGTTTCTCCTTGAAGGTGATGCTGTCGATTATTATCACAGTTTGACGAAAGTTGTACAGGATGACTGGTTCGAGCTCATGCGTGTGTTGGGTCCACGTTTCGATTGCATATCCCATGAGCCAGTAACTGTCGAGAATGTTGACTTTGAAAGAAAGTGAGTTCCCTCGACATGCGGACTACGTCAAGGAATTTGAAACTTGCGTCATCAAGTCGAAGGTGATCATCAGTGACCTGCGGATGGGTTACCTCGTCAACTCTCGATTTGTTGAAGGATTGTCGAATGACGCTGTTCGTCGGCAGTACATCGTTGAGGTCCGTTCAAAATGGCGTTCTCGGAGACCATTCGGCTTCGATACTCTGGTGGAGACCATTGCAGAAGCCTACATGGCGGCCGGTTACCAGCTCGTGGAGGTACAGAACGCATCGAGAACGGCACCTGATACCATTGGTTCCGTGGTCACAGGACCCCTGCCTATGATGGTTCCGCCAATTCGACTTCTACAACTGTTCCTTCCAATGCTATGCCAACACCGCACGTCAACCCCATGCCGACTCCAGCCGCAGCCCCCATGGCTTCGACTGTGCCGGAGCCAATGAATCTCGATACAATTGCCAAGCTCCGAGAAGAACTACATGCCTACATTGGTGCACGTCGAAATGAACGGTTCGGACGCCAAGATGGCCGAGAAACTAGGCGCTGCTACAATTGTGGCGAACAAGGCCACTTGGTCCGCGACTGTCCAAAGCTTCGACCGCCATCTCGAGGACGAGAACGTCGAAAATCAAGATCAGGCACGCCACGAAGAGATCTGAGTCGAGACAGTAAAGGACGGTTTCAGTCCCGCTCCAAGAGCAAAGAACGGGCCACGATGGCCTAGGAAACGTCTTCGAAGACCTGGTTGTGGACGTCCTCGAGAAGAGCTGAACACCACCATCAGTACCAGTAAACCCGAAAAGACTTCGACACTTGGGGGTGTCAATGTCGAAGGAAGCGAACCTGGGCATGCGTCTCTGTTCACAGTTCGAAGGCGCATTTGCGCACGTCGTGATGACTCCTTTCACTCCAGTGTGGAATTGTTAGTCGACTGTGGGCCTACCAGTGACTTCATGTCAATGCAGACTGCAAAGAGGGCGTGACTTGCCCTCTACAAACTGACAAACTCTGGACACGTCTTAACAGCCGGAGGCGTCCAGGTCGAAGTGCGATACTGCACGAGAGCCTCTCCATACTCCGCTTTCTGCCGGTCGTACAGGTCCGCCAACTTGTGTATTCGAATATGCAATTTGCGTCGAACGGGGTCAAGCCCGTCATCGTCACTGCTTGCTTGCATCTTATACATTTGATCGACCGGCACTACGGCTCGAGGCATGCAGCACAGAAACACTTGATCCCCTGTGAGATCAGGTCGACGGATCTCCCTTTTGACTTTCGGTAACGAGATGTACTCGATCGCCGTATCTCTGCACTCCTCATCGGAGATACCATCTTCCGTTTTGGACGCATCATACATGCCAGCACCATTCTGGACGTGTGTCGACGAGTGTAGGTCAGGGCGTTCCTTGGCCTCTGGGGTAGGGCTTCCAACCGGACTCGCTTTCGAAGTACTGGATGAAAGTGTCGAAAGAAGGTCCAACTTCGAAGCGGCTTGGAACTGCAGCTGGGTGCAATGTCTTGACTTGTCGAAAGACAACCGGTATTTTCTCGGATAATGTTGGATGTCCGCATACCGTTCTTTCCAGTTGACAGTTGGGTTATAGCTTCGAAGCCATGGTAGTCCAAGCACCACATCCGGCAGAACCTCCAAGACTTTAAAGTGATGTCGAAATACAAGTTCTCCAACTCGAACATGGGCTCTCGTGACCTGGGGAGATCATCAAATACGCCTCGATTCGGAAGACAATCCACCGTGGGTGCACCCTGACATAATGGACCCGAGTCAATTAGATGAACATCGAGGACAGGTGGACAAATTACATCGATCTGGTCGGATCAGACCATCCTCGAGTCCATACAGAGCGGATTGCCTGCTGGTGAAGAAAGCGAATGGTGAATGGCGTATGTGCGTCGACTACCGAGCGTTGAATACACGAACTGTTCGAGATCGATATCCTTTACCTTCAATCCAATCCATCTTAAGTACACTGGGGGGTTCCACCGTATTTTCGAAGATAGACCTTGTTAGCGGGTTCCACCAGATCGGAATCCACGACGAAGATGTCGAGAAAACCGCCTTCAACACACAATTTGGCGCCTTCGAATGGGTAGTCATGCCCTTTGGCCTCTGTAACGCGCCATCGACATTTCGACGCGCCGTGAATGATGTACTTCGGGACCACTTGGGAATCTTCGTATGGGTGTATATCGACGACATTCTCGTCTTCTCGAAGGATGAGGATGAACACCACCGACATCTCCATTTGGTACATGAACTACTCCGTCGACACCAGCTATTTCCCTGCATCGATAAAGCCACATTCTTCGACAGTCGAGTACCCTTCTGCGGATACATCATCGATAGAGACGGAGTACACATGGACCCCGACAAGATGAAGGTCATTCGAGGCTGGCCTCCGCGGACCACGGTTCATGAAGTTCGACAATTCAACGGGTTGTGTGAATTTTACCAGCACTTTGTCGAAGGGTTCCAAGCTGTCGCAGCCCCTCTGTCCGCAATGTTTAAGGCAGATTTCGAGTGGGAGCGGACAGCTCTGCATCAAGCTTCCTTCAACAAGCTGAAGCAAGCAATGATCAATGCGACACATCTCAGTGCCATCGACCCCCGACAGCCGTATCACTTGTACACGGATGCTTCAAAAGATTGCGTGGGTGCCACGCTAGCGCAGCGATGCGCGCATGGAAAGTACAAGGGACATCTTCGACCTATTGCCTTCATGTCGCGGAAAATGCAACCTGCCAAAACGCGATACCCGATTCGAGAACAGGAGGTGTTGGCCATCGTGTTAGCCTTCAAGCAGTGGTATCATCTACTTCGAGGACCACAGCAGGTGCATGTGCACACTGACCACGAAAGCTTTCGTTATCTTAAGATGTGCCCTCGACCGCTGACACCACGACAAGCGCGTTGGTCCCAGTTCCTCGAGGAATACAACCTCACATTGTGGTATCTACCGGGCCTCGAGAATCCAGCAGCGGACGCCTGTTTCCGCCTGACTTCGCGACAGTTGCAAGTTGCAAGTTGCAAGTTTTTGTACCCAAATAGTAATTTGTAGGGTTTTTGCATGGAATTTCTGGCGGCGGCCGGGCAAAATCCGGGCATCTGACTATGAAAACCTCGCCCGGGAAGTTTTTTCCAGTAAAATACGAGGTTGATGGACATCGAGAATGCCACACGTACACGGGCCTTTGTAGTACCCCTGGTCGAGAACTGCGTTTCACCGGAAGGAGAACCTGTCGATGAGTTCCTACATGTGCTCGAGAACTCGTTCGCACACGATGAAGTGTGTCCCCAGCCATACGATCACCTGTACATTTTGCTTGGAAGCGGACGCTCCGTGGGGAAGGAACCTGATGCTGACGAACATGCGGAACCAGCCCTCCAATTCGACACTGAACCAGCCGTCGGGCCGGAGGACCTGGAGCCACTGCCATCAAACGACATTCTGGCTGAGGGTTCACACCAGCCAGAGGTACATCTCGATGCTGCTGGCAACGAGCCAGACACGTCTACCGACACCGACGCCCTTCTCGACATAGACATGGACTGCCCTCTTCGAGTCACTTTTGGCAAAGAACTTCGATATGCTCCGACCCTGGTTCGCTGTCGACGCCACAGAGACAGCACACTACAGTCAGTTCCCTTGCCTAAGGTTGGACCAAACACACCCTACCTTTCAAGTCTTAAAGGTACACACCGTCGAGTACACCGACACTATCAGTGCAAGGATTTGACTTCGACAACTGTGTGGGCAGCGGCCTATCGAGAAGACCCACGTACGAGAAACATCTACGAAGTCGCGGTTCGAAGCCCTGCGGCATGACACCAACTCCGTGATGCCAAGTTGTCCTTCGATGATGGTAAATTCTTCCATTTGTCGACGATGGCCAAGCGTGTGCTTGTCCCTCGAACGCTCGTTACCTCGATTGTGGCTATGTATCACGAGTCGGAGTTCTATGGCCATTCGGGAGTACTTCGAACAAGGGCGCTGATCAAGCGCGACTATGTTTGTTCAGATCTTCGACGTTACGTCGAGTATTACATCTTAAGTTGCGATGTGTGTCAAGCGGCTAAGTCACGGCGTGTCGACACCGCCAGACAACCCAGAACCCTACCGGTGCCCGACACCAAATGGCATAGTGTGTCCATCGATTGGGTTTCAGGATTGCCGTCGACCACTAGAGGCCATGACGCCATCATGACTGTGGTTGACCAATTCTGCAAGCTTGGAATGTTCATCCCCTGGCGCAAAGATATGACGGCCGACGACCTTGTCTATGTGTTCCTGCGTGAAGTAATTCGACTCAAAGGATGCCCTCGACAATTTGTTTCTGATCGAGACAAGCTG
The DNA here is from genome assembly GCA_964036045.1 of Eutreptiella sp. 'Long Island Sound 2002'. Classification (NCBI taxonomy): domain Eukaryota; phylum Euglenozoa; class Euglenophyceae; order Eutreptiales; family Eutreptiaceae; genus Eutreptiella; species Eutreptiella sp. 'Long Island Sound 2002'. The sequence continues at coordinate 1,465,751 of OZ038398.1, forward strand.
TTCGAGTCCCAAGCGTCGAAGGAGTTGGCACAGCGTTTCAAGGTCGAGATGCACCAAACAGTAGCCAACCGTCCTCCAGGCAATGGCCTAGCGGAGCGCAGCAACCAGTCGATCCTCCAACGCCTGCGTACACACGGCATCTTTGGTAACAACAAGTGGGATGTCGACCCTCTGTTCGCCGAGAGTCAGTTGAACAATCTGACGTCCAATAGCCTTCGACTATCCCTGTACGAGATTGATGAGAGATGTAAACCCCATTTTCCATTGGATTTTCCCTGAATGACTTCTCATGCACATGAACCTTCGACCGTGAATGATTACATGCAGCGAGCTGAACGTACCTTCGATTCTGTGCGTGCAATGCTTGCCGAGGAACGTCGACGCCAAATGCATGTGTTCCTGCAAATGGACCGACACGTTCGAGTGCCTGAAGTGGGGGAACGATGGCGGGTGTTGGTGCCGGAATATCGACATAAAGGGAAACTCGATGTTGTTTGGTGCGGCCCTTACAAAGTTCTCGAGGTACTGAACAAGGGCGAGAATGTGGAACTGGACATCCCTGCCCCCCTCGATGGGTTGCGAGTTTTTCGAGACAACATAAAGCCCTACATCCATCGAGAGGGACAGCCAGTGTGGGAATTCCCGATGCCACCTGTCGAAACCGGGGACTCCCCTCGACTTGTCAAGATTGTGGCTAGACGTCGAGTGGGATCTAAAAAGCGCCGCACGTTCCTGTACCGCTGTGAATGGGATGACGACACATGGTCTTGGGAGTCGACTAAAGCTCTAGAGGAGGATCCTGTGTACCTTGAGTTCCTTTGACTCCACCCTGAGTAACATCACTTCTCTGCAGCGTGTATTTTTCGAAAAACTCATGTGGGGTTCCAGGTCGACCACTGGAGCCTCCGCCTATGGTACTACTCCCCGGAAATCCCAAACTTTCTCTCGACCTCCGCCCTCTCGAGCATCACCATTGAATGTCATCGATGTTGACGAGATCAACGACACTGCCGGGCGGAAATGGCGATGGTGCCGAAGCCCCAGCGACATCGACCTCAGCTCCCCACTGTCGATCAGTAGCGTCAGCACCAACTCGACCGAGTCGACCGCTGGACCCTGTTTATGCAAAAACCACACGGGTGTGGGCATTGCCTCTGCTACCAACAATTCGCCCTCAAGGTGACTTGAACCGAATGAATCTTCCATTTTTCCCAATTTCCAACCAACCAAATTTCCAACCAATAAAACCAGCAGAGATTTCCAAGCTCACAACCCACTCAAGTCCCTCAGAGCACGGCAATGACACAAAAAATTCCAACTGAAAGCCCGATGACGAAATGACCCAAGAATCCAATACGGTCCAACAATGATGCAACCAAAAGTTCCCCAATTGTCCACAAAAACCCACAAATGAGCCACGGTCCAACAATGGTTCAAAAATGAGCCAATACGGGTCCAAGACGGGTCCACCAGTCCACACAGGACGAGCACGGGTCCAAAGAGAGTGCAAACGGGCACAAGGTAGGTCCACCCTTGAGAAAAGAAAAATAATTCACAAGCGCGAGTAAGATTCAACCTACTCTTCCGGTCGGACCACATGCAATGCAAAGACGAAGAGTTCATGGGCACGGGCATTATCCTATGGACTTGAGTCATGCATGCAAAAGTGTAAACCAAAATTCACACTACTTCTACCCGTCGACATGGATGGTCTCACCGAGGGTGGAGGAGAGGAACGAAATGATCGACGCCACCGTTGGGCCATCCCCAAAGAGCAAATGAGTCACACTTGAGTCTCCAGACGTCTTGACTACACCAACATGAGGGAATGAAGTGCACATGCACATACATGGTCACATGGGGCATGTAAACACACCAACAAAGACACCAAACCATGACCCGGTTAGCTCCTAGGATCAACAACTAATCTAAACCAAATTACCAAATGAGCAATACACCATTGACAATGAGATCCATGAGATGGGGCAAAGAAGCACATAATAGGCCAATGCCCCCCCGGGCTACTCATGGGACCTAACCTGCACCCAAAGAGAGCACGTGCATGGAGAGATGATCCCAACCAACAACAGCACGTGCATGGAGAATTGGTCTCATCCCGGAGAGCCGCAGAGAGTACATGCATCGCCTAACCATGCGCGAGAAGAGATATTCCCGGACCAAATCCCTTGAGAGAGATTTCCCAATCCACCATGAGAGAAGGCATGCATGGGGAGAGAGTTTCGCCTAGCCTTGACCCAAGAGAGCATGCATGCACTTGGAGAGAGAGTGGCGAAAGATCGACCAATGCCTATCCGTGAGTCTAATCATAAGACGGCGAAACCACGGCATGTCTAAAATGGATAACTCCCAAGCCACGGGCACTTGAAAAAAAATGAAAGAGCCCGAGAGTCTCAAAGGATCAAAGACAACGGTCACATGGGACATGGAATGCTCAATTTACCTCTTGAGGGGATTGACGAATTGGGAGAGAGAGGGAGAGTGAGGGAAAGCACCAAATCCACCTTGGGGAGAGGAAACACTATATGTTCACCTTGACCATGGAATCATAGGCACCACCAAAGTTTGAGTCACACTATGAATGAACCATGCATGAATGACAAATGCAATGTCAACTCTTAGAATAAATGCATGAGACCTCAAAACCAAATATGGTGTGGCACCCAATGGAATCCAATTGCAAGGCAACAACCAATGTATCCCACGACCAGCGGTGCGCCTACCTCAGCCACTTCCACTTCCACTCCTCTTCCACTAGGACTCCTCCAGCTTCCAGGGACTCCTGATCCCCCATACACGTAGGCGTGGCACTGCCGAAACAGATGCGCCCATTAACGTGTACCATTCCCCTCTCAAGTGCAGTGATGCACCCAAGGGCGACAGCCGGTGTGCGCGGAGGCACCACACCAGGGTTTAGCCAGATCGCAATTCCGGGCCTTTTATCTTCCACTGGAGTCGCCCTAGCTTCCGATCGGTATCCGTTTCGGTAACAAGATAGAGCTAACACTATTAGCACCAACTGGAAAGGTATTGGATTCGCTGGCCTGCATTGCGGCGCGACCAAAGACGGCGCGCGCGCACACACAGCAGCAGCCAATCGACGAATCGGAAATCCAAATAATGTTAGAACAAATGCTGGCCAACCGCAGAATTGAAAAAAATCAATGCAACATCAAAAATGCAAAAACAAAACTGAAATCTGCGGTCGAATTAATTTCTCGGATCGAAATTGGGGATTGGAATCAAATGCTGAGATTGCATAATGATTTACACCTGAAATGGCACACAAGCAGCAACATGAGTGTGCAAAGGAGAAATGGGCAACAAACATGGATTCTTGACATGGCTATGCCCTAAGTTTTACAGACCCGTTCTCGGTACCGAACTACAGCCAATCGGCATACGCTGGAAGCTCGAAAGGAAAAGGAGGCCCCTCGTCGAAAGGAAGCAAGGGAGGTGTGTCCTCCCGCGAGGAATTTGCAGGGGTAGCACCGAGTGGGCCAATCCTCATGTCAGGAGCCACCACAGGCTTGGAAATGCTCGAGCAAGCCTTGGCCAATTGGCCTGTCCTAGAATCGACCAAAGGAGGGGGCCCCCCACCCCGCATTCACCGGAAACTTTGCAAGCTGTACGTGTCTCCGCCCCCGGGCAACGCCGAATACTATCGAGGACAGTGCTCCGGCCTCGAAGAGCCTGATACACACTCCAATTCTTCGGAGGAATGGGTTCATGACGAGTGGTTCGATATTGATGAGGATCTCGCTTGCTACATGGGGTACGACGACTGATCCCCTTCCTCTGCTCAGCGTCCGGATGGGTCAGTAGTTCGTGGACATCGCGGCCGAACGCCTGGAAATCGAGGCCGAACACCTCCAGGGCCGAACCGTCGTGGGGAGGAGAGCCGAACACCTCCAACAACAAGGACACTGCCCCCAACGATGAGTCATGGGTCGACCAATCATGGCTGTCCAACGCCCCGAGAACGCAAGCTACCACTTAAGTACCACTCGAATCAACCAGTCCGATTCCTACTTCGAACAAGACGACTACGATGAAGACTATGGAGATCTACCCGATTCTTGGACCGACGACGAGGACTACACGTATGCCACACAGGGTTGGTCGACGCCACCGCCCAGTTATGATACCGTTCAACAACCAGAATCACTGTGGCAGCAATATCATATGCAACAATACGACCATGAAGTCGAGACCATCGAAGAACTCCGACACCTCGGCACATTTAGAATGAAGCCACCTTACCGATTTGGGACGCACGAAGACAATCCACTTGCGACAGAGTATACCAAGCTCGACCCGCAGGTGCTCACCATCGCGTCGAGTGCCATGGCTCGTCAACGAAGAGGTCACGTATTCCTAAGCGAATGCCATGCAACAATTGTGACGAGTACGAACGCCGCTATCACCAAATTGCGCAAAACCATCGACATAGACAGCTGGGGTCGAACAGTGCCGTTCCCCTACGAGACGATGCGAAGCGCGCCTGACACATCCTTCGATGAACATGGGAACGCTGGTAGCACACCGAGCTACCAGTGGTACACGAAGATGGAAGTGGCTTGTCAGAACTTTCGAAGGACCCTCGTCGACTAGCGGCAATGCAACTAAGAGCTCGACTGGGGATTCAGGAACACTCTCGTCGAGAACGACCTGCCCAATCAAATTGCACGCCTGAACCGCATGCATCGAGAGATCTCTGAGATCGATGACCTGATGCACGTCGCCGATGGAATCGACCTAATCTTCAGGTACCGACATCTCTGGACAGTGGACAAGATGCGTCGAGCAGCACCCTCTGCCGTTTCGATCCATGGGCTCGTTTGAGACCCCCAGAAGGTTTGCCAGACGAAGGACTGGCTGTTCGAAGACCGAGCCCCCTTTCTCGCGTACAAGGTCGACTTGCTTCTTCGACGACACCAATTGCGAGGCCTACGAAGTACCACTCGACTTGGGTACAAACGATATGGGTGCGCTCCACATTGAACACAGGACCTTGGGGTCCAACTCCAGGAGTACTATCGACTAGGAGAATCGACCGAACCTTATGCGTACAACGCCGTCGCACAAGGTGCGCCCATCGACCTAGTCCAGCTGGCGACGATTTACCAGACTGGCCCTGGACAAATCAGGTACTATGACTTCGATAAGGAAATTCGACGAGTTGCCTGCCTTCACTCGATCAGTGAGGAGTACATCAACCTCTTTCCTTTCGTGGACGCCGCTGATTTGCTTCGACGTCTGGGTACCTCGAAATACCTCATGTCCACCTTTGAAAGCGGATACGAGGATGGACGACGTTGGCGTCCAGCGGTCAATTTCCGAAAAGATGTGTTCGCCAATGAACCGGAGGAGCACGAGTCTAGCGATTCGCCCGCGAGTGACCCGTTCCACCCGGACCCTGTCGACCACCGGTTCTTGCCGGCGGATTCGAACATCTATCGGCACCACTTCGACATCCCCTTCTTCAAGTACCTCATGCCGATCCATGACGACTTCAAAGCTGCCCATCGACGCAAGGTCAGCTGCCAAGACCAGGTCCTCGAAGCGGTCATTGTCGACACGGCCTCGAGACTTGTGACTGCAGAAGCGGTTTGCTTCGCTCTGCAGAGTGCTCTCGCCGATGGGCAGTATGTGCATCAACACCTCGGTCGACTCCAAGCAAACTCTCGAACCAGCAGCCTTCATATCATTGACCGATATGCCCTCGGCCCTGGAGTCGACGACGTCAGTGTCATCATCGTTGTTCGGAGAGTTTCGATTGCCGACACACCGTGGTGGCGAGTCGATACGCGAACTGGTCAGTTCTACCACAGCATGGCCGCTGGTACTGGTTCGAAGCATACCTATTGATGGTCCACCGGTCAACATGACGCATTCTCCTTCGAGGTCACCAATCGAATGGATTTGTGGAGCAAAGACATTTGGAAACCGTCGAACGTTGGGATTTTTATTCGACCAAGGCACAAACATTGGGACCGGGACAATTTCGAGCGCTTGCCCGTGAACATGTCTTCGTATTCCAGTACAAGTGCCCCGTCGACGGCCGGCTGGGTGATCCCAACCTTCGATTGCTCAACCATCGATCTGCTATCCTGATTCAGAAGCGTGCCCTCGAAAGCGACATTCGTCGACACTACACGGGTCATGACACCTTCAAGTTCATGGCTGGCATCGAGACGCTGAAAGAAGTGCACGAAGTATGTCGAGTCCAGGTGGATCGCTTGTCCACATTCGAGTGGGGCACAGACTGCTGAAGCGACAGTCGGAACGCCAGGTAATGGCTGATTCGACAGTCGGGACGCCATCAATGGTGTTGACTGCCTTAAGATGCCCTGTCGATTTGACAGATGTATAGTCCTGTTGGTTGTTTGTCTGCTGGGCACTCAGTTTCGATGGCTGTGCCCAATGTTATGGTATTTCGACGGACCCACAGCTTTGCTGTGGGTAGCGCCCGTGCAGTGTGCCTGGCGAAGTTGTCTCCTGCATCTTCCGCCAAGACACAGCCGTGGCAGAGTCGAACCCGGCGTATGAATGAGGCGGTGACGACAGGTATACCATATACTGTACCTAAGTGTGTGGGTTTCGACCACTATTATGCTTCAGTAGCCAGCATATGGCGAGGTCCAAATTTTTTTTTCTGGGCCTGCCTTTCAGGTTCGACAGTGTGACGCCCACCCAGAGGAGTGAGACCTCATCGAGGTCTCGGGGGGGGGGTAGTGTTATGGCTTCGAACAGCAGCAGCGCAGCGAGCGCGCGAGTCGCAATGGCAGTCACAATCGCACTGCAGCCTGTGAATACATCTGAAGCATCGAAATGCCAGTTGCGTGAACAAAGTGCTGTATGATACTTCGATATCTCTTAACAGGGTTTTTGTCTTCGAATTTGTGAAGTGTATATGTATTGGTGCTCCGTCTAAAGATCCTGCGCAGAGGTTTGTCGATTTGGGATTTGGGATTTTCGAGAAACAAGAGAACAAGAGAGTTCCCAAGTCGTAAACCACAACACTTCATCTTTTTGGCCACGTAAATATCCACACACTGCCGCTTTTCTACCGATCGCCATTGCAACCAGTACTTTTTTGGTGCTTGGGAGCACACATCTGACCTCTTCTGTGCCTTCTTTTGCGCTGCAGCACGCGCAACAGTAGCAGCACGAGCAGCCTTCAAATCAGCTTGTATGGCATCACTTGACAGTGATGAGCGTGGGACAAGAAATCGTTGCATCAAGAGTCACCAAAAACGAAGCTGTTTCAAGAAAGGAAGCACAGCTGAAGGAGGATGTCTGCTCCCAAAACAGAAAACACACTGCTTGACACAAGGATCGGACGAAAAGCGGCCATGTGTGGACAGCACTATGTACTTCAGCACTTTTGCGACTTCAACCGGGAAGAAACTATCATTAACTAAATCCTTTGGCGTGGTACGAGTGGACAAAGGCAAGGCTTAATGTGTAGCAGTGCAAATCCTTAAAAACACCGAACAAATTGCGCACAAAAATTTCGCACAGAATTTGTTATAAAGAAACCCCCCCCCGTATTTTATCTCCCTCTCCGGTAGGAAGCTAAAAAAACCCCCAGTATGGAACCAAAAACTTGTCAAAAGGGGCCAAAAGTAGGGTCTGAGTATTGGCCGACATTCAAAACTTCGCACTGCGTGTGCACTGCGTGCATGGCATTCCCTGCATCCCAACTACAAATATTGACTAACATTAGTGGAAATGAGACTCTCAAAACATCACTCAGATAAACAGCACATCAAACAAAACTGCACAACATATGGTGAGCCTCCTTATAATTGGTACAAACGCACACACACACAAACACACACACACATGTGACGTGACAAACAGGCACTTACAAAGGCGCTGGGTGTTCAATTCTCGCCAGGCCGACCAGACAGTCGAAGAAAAGTCATGACCATGAGGGAGTATCCGCACCGTGCGTGCACCGGGCGCACACCACATCAGGTATTTGAACAACTTCTCCGGGAGATGGTCTACCAGGAGAGGAGTTGTAGATGGTACCTGGTGGGCTCTGAGGCGTTACCATTCCCCCTGATTGGCTCTGGATGAAAGGGTCTACAGAACAACCCCAGTACCCGCACCATGCGCGCACCGCGGCAGGTGCTCACACCATCGGCGGCGAGGCGCCTTTCTGTGAGTGGAACCGTTGAGGACGAACTGCAGCTGGTCTTCTGCGGGCCAGGCCTGAGGAAGCACAGGCCTTCAGCACTGCCTTGCTGGCAGTGCCAGCACACCAGGGGCAGGTCAAATGCCAGCTCAGCCCCCCTGCCCCAGTCCCACTTCACACACACACACACACACACACACAGAGAGAGAGAGAGAGAGAGAGAGAGAGAGAGAGAGCAATGTCACTGCACCCTGTTCAGACTGCTGCTCCTGATAATTGGTATACCTATAGCAATGCATCTCACTGCAAATCCGCCACCTGCCCCACAAATGACTTCACAACTTCACAAATCTCAGAGATCCTTCAGCGGTGCACAAATGGCAAAGGGATGCCTGCAGAGACCATTTGAACATTAAGCAATGAGGCAGAAACCTGAAGGAAAAAAAGGCTGTAGCATTGTCAACTGGATAGAGTCCCAAATAACATGACACTCAGCAGACAGGATCAGAAGCCACACTGGCATTAGTGAATGCACCTGATGGGACAAATCCATGCCAAAAGCACATGATATGTGGTAAACAGAATACTGCTGACTCCGACACCTTCACTACTCCTGAAATGTCCAAAAATGAACTGTTCATCCAAGAGATGGCTATGCGCCCAACGCTCGTGGCCATCTGTCCTTGTTTTGCAGCCTGGGCTGAGGCGAGGGTAATACAAACAGTATTTGAAACACAGGGCAGACTGTGGGGATTGGATTCACTGTTAAGCATACATCTACAGCCAAGCAGCAGCAGCAGCAGCAGCAGGTTTGCTTTTGAGTTGGCATGGCGAATCGGCAAAACTTGAACTATCAATTTGACTTTCAATTGCAATCCTAAATTTATGCAACCACTGCTTCCCACTCAACCCCAAAACATATTCCCAAGGCACATGCAGAATACCAAAACCACTGCTATCACCTTTTGTTACGTTTAATTGCTTTTACTTGCTTTACGTTTCCAGAAACAGAACCCCATTTTCAATACAGACAAGAGCCAAGTCAAGCACAATTGACAAACCCACGAGTGTGCGTATACGCCAACAAAGGCTAGATTCTGCACATGAGTTTCGTGCCTGCCCCTTGTCCAAATCCTTTGTGTTTTGCGAAGTAAGACACAGGAATGGCAAAGCTGAGGTGGGAAACAGACAAATCTGGTCCATGCTGATGTAAATCACCTCAGGTCTTCGCCTGTGATCATCGCCAGGTGTTCTCACAGGCTTGGCACACCACTCTATCCCCAGACTGGTGTCCAGGGTTCACAAATCCCACGCACTGAGCCGGTGGAGCCCACCACGAAGATGACCGGCCATGGGCAACACACTGATCGATGCGAGGCACCACGTTGACTGCTTTGAAGCGGTGCTCATGTACCACAAGCAGGAGGGTTTTGAGGATACAGGAAGCGTGAATACTTTGTTGGCGGGTAACAGTATGGTGTGCATGGGTGCAACTTGAACATCATGGATCCTGTGGCTCGGAACAGGCATTAGGCAAGCCAACACAGCCTTTAGGGTCTGTGCCGACTGTGCCAGTGAACCTTGCACCTACCAGACCACAGGGCTGGTACGGATTGCAACTCGAGCAGCTATTGACTGCTGGACCCCGAACAAAGTTGCATGTAGCAGACACCTTCGTGCTGTTAAACATCACCAAATTGCTTGAACTCACTTTGGGGGGGGGGGGGGGGGGCAGTACACCGCCCAAAACAACATAAAACCCACCCTCTCTGACAGCCGCTTTTCAAGACCAGCCACTGGTAAAAGGCTGGGAGCGGATGGCCACAAGTTGCACAAGCCATCACATGATTGCGAGGAATGGAACGTCAAACGGACCGTGAGCACTGCAGGGTGAGAGCTTGACAGTGATGCATCTCCCGAAGGCAAACAAGCAAATATTGCAGGTGCGAAGGCAAAAAGGGTGTGTGTGTGTGTGTGTGCGTGCGCGTGTCTGTGTGTGTGAGTGAATTCCAATAATGCTCAAACTGCGCGGTTCAACAAAAGACAACAAAAACCACAAGATAGACCCTATACTTCACACGCAAACGGGTACAGGAGGAATGGGAACCCACTTTGTGGAAAGTCCCACTGTAACCCCTGCCCAAACGACACAAGGGGCATTGGGACCCAATAGAGTGGGAAATACTCTTCCACACACACACTCCGACATCGACAGGAAACCATGGGGAACCAAGCCGGAGCGGACTTCCGTATTCCTTTGGCTATGGCTCTCGAGGCCGTTCTGTGCGTGCATGTGTATGTGTGTGTGTGTGTGTGTGTGTGCCAGGGGACGATTCCATTCTTGCTGGTTCAACAGATCTACTTCCGACCACTTCTGCAAACCATGTCTGTGTGTATGTGTGTGTGTGTGTGTGTATGTGCTGTCACCACCAGACTGGCAAGTTGCGGCTTCTCGATGGGCAAGTCTACGACTTTGGGACATTTTCCTGCCAGTCCCAACGCAGTCGTGACGGGGCACCGCCCACGCACCGCGCACGCCGTGCGTCTGCTTTTGCAAGGTCAACCCAGACCCTGAGTGCTCCACTAGCGCTGCGATGGCGTTCGCAGCGACGGGCCAGAGCTTTAGGGTGACGCATTTCCCGAGGGTGTCCGCGTTTGCGTTGCCATCGGGAAGGCGGGCGCACAGCCGGCGCACGCGGTTTGGTGGCGGGCATGGGGGGGCGGCAGAGATCTCCACGACTCCCCAGACGTTTGCCTCCGGCGCTGGCGGGGCTTGAGCGTGGGACGGAATCCACTCGGAAAGAGATTTCTGGATTGGACGTTGCACGCCCAAACAACTGGGGACCGGCGCAGGGCCGGTGCTGCGTGTTGGCCGGCACCAACACGAGACGCGGGTGCTGGCAGTGCTACATGACACGGTAGCACGCGGCCCCAACCGACACCAATACCGCGACGAGTGCGGCAAATGGAAAGTCCAATTTCCGGGGGGATTGCACTTGCCACGCCTCAGGAAAACTCTCATTTGGCACATTGGCCTCACACACACCCGCCGCCCCGATCAGGTACAGGTACACGCACTTTGGGCAGCACAGGGCTGGGGTGCGTGACTGTGCGCAACTGCACCGGGGCGTAAACGCATCCACTGAGATGTATATATGTGTATATATGGCGCTGTACCTGACCTGCAGTGTGTCTGCCGAGGAAGGCATTGCGGCGTCGGTGCGCTCATGCCGATGCATGAGCCTTGCACAAGCGAAGTGGCCACTTCCGCAGCAACGCCCCTCGCGCACTTGGGTCAGACCAGACTTGTCCCGAGCACACGCCATCGCAGACACGCCCGTGCAGGACTGCATCATACGGAGCCGGTCACTCGACGCAGCTGATTCCTAATGAGTTCAGGACGTGAGGGAGGGGACGTGGCCGTGGTGGGCGGCACCGGGGGTGGGCCCTGCCAGGCTTGACGTCCACGACACGCGTTGCGCACCTGGGGCCAGATGCGTGCCGGCAGGCGGGGGTTGTGTGCGGGGGACCCTCTCACAGGGCAGAGGAGGGGGGGGGCGCGGTGAAATGAAATTTCAAAAATTGCGGAAAAAAAGCGGGAAAAAGGCGGGAACATGCGGCCCAAAACAAAGCGATCACCGGAGACAAGAAGCTGTTGCATTGTACTGCAGGATGGGGGTTCAATGCCTTTGGCGAAAAGATCTAAAGGCAAAAAGACCGCAGCTTTAGTCATGGCATGCACTAGCAGCTCCTGAAAAGGACGTGTGTGTGCCGCAATGTCATGCATGCTGCCAGGGCTCTCACCCCTCCCATCGATTTGGTGCATCCATCTCCTTAGACGCTCCCATGAAACCCCGCGAAGTCAGGCGAAGGAGAGCGAGACTTGGGGGTTACTTTCCGGAATCGGGGGGCATGGCCGCAGCAACGCGCTTCCAAGGAATGTGCGGGTAGGAAAGCACTTGAAGGAGCACAAACCTTGGGCTTGGCCGTGACTGTGCTCCTGCCAGTGCTGCCCGGATGGGTTCCATTGGCCGGGCACCTCCTCCGCCGACAGAGCGAGAGGCTCCGCTGCAGGCCCTCCTGGGGTCTGTTCAGCAGTCGCTGGGCCATGGCCTGCCCTGCTGTGCCCTGCCGGGGGGCTGCGTGCTGTACACCATCGGGCGGTGTTGCAAAGGCAAAGGCTGTCAAAGGGGGAAGGGGGCTCCCACGGAAGGTGCGGGGCTACAGTAGGGCACGCACGGTCTCGGGCTGGGGGGGGGGGGGGGGGCTCAGTCCCCTGGTGGCCGCGGGGATGGGGGGGCGAGGGGGGGTCAGACAGGGCTCCCGAAAAAGTGATTCTGAACCTGAACAATCGGAGTTGGAAGAATCGGAGGCAGAAACTGAGTCTGGATCAGGGAAAGAGTCATCAGGCTTGTCCTTCACAGGGGACACCACTTCCTCAATGTCCACATCCACACTCTCCGCATCATCGCCCTTTCCCTTTGTCTGCACGCTTTGATTGCAGATTTGAGCACCTCCGTTTTTTCCTGTACTCTTCAACTACAGATTGGTAATTCTACTCATACAAAGGTGCAGCATCACGTGCCACAACCAACAACTTCTCCAACATGTCCATTTCCCTGTGCCTACGATCAGCAGAATTGATCCGATTCAGGAGAGAAAATAACCTTTCAACATCTGCACTTGTTGGAGAAAGGGCAAGAGCGCACCTCAGCAAAATGTGAAGGTGGCCATTGCTGTAATTACTGGTTTCCAGAAAATTTACAATGGATGAAACTCTCATCTCTGGGGACAGTAGGCACTTGCTGATGATGAACACAGTGTCAGTTGACACCGTGTGTCATCTCTATGCTGCGCATTCCCACCGCATGCAGCACGCCCAAACCCTCCCTGCAGCCCATGTCCTCATCAACTTTGCCCCCAGATGCATTGTTCCCCCAGTGGTAGGCCACTGCCCATCAAATGACTCGAAAATTTGGCAAAACCCAACTTTTGACCCCCCTTAAAGAGGAGGAAGCGGGGGGGGTGTCAAGGGGGGAGGTCCGGGGGGGGGGCGGGTACACACAAGCCTTCTCCAAGAGCCCCGCCTGCCAACCAAATAAACTTTTGACCCGCCCAGAGAGCGCGCATTGACCGCCGCTGGCCGTGCCACAGCCTCCAAACGCCAATCAGACAGCACTGCGCCCCCACTCCACAGTCCACGTCTTCAGTCTCCGAGTTTACCCTCGGGAACGGCCCAGACCCCAACGGTGCGTGGCCCCGGCGGTGTCTGTGCGCGAGGGACGGGGCGATGAAACAAGAGGCTTTGCCACCGCACCAGGACAAGGGGTGGAAGCCTTCGTGGGCGTGTGTGGGGAACAGTCCATGGGTCCACACTTTATGGGGGGGCGCCATGCGTTCACCGTGTCGGACCACATCCCAGGGGGTCACCCTTGTCTGTGGGGGGGGCAGGGGGAGGGCCGTACCGATTTTGGCATACTTGTCTGACATTTCATTGTGGACTTCCCCAGTGTGCCCTTCAACCCACTCCAGACCTTGGCATTTAGCCAGGATGGAAGTGCGCACTTCCTGCACCCAAAATGCCTGCCTGACTGGCCGGCGCGCGCTCTGCGCAGATGCAATGGCGCCCTGGCAATCCAGTCGGATGGTGTCCCCTACTTCCGAAAAATGGGAGCCCAGGAGCATTCCTACTAACTCCGCTTTATAGGAATTTGGGTCACCAGGCACTCTGCACACGGCAATGCGGCCATCTTTCAGCACAGCGGACGCCCCAGATGAGGGGGGTTGACCCATCTTGCTGCCGTCCGTGTAGGTGGCTGGCGGCTGGCATTGCGGGGGTAAAAGGTACACTGTAAGCCCGGCTACGTGGGCCACCTCGACGGCGTCGCGCTGTAGTTGTTGAGCTGCCCACGTAGTGTGTACGGGTGGCTGGCGAGGGTCGGGGTCAGGGTTGAGAAGGGAGACAGCGGCGATGAAGGCATGGTATGGGGAGACAGTGGTGTGGGGGGACGTGGAGAGTGTATGTAGTCGCTGATTGCGGTGCAGCGAGTCCAGTACCCTAGTGGGGTGCAGGATTGGAAAGTATCCGAGGCCAAGGCCACGACTACGATGCGTGTAGAGTGTTTTCTTGGCGACGAGGGACGGAAGACCCATGACGCCGAAGATAAACTTCTCCAACAGGGAAGTGATGGACATTAGCTGCGAGGCGCGGAGTGGGATGCACTCTGTGCGATAGAGGAGCCTCGGTAACACCATAGTGTTGACTAAGAGGACTCGGTCAATCACTTGAATGGGTTGGGAGTGCAGCTCATTTAACTGGGCTTTCAGCTCTTGCAGCACAACCTCAACGCAGGCATCAGGGCAGAGGCAGGGGGAGATAGGGTGGCCCAAATGCATGAGGTAGGGGGCACGTGCAAAGGTGTGCAGTACCTGTACACTCCACTCTGGCGGGTACGGCGCAGAGACGGTGTACCATGGCGACGGACTGGCAGCCTGAACGGGGGAGGGTGGGTGCAGATACTTGGGGAGGGTGGGCAGGACAGGGGGCAGGGGTTGCATGTGAAGTGATTCGCTTTTGGCGACGTTCACCTGGCAAGCAATCAGACTGAGGGCGGTCTGTACGACCTCGGCAACGTGCTGGCTCTGGCCATACGGTGCGGGGGAGCATATGTCGTCGACATAAGCCGAGAAAGGGATGCCGTGTTGGTCTAACACTCGCAGGGGGATCTCAAAAACAACGACAAACAAAAAACAGGAAAGGGGGCAGCCCTGCTTGACGCCATGTGTCGTCCTAAACACTGTCTCCTCCGCTCCTCGTAAGAATGTGGACCCTTGCTCCATTACCAGGGAGATTATTTGCAGTAATTTGGAGGGGGTCCCCATTCGGTCGAGTACACCTAGGATAAGAGCTTTGGGTGGACTGTCAAAAGCGTGATAGACGTCGAAGGCGAGTAGGGCTTCCTTGTCCCGTACGGAGTCGATGGTATCCAGAAAAATTTGTGTGGCATGTGCTGTGGACGTGCCCTGTCTGCCGCCGAATTGGTTGGGGTGCAGGTGGGGGGACACTAAGGGGTAGAGCTTGGAGTAAACCCAGCGCATAAAAAGGCGGTAGATAGAATTGCTCATGGCAATTGGTCTCCACCGATCAGGGTCTTGCCACTGGCCCTTTCCTTTAAACAAACAAAATGTCTCTGAGACCAGCCAGGGCTGTGGTAAAAAGCCTTCAGAGTAACAAAGGGAGATACAGCTGTGAACTAACTTGAAGACGGGGTCGGGGAGAATGTGCAGTAGGTACGGCGGGACTCCGTCCGGTCCGGGAGATTTTTTCCTAGACGCACGGGCAAGGGCACGCAGTTCACTGAAGGTGGGGGGGGGGGGTCGCACAGTCGTGCTCTTTGGGGTATGAGGTCTAATGCGTGAGAGGACCACGGCGTGTTCCGTTGCAATATGCGTTGTATTTTCCTGGTGGGGGTGGGGAGTGTAGACTGGGCGGGGGGGGTGAGGAGGGTATGCTTGATGCGGCGGTAGAAGGTCTTGGACCTTCGCTTGGCTTGTTTGGC
The DNA here is from genome assembly GCA_964036045.1 of Eutreptiella sp. 'Long Island Sound 2002'. Lineage (NCBI taxonomy): Eukaryota > Euglenozoa > Euglenophyceae > Eutreptiales > Eutreptiaceae > Eutreptiella > Eutreptiella sp. 'Long Island Sound 2002'. The sequence goes on from OZ038398.1 coordinate 1,481,477, forward strand.
CAGTTGGCGTACTACAGACGACCAATCACTGACATCGTCAGAGGCTGGCGGGGAAGGTGGCCTCTGCGAGTTAACCCGGCGCATGGCAGTGAGCATGTGTGAGCACAGTTGTTGGTATGTGTGTGCAGTATCACTGGCAACGGTGGGGAGAGGCAATGCAGCTGTGGCTGCAGATATGTCACGGCGGAACCGCGATACATCCCTACGGTTCCACTGGGCGCAGCGCGCCTCAGGGATATGGGGCTGCGCCCAGGGTATAGTGTGGATTAGTATGGGGTTGTGGTCCTGTATGCCTTTGACCGAGGAAAAGTCTACTACCTGGGCACCAGAGGTCTGAAAGAGTGCACCGAACAGCCTCGTGCCGTATGCGCGGTCAAGGTAGCTGCGCGTGCCCGCATAGCGACGCACCCTGGTGTATGGGGTGCACGTCTGGTGTGGGATCAAGAGGTCAGAGAGCGAGCCGGCCCGTTCTTTGGCAACCAGCCACGGCCACAGGGGTGCTCGGAGGGCTGTGGTATGGCCGGTATGTGTCACAGCATTGTAATCACCTAAGATAATAGCGCACTCGCGGGCAAGGCGATCTAGATGTCTCTCACAGGATGACCGCTCCCTAGACGTGTGGGGACCGTAAAAGGACGCTACAGTGACAGGGGGCATCGACGGGTCGCTGTGTAGTTGCAGGGAGGTGGTGATGAGCCTCCCGTCAATGATGGTCTTCATAGTGGGCCTGTGTGGTGCGATGGAAGTATGTACAAGCAAGGCTACTCCGGCCTTTCTGGAGGGAGAGCTGTGTAGCAGGTGATATCCCCAGTACATAGCCACTCTCTCGTGGTCCCGCAGGGAGGACGAGGCACTGGGCCGGAATTCCTGCAAGGATAATGTGTGGGGGAGGGGGTGAAAACCGGCCAGTAAATGACATAGGCGGTTCGGTGTGATTGGCTCTTGTGGGTGGTCACGATCGGTTTGAAAATCTTCGACTGTCGACCTGTTGGCCGGTGACGATCGGGAACCGATTTTGCACAAACGGTGCTCTCCTGACATTCAAATCGGGGACGATAAGGCCAGAGTGCGGCACACTTGGGGCCCCGAAAGAGTTTTTTTGTTGCTCAAAATTGGGAAGAGGCACAAAAAACGAAATGAGACCGCCTAGTGTGTGTTTTACCACTCCGCCCCGGACGGTCCCCAACCCTCCCCCATTCCCCAACCTTCATTGCAACCTCCAGAAACCTTCATTGCAACTTCCAGAAACCTGCGCTGTAACCTCCAGAAACCTTCACTGCAACTTCCAGAAACCTTCGCTGCAACCTCCAGAAAGCTTCATTGCAACTTCCAGAAACCTTCGCTGCAACCTCCAGAAACCTTCATTGCAACCTCCAGAAACCTTCCCCAAGCTCCAGAAACCTTCATTGCAACCTCCAGAAAGCTTTACTGCAACCTCCAGAAACCTTCGCTGCAACCTCCAGAAACCTTCGCTGCAACCTCCAGAAAGCTTCATTGCAACTTCCAGAAACCTTCGCTGCAACCTCCAGAAACCTTCATTGCAACTTCCAGAAACCTTCGCTGCAACCTCCAGAAACCTTCGCTGCAACCTCCAGAAACCTTCACGGCAACCTCCAGAAACCTTCGCTGTGACCCCCAGAAACCTTCGCTGCAACCTCCAGAAACCTTCACTGCAACCTCCCGAAACCTTCACTGCAACGTCCAGAAACCATCACTGCAACCAACAGAAACCTTCACTGCAACCTCCAGAAAGCTTCATTGCAACTTCCAGAAAGCTTCACTGCAACCTCCAGAAACCTTCACTGCAACCCCCAGAAACCTTCCCCAAGCTCCAGAAACCTTCCTTGCAACCTCCAGAAAGCTTTACTGCAACCTCCAGAAACCTTCGCTGCAACCTCCAGAAACCTTCACTGCAACCTCCCGAAACCTTCACTGCAACGTCCAGGAACCTTCACTGCAACCTCCAGAAACCTTCGCTGCAACCTCCAGAAACCTTCATTACAACTTCCAGAAGCCTTCGCTGCAACCTCCAGAAACCTTCACTGCAACCTCCAGAAACCTTCACTGCAACCTCCAGAAACCTTCACTGCAACCTCCAGAAACCTTCACTGCAACCCCCAGAAAGCTTCACTGCAACCTCCAGAAAGCTTCGCTGCAACTTCCAGAAACCTTCACTGCAATCTCCAGAAACCTTCGCTGTAACCTCCAGAAACCTTCGCTGCAACCTCCAGAAACCTTCACTGCAACCTCCCGAAACCTTCACTGCAACGTCCAGAAACCTTCACTGCAACCTCCAGAAACCTTCACTGCAACCTCCAGAAACCTTCATTGTAACCTCCAGAAAGCTGCACTGTAACCTCCAGAAACCTTCATGGCTACCTCCAGAAAGCTTCATTGCAACTTCCAGAAACCTTCGCTGCAACCTCCAGAAACCTTCATTGCAACTTCCAGAAACCTTCGCTGCAACCTCCAGAAACCTTCACTGCAACCTCCAGAAACCTTCACTGCAACCTCCAGAAACCTTCATTGCAACCTCCAGAAACATTCACTGCAACCTCCAGAAACCTTCGCTGCAACGTCCAGAAACCTTCGCTGCAACCTCCAGAAAGCTTCGCTGCAACTTCCAGAAACCTTCACTGCAACCTCCAGAAACCTTCGCTGTAACCTCCAGAAACCTTCGCTGCAACCTCCAGAAACCTTCACTGCAACCTCCCGAAACCTTCACTGCAACGTCCAGAAACCTTCACTGCAACCTCCAGAAACCTTCACTGCAACCTCCAGAAACCTTCATTGCAACCTCCAGAAAGCGTCACTGCAACCTCCAGAAACCTTCGCTGCAACCTCCAGAAAGCTTCACTGCAACCTCCAGAAAGCTTCGCTGCAACCTCCAGAAACCTTCACTGCAACTTCCAGAAACCTTCACTGCAACGTCCAGAAACCTTCGCTGCAACCTCCAGAAAGCTTCGCTGCAACCTCCAGAAACCTTCACTGCAACCTCCAGAAACCTTCGCTGTAACCTCCAGAAACCTTCGCTGCAACCTCCAGAAACCTTCACTGCAACCTCCCGAAACCTTCACTGCAACGTCCAGAAACCTTCACTGCAACCTCCCGAAACCTTCACTGCAACGTCCAGAAACCTTCACTGCAACCTCCAGAAACCTTCACTGCAACCTCCAGAAAGCTTCACTGCAACCTCCAGAAAGCTTCACTGCAACTTCCAGAAACCTTCACTGCAACCTCCAAAAACCTTCGCTGTAACCTCCAGAAACCTTCGCTGCAACCTCCAGAAACCTTCACTGCAACCTCCCGAAACCTTCACTGCAACGTCCAGAAACCATCACTGCAACCAACAGAAACCTTCACTGCAACCTCCAGAAAGCTTCATTGCAACTTCCAGAAAGCTTCACTGCAACCTCCAGAAACCTTCACTGCAACCTCCAGAAACCTTCCCCAAGCTCCAGAAACCTTCCTTGCAACCTCCAGAAAGCTTTACTGCAACCTCCAGAAACCTTCGCTGCAACCTCCAGAAACCTTCACTGCAACCTCCCGAAACCTTCACTGCAACGTCCAGAAACCTTCACTGCAACCTCCAGAAACCTTCGCTGCAACCTCCAGAAACCTTCACTGCAACCTCCAGAAACCTTCACTGCAACCTCCAGAAACCTTCACTGCAACCTCCAGAAACCTTCACTGCAACGTCCAGAAACCTTCGCTGCAACCTCCAGAAAGCTGCGCTGCAACTTCCAGAAACCTTCACTGCAACCTCCAGAAACCTTCGCTGTAACCTCCAGAAACCTTCGCTGCAACCTCCAGAAACCTTCACTGCAACCTCCCGAAACCTTCACTGCAACGTCCAGAAACCTTCACTGCAACCTCCAGAAACCTTCACTGCAACCTGCAGAAACCTTCATTGTAACCTCCAGAAAGCTGCACTGTAACCTCCAGAAACCTTCATGGCTACCTCCAGGAAGCTTCATTGCAACTTCCAGAAACCTTCGCTGCAACCTCCAGAAACCTTCATTGCAACTTCCAGAAACCTTCGCTGCAACCTCCAGAAACCTTCACTGCAACGTCCAGAAACCTTCACTGCAACCTCCAGAAACCTTCATTGCAACCTCCAGAAACATTCACTGCAACCTCCAGAAACCTTCACTGCAACGTCCAGAAACCTTCGCTGCAACCTCCAGAAAGCTTCGCTGCAACCTCCAGAAACCTTCACTGCAACCTCCAGAAACCTTCGCTGTAACCTCCAGAAACCTTCGCTGCAACCTCCAGAAACCTTCACTGCAACCTCCCGAAACCTTCACTGCAACGTCCAGAAACCTTCACTGCAACCTCCAGAAACCTTCACTGCAACCTCCAGAAACCTTCATTGCAACCTCCAGAAAGCGTCACTGCAACCTCCAGAAACCTTCGCTGCAACCTCCAGAAAGCTTCACTGCAACCTCCAGAAAGCTTCGCTGCAACCTCCAGAAACCTTCACTGCAACTTCCAGAAACCTTCACTGCAACCTCCAGAAACCTTCACTGCAACCTCCAGAAACCTTCACTGCAACGTCCAGAAACCTTCACTGCAACTTCCAGAAACCTTCACTGCAACCTCCAAAAACCTTCACTGCAACCTCCAGAAACCTTCGCTGCAACCTCCAGAAAGCTTCATTGCAACTTCCAGAAACCTTCGCTGCAACCTCCAGAAACATTCATTGCAACTTCCAGAAGCCTTCGCTGCAACCTCCAGAAACCTTCACTGCAACCTCCAGAAACCTTCACTGCAACCTCCAGAAACCTTCACTGCAACCTCCAGAAACATTCACTGCAACCTCCAGAAACCTTCACTGCAACGTCCAGAAACCTTCGCTGCAACCTCCAGAAGACTTCGCTGCAACTTCCAGAAACCTTCACTGCAACCTCCAGAAACCTTCGCTGTAACCTCCAGAAACCTTCGCTGCAACCTCCAGAAACCTTCACTGCAACCTCCCGAAACCTTCACTGCAACGTCCAGAAACCTTCACTGCAACCTCCAGAAACCTTCACTGCAACCTCCAGAAACCTTCATTGCAACCTCCAGAAACATTCACTGCAACCTCCAGAAACCTTCGCTGCAACCTCCAGAAAGCTTCACTGCAACGTCCAGAAAGCTTCGCTGCAACCTCCAGAAACCTTCACTGCAACTTCCAGAAACCTTCGCTGCAACCTCCAGAAACCTTCACTGCACCTCCAGAAACCTTCACTGCAACGTCCAGAAACCTTCACTGCAACTTCCAGAAACCTTCACTGCAACCTCCAGAAACCTTCACTGCAACGTCCAGAAACCTTCACTGCAACCCCCAGAAAGCTTCACTGCAACCTCCAGAAACCTTCACTGCAACCTCCAGAAAGCTGCATTGCAACGTCCAGAAACCTTCACTGCAACGTCCAGAAACCTTCACTGCAACTTCCAGAAACCTTCACTGCAACCTCCAGAAACCTTCACTGCAACGTCCAGAAATCTTCACTGCAACGTCCAGAAATCTTCACTGCAACCTCCAGAAACCTTCACTGCAACCTCCAGAAAGCTGCATTGCAACCTCCAGAAACCTTCACTGCAACCTCCAGAAACCTTCACTGCAACTTCCAGAAACCTTCACTGCAACCTCCAGAAAGCTTTACTGCAACCTCCAGAAACCTTCACTGCAACCTCCAGAAAGCTGCACTGTAACCTCCAGAAACCTTCATGGCTACCTCCAGAAAGCTTTACTGCAACCTCCAGAAACCTTCGCTGCAACCTCCAGAAACCTTCACTGCAACCTCCAGAAACCTTTGCTGCAACCTCCAGAAACCTTTGCTGCAACCTCCAGAAAACTTCACTGCAACCTCCAGAAACCTTCACTGCAACCTCCAGAAACCCCAGCAAACTTCCAGTCCTTTCTGCAAAACTTGGGCAAGAGCAGGAGTATCCATTTCCGAAACCAGGACAACCTTTACTAATGGGACAAGGCCAGTGGGTTTCCAACTCCAACAACTTACTGTGACGTGAAACACCTGCGGGTGGGCGAAGGATGTGGGGTCCGGACTTACACTCACATGCCCCCTGCCCAACCCCCTCCCACACGGGGCACAACAGAAGTGCACGGGGGACGACACTTTTTCGGAGGTACGCCGTGACGCCGCTGTGCGTTCCGACGTTGTGATTCGTGCACAGCTCACATTTGCTCGACTTGATGTTGAAGCCGTGGCAGGTCTGCAGCGCGAGGCACTTGATGGCGCACAGCGATGGGTCTGTGATCGCTTGGACCTCTGCGGGCCACGAATTGCCGGGGTGACTGCACGTCGAACCCCCGACGGCGGCGTTGGTGAACTTGTCGAACTGATTGAGGCCTGCGAACGACCCCACGCCCTTGTGCGATACCGTGAATAGGCCACGGATTGTGGGTGATCAGGGCTCCTTTGAAGAGGGGGTGGGGGGTCCAGCCCCCCCCCCCCCCCCTCCCCCCGGTGGGGCTGAGGTTCAGAGGCGCGGAAGAGAATTTTTTCGTCTAAACTAATTGGCGTCGAAGGCGCCAAAACCTTTTTGATCGCCGAAGGCCCGGAAGAAAATTTGGCCCAATTTTTTTTTGGGGGGGGGGGTCCAGGGGTGATGTCCCCCCCCCCCACCATCCGTGGGGCCGAGTTGTTAAAAGGAGCTCTGGCTGTGATCCACAGCACGACCAGCGGACCAGGGCCCACCAGATGCGACACCACCCGTTCGCACTCTGTGCGTGAGAGCGCCCCTGACGCCTTTTGTGTCCTGCACCGTGTCATATGTGATGGGTACAGAGCGGCGCCGGGGGGTGACGGCCGGCGTTGTTCCGTGGCCCAGCGGTGCGTTGCTTTGAAGGAGCCAGTTCTTGTGGGGGGCTATTCGGGCAAAGTTCTGTTTGCAGAGCACAAAAACTGCAAGTGGCTCACTCTTGGCCCCCCTTCGAGCGCCAGCATCCAGCACAATTGCAACCTTCCGTGCTCTCAACACACGGTTCATTGTGCGCCGGCGACCTTGTCCGACGATCAGAAGTGGCCCACAAGTGGGCAAATTGGCTACCTCACCCCTGCCGTATCGGGGATCCCCACCGCTTCAAAGCGGGGGGCATAATCAGAAGTGGCCCACAAGTGGGCGAAATGGCTACCTCACCCCTGCCGTATCGGGGAGCCCCACCGCTTCAAAGCGGGGGGCAAAATCAGAAGTGGCCCACAAGTGGGCGAAATGGCTACCTCACCCCTGCCGTACCGGGGATCCCCACCGCTGCAGAGCGGGGGGCAAAATCAGAAGTGGCCCACAAGTGGGCGAAATGGCTACCTCACCCCTGCCGTATCGGGGAGCCCCACCGCTGCAGAGTGGGGGGCAAAATCAGAAGTGGCCCACAAGTGGGCAAATTGGCTACCTCACCCCTGCCGTATCGGGGATCCCCACCGCTTCAGAGCGGGGGGCAAAATCAGAAGTGGCCCACAAGTGGGCAAATTGGCTACCTCACCCCTGCCGTATCGGGGATCCCCACCGCTTCAGAGCGGGGGGCAAAATCAGAAGTGGTGCCCAAAAGAGGGCCGGGGGGGGTAGACACGTTCGGCCAGGGCAAAAAGGCCTCTAGGGGCTGTCCTTAAGGGCCGTCCTTAACAAAAAAAAAATCTCGGTCCTTAAGGTTGGCCCTGTTGCAGACAATAAATGTGAAGTATCGTGTTGTTGCCTGCACCATTTCCGTGCCCTGAGATGCCCCCGTGCCCAACGGTCCCCCTCGTTTGATATGGCCCACCATTTCAGTGGTCTGCGTGCGCAGGAGCCACGGCTGGTCCAAGCCCCCTGTGCAGGGACCGGGAGGGGGGGTGCCCACTCGATACAATATTGTTTGAAGAAATACTTATCGGAACGCAAAAGACTTTGGGGACCCACAGGACCTGGCGGCCGCAACCGCTCTGAATAGGGGAGCGAACCGGATTTCTGCGCCTTCTACGCCCCGCCGGATGGTGATGTGTGAGCTGTCACGTGTGTTGGTTGGCGAGACGCCCCCCACCCCCCGTGTGACATTCCGTCCAGTTGTTGTTTCTTTACGGGGCCCTGGACAGTCACCCGTTCTTCCCTTCGCATGTTGCGTGGGGTCGCTGCGTTCTGTCGGCCGCTGCGGCCGGTGCTCTTGCTGGTGTCGTTTCCGCATTCGCGGAGCCCAGTGGTTGGTGTGCTGGGGCTGTGCTGGATGTGGCGGGATGTGCCGTTTGCGCGTTAGCAGCGCCCAGTAGTTGGCGTACTGGGGTTGTGCTGGTTGTTAGGGGGGTCGTTTGACTGTTTTTGCTGTCCCCACACCCCCGTCCTCAGGCTCCCACAACCTGCCTCTCTGTGTTTCCGTGCCCCCCGCCCCCCCGCCGCCTTGCAAGAACAACACTGAGGGCCCAATATCGACGTAACCAAGATGTCGTTCTGACAAGAGGGGGGGCGGGGCTACAAAGGGCAAAGTGGGACGGGGTTCCAAAAGTTGCGGAAACAACACCGACTGTCGTCTTGCCAAAGGCGTTGGTCTCGCAGAAGAGGGGGGGTTGGGTTGGGTTGGGTTGGGTTGGGTCATGGCTCGCACCGGACGCGGGTCCCCACGGCCGATGTGTCCTTCTCTCACCGCACGACTGGGCCCTACCCCGGCTGCCTGGTCTCACAGCCCCCCAGACGGCTGACGACCCCGAACCACACCAAAGGCGCTGGTGGGAGGGAGATACCGCCGGGCCTGTGTGCGTCTGCCGCGCGCGCGTCCGGGGCGGGGCAGGGGGCACGTCGGGCGGTGCCTGGCCCCGCCGGTGCTGCGGGGGGGTGCTCTTGGTCTTGGTCCTGCCGGTGGTCGCTTGCTCTGCTGTGGGGGTTGTGCTGCGCCCCTGCCCTGGCCTGGCACCCTGGCACAAGTCACACGCACTCGCAAGAGAGGGGCTGGGGGGTTCATGCGGATCCTGAAGCCCCATAATGCCCAGTTGCCCGCCCAAACACGGCGGCCCAACCCACGAAAGGCAACGCACGACAGACGCGGCAACTCCACACGACCTCCGGCAGCGCCACACAACCAACACATCGCCAGCCCCCGAAGGCCGCACCTTGTTTGAGGTACCCCGTGACCCCGTTCTGGTTGGTCTTCACGTCGTGATTGGTGCAGAGCTGGCACTTGCCCCCGACGATGTTGAAGCCGCCGCAGGTGCTCTCGTCGCTGCACTTCACGGCGCACTCGCGGGGGTCCGTGATGCGGGAGATCCAAACGGGCCAAGTGCCCCCGGGGTACGTGCAGGAGGAGGACCCGATGCTGGACTTATCGTATCGGTCGTAGCTGTCCAGAATTCCTGCAACAAAGATGGGGAAGGTTGCCACGAGAGGCTGAGGAAGGCCGGGTAGGACTTCCGCGTGCGCACTGGTTTGGGGTTTTGGAGGACATTGCTGACGTGGGCTGTCCCAGCCGCGAGGGAAAAGGTGTTTTTGAGAGGTACCACGGGGGGATTTATTTGACGGGTTTTGTTTTGGGAGGGCTAAACTGATTAGGAGGGGAAGAATTTCGAACTGATCCTTAAACATGAAGGGGGGAATTGGTATAAGGCCCTTCCTAGTGGATGGGTGCTGTGATTTCCGAGTGTGTGCTGGATGGTCCATCTGCAAACGACTCTCCTTCTGCTGCAAACATCGGCAGTCTTGGGGACCTACAGAGAACGCAGTGTCAGTTGACACCGCGTGTCTCTCTATGTTGCGCATTCACACTGCATGCAGCGTGCAGAAAACCCACCCCTCCTGCAACCCGGGCCTCGTGCACACATTTTGGCACATCGCATCCTTAAAATGGAAGGAAGCATTTGGTACGAGGTCGGGCTTCCAAATTTGTCCACATCAATTTTGTCCCTTTCTAAAAGTTTCCTGGTAAGAGGGGTATAAGGGGGGGGGGAGGGAGAGAGGGAAACAGACAGAGAGGTAGACTCAGCACAGCACAACCAAAAAGCCCGAGTCATTACACACCTGGCGGCTTCCGGTATCCTTTGATATCCCCAGTCCCTCCGCATGACCCGGCGGTGATGGCGCCTCCCTTTTGCCCGTAGTAAAGCCAGCACTTGCCTCCGCAATTGGGGCCGGCCTTGCATCCGCGGACCTCCACCGCAGTGCACCGCCAGTCAGCCTCACACTTCTGTTGGCACTGGGCCTTGGTAAGCGAAGTGCCAACGAGTTTACTTGAGGAGGCCCCGGCACCGCGCGGACAATCATCGAAGAGGTAAAGGTAATTGGGCATCTTTCTGTACACCTGAGCGAGAGACAGGGGTATGTGTGCGGTCTGAAGAGGCGGGGGCAGGGGTGGTCCATAATGAAACAAGGCGAATAAAAAATCATGAATACAACCATTGAAATCATTTTTTTAAATAACAATTAAAAAACCGAAGGAAATAAATAAATAATTTCATTCCATGAAAAAAAAAAACTTGGTTGTCATTCATCAAACGATTTTCACAAAAGTAAAAAAAAGCAACCTGGTCATGCTCCGGGGCTAGTAATAAGTATAAAAGTAAAAGGAGAAAAATCATAATGAGAGGGAGGGGAGGGGGGTCCGGTCCGGAGCCCAACAGTTTGTGTGGCCAAATCGGTTTGTCAGTAAAGTGGTAAACTTCATCTTTTCCCATTAGAAAATCTGTGTGTGTGTGGGGGGGGGGGGGGGGGGTCCAGGGGGATGGGGGGGGGGGGGGCTGCTTCTATGGCTGCCAGCCGTCCTCATCCATCCCAAGGGGGAGTTGTGGGTCGTGGTTGTTAAAAATTTGTTTAGCCGGTACATACACCCGCTGCACCCACAAGCACCATCTTCAGATGGCGTGAGACATGGCCGCCCGGCAGCCAAATCGTGGTCTCTGGAAGACTGACCCTGTTCAGCACAGCTGCCCCCATGAGTTTGAGGAACCGGTGCACTTGGGGGCACACGAGGGGCAGCGCGGTCCAGTTCTGGAGGCCAACACCCGCGGCGTGAGCAGGGGGGTCCGGTGCACTGTGCGTCATTCAGGGATGCCTGCTCCACTGACACCCACAACTCCATTGAACCCGCTGCGGCCGGTGCATGGCTCACCAGTGGCCTGGCCCCGCCTGATTGGGTGGGTGGGAAATTGCTCCAAAACGGGGGGGGGGGGGTCGTATGGCCCCCCTTTTCAAGCCCCGCCTCCCCCCCCCCCCGTTTTGGGGGGCTGGGGCTGTTCTGTCAGGCCATTACGGGGGCAGACGGTCTGCATCAGACCGACATGGGGGCCAAACACCAAAACAAAATGAAAATGGCATTTTTGGGATCGGCGCGTCGAGGGGGTCAGAAAAGCGGTCACCCCCCTTTTTGATGGAAAAAATCGCAAGAAACTTTTGCCAGACAATGGCCAAAAGCAAATGCCCTTGACAGAAGAGCCCATTTTCCGACCCCCCCCCCCCACCCGGGACAACGGAGAGGCCATTCGGGTGTGGTGCCCTCTGGGCCCCCTCGTCTACGCGGGATGTAGCGCCGCAGCCAGCACCGGTGGCACCCAGGGCAGGGAAGCACTCTCTGTGCCCTGGTGCCCCTCCACCTGCCCAGGGTACGCCCTCGGCCGTGGGAGCCGGACCCAGCCCGCGTGGCAGCACCACCTGTGCCGAAGGCAGTCAAGGAGTGCGGGTCTGACCCCAGTCGTGCCACATACCACCGCCTTCCCGTGCCAACAGGCAGTCGTGGAGTGGTTGGGCAGCATGTCCTTGTGACGTAGAGGTTGCGAGCCCAGGCCCACATCTCCCCCGGCGGGCTCACAGTCAGGCTATCCAGCCTCCCTGCCGGGGCCTGGAGCACCAGGCACACACTTCCCCGCGCCATGTGTGCCAACGCCGAACAACAATGGAGCAAGCAGGTGTGCCACAGCCCTCCCCCCCACCACAGACACACAAGGGCACATACACACAGGCACGGCGGCATCTCCCGCCCGCGAGCGCCACCGCGGGGTCTTGGGGCGGTCAACAGTCCGGTAGGCCTTGTGACCGGACACCCGGGTACGGCCGCCCAGTCGGGTCCGGCAGGGAAGGCGGCGCGGACCGTGGGTAGGCGACCAGGCGAGGCCTTGACCCAACCCAACCCAACCCCCCCCGGGGCCGTGGGGGGTCACCCCCCCTCCCCTTCGGGCAATTTCCCACCCGCCTTGTGTGGTGGGTGGCCTTTGCTACGTGGAAGGCTGGTCATCCCATCGCCCACCACCGCATTCGGGGAAGAAGGAAGGTTGGCGCATTCGGGGGTTTGGGGGGGGGGGGGCGTTGGATCCCCTTTCTCAAACCCCCTGCCCTGGCCCCTTGAGGGCTCAGGTGACGGGGACCATCGGGACCACCAAACGGGACCCCAGCTCCCGATGTGGTCAGGGGGAGGGATGGGGACAAAGGGCCAGGGCAGTGCTCCCTCCCGCTGTGGTCAGGGGGAGGGATGGGGACAAAGGGTCAGGCCAGTGCTCCCTCCTGCTGTGGGGAGCGCGTGTGCACGACCGGGAACAGAAACCACAAAGAAGAGAGCGTGCTGAGCATGAGTCAACTCTCCCCTCCATTTCTGCATCATCCGGTGGGGGGGGGGGAGGGGGTCCATGTGTGTCGTTGCGCGTGGCATTTTTGGGCCTTTCACACTTTTCCCATTGTTCCGTAAAACCCCCCAAAAAGATCTCAATGCTGCGTCCATTTCCCCCCATTTTCCCTAAATTGGTCCCGAGAGCGGGATGGTCATGGCCTGGCAATCGTATGTGCACATAAAGGTATGGGTCAAACTGAGGTGCCCCCCGCGATATTCCCAAACGGTGCACATGTGGCCCATATCATGGCTGGCCCAATGGCGGGAACTAACTTCGGCGACCCGTCCGCGTCGCGACACGCAACAATGTTCCCGTTTTCGCCGGAAACAGATTTGGGTGGAATGGGCTTGGGAAAAACGCGGGAAAGGGGGGGGGGGGGTTGAATGCGTCAAACTGCCGCAGAAGGAGCGTCGGGCACCTGCTGATCGCCATCGGTAGTGCAGCTGCCCGATGGAATGGTCACATCTTTTGCGCCCTCGATCAAGTAGCACTTGCCCTGGCACAGAGGACTGACGGAGCATCCGGCGATGTGGATGCCGATGCAGTCAGGATCTGCGTCGCACCTGCACATGGGTGGCGAGCGTGTTGGTGGGGGGTGGTGGGGGTGGGGGTGGTGTAGGGATGGATACAGTGGGGGGAGGGCGGGGGGGGGCTGCCGCCGCTGATGACAAATGACGATGACGAAATTCGGCCGGCCAATCTTGGCCAGTTTTCACCACTTTTAATCCCCCCGCATGCATCTTCGCGTTCAGGACATTCCACTTGAAAAGCAAATTTTTTTCGAGATTTTGGACCACTTTTGGCCCCTCAGAAAAAGAAATTCGGCGGCTTCGGCGGCAAATATTACCCTTTACCAGAAGAGGGACAAAAAAGATTTTACTAATCGTCATTTCGTCATCCCGCGCCCCTCAGAGCCCCTCCCCCCTACCCCACCAAAAAAATCCTGTCACCATCATATCCATCCCTGGGGTGGTGGTGGTGGCAGCGGTGGCGGCGGTCGTCACACAGGGCTGGACCTCTGGACCTCAAGACCCGCGGGTGTGAGCCAGGGGGTGCAGAGGAGGGGGGGCTCCATTGTTGTTTCGTGATTCGGTGTTGGGCGCATTATTGAATTCCCCTTTTCATCTGCGCAGTCTTGAGAGGGCACAGGTGGGGGGGGGGGGTCCACCTCCATTCACCGCGGAAAAAATACGATGGGGCATCCCTGCAGACGCACAAATGAACGAAGGCAAGCGCCGAGCAGTGTAGGACCTCGGTAAACTGATGATGAGTGGTGTTCACCCCTGAAAGGCCCTCACATCTCAATTAAGGTAATATGTATACGGCAACCTCCAATAACCTCCGACAACTTCCAACAACCTCCAACCATCCCCCAACAACCCCCCAATAACCAACAAGCCCCCAACAACCCCCCAATAACCCCCCAATAACCCCCCAACAACCTCAAACAACCCCCAATGACCCCCCAACAACCTCAAACAACCTCCAACAACCCCCCAACAACCCCCCAACAACCTCCAACAACCCCCAACAACCTCCAACAACCCCCCAACAACCTCCAACAACCCCCCAACAACCCCCCGACAACCCCCCAACAACGTCCAACAACCCCCCAACAACCTCAAACAACCTCCAACAACCCCCCAACAACCTCCCAACAACCCCCAACAACCTCCAACAACACCCAACAAACTCCAACAACCCCCAACAACCCCCCAACAACCTCCAACAACCCCCCAACAACCTCCAACAACCCCCCAATAACCCCCCAACAACCTCCAACAACCCCCCAACAACCCCCCAACAACCTCAAACAACCTCCAAAAACCCCACAACAGCCCCCAAAAACCCCCCAACAACCTCAAACAACCTCCAACAACCTCCCAACAACCTCCAACAACCCCCCAACAACCTCACACAACCTCCAACAACCCCACAACAGCCCCCAACAACCCCCAACAACCCCCCAACAACCTCCAACAACCCCCCAACAACCACCCAACAACCTCCAACAACCCCCAACAACCTCAAACAACCTCCAACAACCTCACAACAGCCCCCAACAACCCCCAACAACCCCCCAACAACCCCCCAACGACCCCCCAACAACCCCCCAACAACCTCCAACAAGCTCCACTGCAACCCCAAGCAACCCCAAGCAACCTCAAGTGCAAGCCTCAGCAACCCCCCGGCAACCACAGAGGCATCATACCTCAGCTGGCATTCCAGTTTGGACAGCTGACTGCCCACCACCAATTTCGTTGGGGGCCCGTCCGGGCAGCCGTTGAACAGGTACTGGTAGCCGTCTGCAGCAGTGGCACGAGGGAGCAGAGATCGTGGGGACCGGAGGGAAGCACTGTGCATCACTCAGCGTGACCGCTCCTTATCCCTCACACACACACACCATCATCCCCCCCTCCTTGACAGCCGCTTGTGTTGTGTGAACACCAAACGGGAGACCACACGGAGGCATCACCCCAGGGGTGCCCAGCTTCTCGAATTTCGCACGTCATGCTGTTTCACCTACTTTTGGGGGGTCAAAAAAGGGGGGGGGGTAAAAAAAAATACATGCTAAAATCAGTAATACAGTTTTATCAAAAGGAAGGAAAAAGAAAGCTTTGGTGGCAAGGACGCAGTGGCTTAAGGGGTAAACATTCAAGAACGAGCACCTCCACTCTAAGCCCTCACCCCACAGAAAAAATGGGTGCCTGAAGTCATACTCAACAATGCACACCACACGCGCATTGGGATCGGCTTGCTGAAGGAGGTGGCTCAATGAAGGAAGAACACCGCACCAACAGACAACTTTCGATGGAGGATTGATTTTCAGCTGTAATACGTTTGGTATATCCCCCATACGAACTGTGGTCACGCCGCCAAGGGTGGCCTAAACACCACCTGCAGCATTGCCCATGCATCGCCCTCGTATAAGTGCACGTTGGGTAAGTTGAAGGGTCCTAGAGACAGGATTGGCACCCAAAAGTAGTACCAAAGACAACGCAGCTGTGATACCGCCCAATATCCCAATGGAGTGGCAATTGTGGCTACAAGCAATTGTGCGGCACCGTGTATTACCAACGGTGGCACCCAACGAGAAAATGGGGGCGTTGGTTGACACCCTAGGAAAACATTAGCATGACGGCCGGTATTTGAGAAGCTGGGCACCCCTGCATCACCCTCCTTCACATTCCTCCCCATCAGTCTGCAGCAGACTTGCCACTAGCATCTGCCAGCTCAGACATGATCCGATGGAGCAGGATCCTACTGAGCCACACACTGGACGCAGCACATTCCTGCTGAGCTCTGGTGGTTTAGGGGGGGGGGGGGGTATTACTGAGTGGCCTTTGGTACAAGGCCGATTGCGACTCAGAACCGGTTTACCTGCCACATGCTAGTGGCATGTCTGGTCCGCAGCACTCCAGCGGCCATCGGAAGTCATGCACCCCAGTCCACGGTGCTGCACATTTGCAGGACGCCGCATCAGTACTCTTCGCCGTCGTGGTGTCACAACATTCGACCCTGGGATAGGCGCTGTCGCGTGCCAAAGCACATCACTCCTGCTTGACATAACCCTTTGCCTCACCCTTTCAGATCACCACGTTCTTAAAGGGCACCGCCTGCCCAAAGTCCACATCGCAGTCACCGTTCTCAGGGACCCCTTTGGAAATGGTGATGGCAACCACCGCAATGCCTGTGCATGTGCCAGGACTGGGGAAGGCGGGCTTTCAACTCCGGGGGGGGGGGGGGCTCCGACACAGCCCTCTGGCTAGACCCCCCCCCCAAAAAAGGCTCAATTGACGGGACCCCGAAATCCTACCGAGACTGACCCCCGGCCCCGGAGGTGACCCTGACCCATAATTCGGCAAAAAAAATTTAAAATGAGATTTTCAGAAAAGTCACCATTTGCCATGTATTTGGTGAAACAAAACTTGACCACTTTCGGTGCTAAAAGAAAGAAATATCATAATGACTGATCAATGGTCCTGTCAACTGAGCTCTTTTTCCGACCCCCAGTGGCCAATTCTGTGGGGGCTCTATCGACCACCTACCGCAGAGGAGTTGAAAACCCGACTTCCCCTGACATGCAACAACAGGACGTCGCACTCCACACGTGGCGCGTGGAACGTTCATTGCAGACGCACCGCTCGCCTCTGCTGTCTCGCACACCGTGGGCCAATTCCGCTGCTCTTCCCCCAGCAACGCCCAACTCTCGTTTCCCTGCGGCGCCGCCTGTAGCGCACCTCATGTATGCTCGCTCCCTGCCTCCCGCGTCCACGGCAAACAGTCAGGTGAATAAAAAAGATACCTCCTAGGGGCCCGGGCTCGGCCAGTGCGAGTGCCAGTGCAAAGGCATACCTGGGCCACCGTCCTTTTCAGTCCAAAGAAACGGATCACTGTTCCAGGCACGTCTCAGCGTGTGTGGGACCCGGACTCAAATGGATAAGTGGTGGCCCTAGCGGCGGGGGGCGGGGGTTCGAGTCCCAGGGCGGCCTGGCTTAAGGTGGCCCGCCATGCGTTGTACTTGTGGTATGATCGTTGAATACTTCGGTATCTTCCCCAAAACGTCCCCCAAAACGCTGTAGGCCTCGGGTCACTTGGGCTCGCAGAGGTTTGTGCAAAAATCGTCAAGAAAGTTCCCGTAAACGAGAACCGTCGCAAAACGATTGAAGAACCCACGTATGTTCGCCTTGAATGGTTACAACTGCATGTGTCTTGCGATTTCCGTTTCATTGACGACTATGCGCTCTTGAACCAGATACAATTTCCACTGCAAAAGCTTGGGCGTACATTTGTGCTGCGCACAAAGAAACTCCAGAGGCAGTTGTGGAGTTGTGGTGCTGCGGTGCCGTGGTGCTGCAATACATCACAAAGTCCGCAGGCGCCACGGCACCACAGCACCACAGCACCACACCTCCACAACTTCCACAAGTACCACATCACCACTGCACCACAACTCCACAATGTCCACGACTGTCACCCGTTATTCCCTTCGCATGGTGCGTCGGGTCGCTGCTTTCTGTCGGCCGCTGCGGGCGGTGCTCCTGCTGGTGTCGCTTCCGCGTTCGCAGAGCCCAGTGGTTGGTGTGCTGAGGCTGTGCCGGATGTGGACACCCCCCCCCACACCCCCAAACGCCACGCACCTTCACATTTGCGCTGCACAAAGTAATTGGCCATGACGGCCGGGGCGCCGCTTGTGCCCCCAGAGATCTGCACATTCACGGCCCCGGGCTCGTAGTCCTGGGAGTACACGTTGAAGCTGACGCCAGTGCTCCCGTTCGTGAAGGTCATGGTCTCGCCGAGCTTGCGGAACCCGATGGGCACGGGGGGGCTGGCGCCGCGGCTGTCCACGATGGCGTAGACCGTCGTGGGGACCTCGGTGTTGATGACCGTGGTGCCGTAGTGCTTTTGGTAGTCGCCCTGCGGGTCCGGAGGGTGCATTATGCCCCAGTCAGGGGGGGGGGGGGTCCCCGGAATTGGAAAAGAAGGCGGGAAAATGCGGGGAAAATGCGGGAAATGGAAGATATGCAAACAGTAACTGAATACAGGACTACACATCAGGTGAAGTGCAAGGTCACACTAAAATGTTTCCTCTTGAACATCACACCAGAAGCCCGGCCCTGAAAATGCGGGGAAAATGCGAAAAATGCGAAAAAATGCGAACCGCACCCCCCCCCCCCCCGCCTGCCCAAGTGTACGGCAGTCCAAGCCCCAGGGGGCATTCCACCGGCGGGTGCTCACCGGGTGGGGGTGAGGGGGTCTGGAAAACAGGCTCAGAGACCCAGAGGGAAAGGGAGGGCCACAGGGGGCCATGAGGGGACGTGTGCCGCAGCCGCTTCAGACGGCCCGAAGACGGCAAAGCCAATGGCCTCAGGGAGTGCCCCCATTACTTGACCCATGCAACGCGGGTTGGCAGGCCCCGTGGTTCTGCAAGCAGCCGAGACAGCACCCACAAAGGGGGGGTTGGACCAGGCAGTCGCACAAGGGGAAGGGGTGCAGCCAAATGCACTCAGGGCCCTCGCTCGGAGGGAGAGAGCCTCCCGCCTCAAGAAGTGAAGTGAGTGAAGCTTCACCGCCATCTTAAGACCGAAGTGTTACCACCAGATGTGACCCAAATAGCGGTGCGTGCACACCTATCGCCACAAGCGGCCTCCAGAACCCCTCCTGCAAACCTTCCCCTGCACTAACCCCGCCCCAACGCCCAATCAGCCGTCCATCGGGGTTATGGGTTATGTGCATGCAGACTTTCCAGGGTCTTCAGGGGTGGGCGGTTCTTATCAGGGCGCGGGGGTATTTGCGGTTGCGGTGTCAGGATGCCGGGATGCTGCATTTCTGGTGTCTGCATCGTTTCTTATGGCATTGAATAGGCTATTATTCGATGCGATGAGGATGATGTTTGCCACGGTAGACGCTGAAGGCGCCTCACTCAGTGCCGTGTATGTTCAGCATTGTTGTATGATCCGGAATTCCCAGCCCCCTTCCAAGGGGGGCTTTCTAACCTGGTGCCGACAGTGATGGATTTGTGTGTGATGTCCACATGCTGGTTGCTGTTGTTGTTTTGTTGTTATTGGTGGTGCTGCTGTTGTGGTTGTGGTTGTGGTGGTGGTGGTGGTGGCTGCTGCTGCTGCTGCTGTTGCTGTCGCTGTTATTGTTGCTGTTATTGTTGTTGCTGTTATTGTTGCTGTTGCTGTTGTTGTTGTTGTTGCTGTTGTTGTTGTACTCACTCACGCACGTGTGTACCGTATGCCCACGTTGTCACCGCATTGTTCCGGACCTGCCCTTTTACAACCCCCCCCCCCCTGTGCCCCCCTGGCAGTGTACACCCCCAGCAGACCTGCAGGTACGCCATCTGCTGGTACTTCATGGGGATGCTGGTCAGGCTGCCACTCGCGGCGTTGGAGGCAAACTTGACGGAGCTGCCGAACCCAGTCACCCACTGCGCAGCTGCGTCCCCAGCGGCCGGCGCAACGGATGGGGCCCAGCCCGCAACACTATTGCACTGCCCGTACCCACCTGAGGGCGAACAAGGGGGGGGGATGGGTCACGGGGGCGTGTGGAGAACCAGGAAGGTGCACCCAGCACAACCACAAGGCGAGAAGGAAATTGCCCTAGAGGGTGGGGTGGGGGGGGAGGGGCACAGAGGCCCGTTTCAACCCCCGCCCCCCTCCTTGCCCGCCGTGTCGGGAGGGGGGGGGGTATGGCACGGGAGGTGCCCTACCTGCTGTGCCGGGGGGGGGGGGGGCGACCCCAATACATATGGCTCAACATAATCCTCAGGCCACGCTGATCAATTACACTACAACTACACATATGCGGGGGAAAAACTTTTGGTGGAAAAAATTTTTCGGGGCCAAAATTTGTGTTGGGGTGCCTTCGGCACCAACATCCATTGTTACACAAAACAAAGGGCCCGGCATGGGTGCCCATACCCCCCCCCCCCCTCCTTCAGCGGGCGTCCGTGCCCCTCCCCCCCCCGCCCCCTGCGCAGAGCAATTTTCAGGTCGCCCAAACAGAAGAACATGGGGGAGCAGGACGCACCATGCGCCGGTCACCCCTACGTCTACAGCGATGGCAGTCAGTGTGCAGGCACAATAATCGCTGGGAACAGTGCAGACGGGGCCTCCACAAAACAGAGCCTTGGTGAATATCACCGTCTCACCAGAGTTAAGGTGCCGGGGGGGGGGGGGGGGCACGGCCCCGTCCAAAACAGCTACTGTCAGTCCACCCTTCAACCAAAGCCTCCAACTCCACTGCAACGGTTTTGTAACTGCCGCCTCCCGCTCCCTAATCGCTTTCCCAACCGTGGCCAACCGGTTCCACCGGCGTTTGCTGCACTGCCCTGGGGCCTCCCTCTCCCTCAAGTGCAGGGCCGGGGGGCTGGGTGGGGGGGATGGGCCATGGGCAAAGAGCCAAGAAAAACGCACCTCCGTGACACACTCCGGTCCCATTTGTAGTGGGGATGGCTGATGCCCAGCAGTGCAGTGCGCCTGCTGGTGGACGTGGGGAGGGGTGGGGGGCTGGGGGCGGGGTGGCCTGTGTGATGTTTGCCCCAGGTCCGCTGCGAGGGAACTGGACGGGTGCCGGCATCGTCTCGCAGGAATTACTTGGTCTGACCGCTACCCTCATCATACACGGGTACCACCCCCCTTCCTCCACCGTCACAAAACACAACTCATACAAGCTGAACCCGCTATGGGTCGTACTCGACTGGAAACTACTTCATCAGATTGACACGGTGTCAGACAAGTCGCAAATCTTATTGACAAGTGGTGTTTCTGTTCCTTGACACACACAACATGAGTCCCGGTGTGCCCAGTGGCAAAAACAAAGTTGTTTGCATACGCTCAGTTCTGTGCCTTTCATGGACAACGGACGTCCGTGACTGTCAGATTGTTGTTGGGCGTTGTCAAGCGCTGGCTGTCTTGCGATGCGCAGTTGAGTTGCGTCGGAGTGTTCGGTGTTTGGGTTGCTCTGACCTGAGCCCAATGGGAAGATATGCACGTACAATCTTTGTGCAAAAGTGCAAGACGCCCTGCGGCCGCACTGGGTGCAGCAAGAGGGGCGGGGGCGTTTGGGTAGGTCTCTTGGGTCAAAAACAACACCCAGTCTGCACCAAATCAGTGTTTTGTCAAAAACGACCACCATATGGGCCCCTCAAACGAAATATGTCAGCAGTGGCACCACCGTGGGGAGGGCCTATGACCCTGTCCAATTTCGGAAGGTAAGCCTCGTTGTACCCCGCTAGTACTAAGGTGGGAGACCACCTACACCATTTGGGGGGGGGTTGGTTTGCTGTCCAACTCTACTCCCATTCGGTAGGAAGTCCCTCTTCAAGAACAACCAACCAACCCAAAACCACCATCCACCGACAAGGGACACGGGCAGAGGAGCCTCATCGGGGCCGGGGTATGGCGGACCATGGCTTTTCTGGTCAAAAATGGAAGATGAAGGGGATCTGAGCTTGGTTTGTTTCCGGTCTGATGTGTGTGAGGCTCGGTCACAACGGAGCACAAAGGTACAGCCCTTCTGTTTGCGTTTGTGCCAAAGAGACAGGGCCACTCCCGGGCCACACGCACCATGTGTTACCCTGTGCCTTGTTTCCCCGGCGCAGGTACACTCGCCACTGCACCGCATGCGCCTCCGGTGCCGTACTCTGGGAACGACCCGCTTTGCGGAGGGATGGGGCTGGGGGAGGGGGGGGGGGCGGCAGCGGGCGGCAGGGGACCTCCACAACTCTTGCGGCCACTGATATGCTGCGCCAGGGAGGTCCGCTTGCGGCCGGCGTCCGACGTCTTGAGGTGGCAGATCTTGCCCGGCAGATCCAACGTCCAGAACTTGCAGGCGGCATTGCCTTGGCATTTGATCTGGCAGTCCTGGGCGTTCGTGCTGGGCAGAGACGCGACGTCGTGGCCCCACAAATCGTATCCCTCAAAGAAACACTCATCTGCAGACACCAAACAGGCGCTCTCAGGACCGTCCTCATCGAGGGACGGCTCAAGGGGGGCGGCCTGTTAACCCCAACCGGGGGTCTGGAGGGAGGAGGGGGGGGGGGGGGGGCTCGGCCGGTCAGCCGCCCGGGCCCCGGGCAGGGGAATCGCTTGAAGGGGGGGCGGGGGGTAACCCCCCCTCCCCCACTGCACTGACTCTACTTCAAAGGCATTCCCATACCCCAACACCAGCCCCCCCTCGCATTCCCAACCGCCAGTAACCGCCTCCCCCAACCGCTTTCACACCCCCCGTGACCGCTCTGCAACCGCTCCGGGACTGCCCCGATGGCCCCCCCTCCCCTTCAAGCAAAGCCCTAGCCACGGGGAGGGGGGGGGGGGGGCGGTGGGTATCATGAGGCCAAAATACATTTTTGGCGCCTTCGGCGCCACCACGTTCCCCCAAAAGCTCAAATTGGAGAAGGACAGGCTCGAAATCTTTGGGGGGGTCTGGATCTCAAACCTGCGGCCCCCCTTGGGACGAGTGGACTGGGCCGTCCGTTGCCCAACACCCCCCGATAGAGCGCGCCGCTGAGGGGGCGCTGCGTTGTCCCTGGCCCCACACAGAGCACGTCCGTTGCGCCGGGGGGGGGGGGGGTCCGCCGACCTGGGCACGCCTTCGGACCGCTGATGTGCTGCTGCGCCGTGGTCCGCTTCCGCCCGGCGTCGGAGGTCTTCAAGTAGCAGTTCTTTGCGGAGATGTCGTACGTGAAGAACTTGCACCCGCCGTTGCCTTTGCAGTGGAACTGGCACTCCTGAACGGTCTCCACGGCGGACACGGTGAAGAGGTCGTTGCCGGCGTAGTCGAAGGCAACGGAGAAGCACTCGCCTGAGGTGCCGGGGGGTGGGGGGCATCGCGGGGGCGGGCTGGCGCTTGGAGAGGGGGGAGGGGGGGGGGGCACTCTTTGGGTGACGGTCAGTTTACTGCCAGGCACTTCTGTCAGGGACACACTGGAGAGGGGGGGGGGTCTGAGGGGAGGATGGGGGGGGGGGGTCTGAGGGGAGGATGGGGGGGGGGTCTGAGGGGAGGATGGGGGGGGTCTGAGGGGAGGATGGGGGGGGGTCTGAGGGGAGGATGGGGGGGGTCTGAGGGGAGGATGGGGGGGGGTCTGAGGGGAGGATGGGGGGGGTCTGAGGGGAGGAGGGGGGGGGGTCTGAGGGGAGGAGGGGGGGGGGGTCTGAGGGGAGGATGGGGGGGGGTCTGAGGGGAGGATGGGGGGGTCTGAGGGGAGGAGGGGGGGGTCTGAGGGGAGGATGGGGGGGTTCTGAGGGGAGGAGGGGGGGGGTCTGAGGGGAGGATGGGGGGGGGGTCTGAGGGGAGGATGGGGGGGGTCTGAGGGGGGGGTTGGACCCGGGGGGGGGGGGGGGGTCCTCCCCCAATTTTTTTTTGTTCTAATGGGTGGCTGATTTCTGTCCGCCCCCACTGACTCTCCAACCGCTTTGCGCCCGCGAGACATTGCCTCGTAACCGCTGAGGCGGAGTTGTGGGCGTGGGGGTGGGGGGTGCCCACTCCCCCCCTCCCCCTGCGGTGCAGCGGTGTACTGACGACTACCCACTGCCCGCTGCCCCGTGCGGGGCGGCACCGCGCTGCAGGAGCCCACCCCCTGTAGTACGGCCACCATACCACATGCCACACCGCCCACGCTGCACACCGCACCACACATTGCACTGCACTGCACGCTGCACGGCACACTGCACACCGCGCTGCCAATGACACTGCACCCCCCTCCTCCTGCACCACACTGCCCCCCCCCCCCCCTCCTGCACCACACTGCCCCCCCCCCCCCCCTCCTGCACCACACTGCCCCCCCCCCCCCCCCCTCCTGCACCACACTGCCCCCCCCGTATGGAGTCTGTTTGAGTTGCTGTCTGGTTGGGACAAGCAGACGAGCAGTATCAAAACAAAAGCCTCATCAGTGGTACCATAGGCGCCTTTCGGTCTGGAAGAGCCCCCCCCCCCCCCTCCTGCCCCAGTCGGCCCAAATTTCAGCCACCACAAAGCGAGGGTGCAGGCCGTGGGCTGGTTCCCCTTGGGGACCAGGAAATAGGGGAGCAGACCTTTTGCTGCCCCTACCCCCCCCCCAACAAAAATGGGGCCGGACCGAAAGCAGGCCCAGCACCCCCCCCCCCCCCCCCAGCATGCCCTCGCACCCTCACTGCAGGCCGTCACATGGTGATCGAGGTCCCACCCCTCACGGACAGGGAGCGGACGCCGAACGACGAGTATGTTGGGATCTGGGACCCGCATGGTAACCCAGCAGGTGGTCCTCCTCTCCCAAACAAGTGAGCAGGTAGACCCATCCACCACTAACCCCCCCCCCCCCCCAGCCTGCGCCCCCGACGGGAGGGGTGCACGGAGTCGGCGCCCTCAGGGCCTAAAAAGTGGAGGCTGTGAAGGGCTCACAGCTTGACCGCTGTGGGTATCCCTTGAGCGACCTGCACAGGGAACCTCCAGGTGTGCGCGTGCCCCTCCAACTTCATCACAGACGCCTAGGCCAGCACAGGCCCCGTGCACTCCAGTGCAGTTGCGGGCGACCCCTGGAGGCCAGACAGCCACCTGCCGACCCCTGCCCCCCCCCGCCCTTCCTCAACGGAGAGGCCATTCGGGTGTGGTGCCCTCTGGGCCCCCTCGTCTACGCGGGCTGTAGCGCCGCAGCCAGTGCAGCCAGCACCGGTGGCACCCAGGGCAGGGAAGCACTCTTTGCGCCCTGGTGCCCCTCCACCTGCCCGCGGTACGCCCTCGGCCGTGGGGAGCCGGACCCAGCCCGCGTGGCAGCACCACCTGTGCCTAAGGCAGTCAAGGAGTGCGGGTCTGACCCAGTCGTGCCACGTACCATCGCCTTCCCGTGCCAACAGGCAGTCGTGGAGTGGTTGGGTAGCATGTGACGTGGAGGTTGCGAGCCCAGGCCCACATCTCCCCCGGCGGGCTCAGAGTCAGGCTCTCCAGCCTCCCTGCCGGGGCCTGGAGCACCAGGCACACACTTCCCCGCACCATGTGCGCCAACGCCGAACAACAATGGAGCAAGCAGGTGTGCCACAGCCCCCCCCCCCCCCTCCACAAACACACAAGGGCACATACACACAGGCACGGCGGCATCTCCCGCCCGCGAGCGCCACCGCGGGGTCTGGGGGCGGTCAGCAGTCCGGTAGGCCTTGTGACCGGACACCCTGGTACAGCCGCCCGGTCGGGTCCGGCAGGGAAGGCGGCGCGGACCGTGGGTAGGCGACCAGGTGAGGCCTTCACCCAACCCAACCCAACCCCCCCTCCTGCACCACACTGCACACCGCGCTGCAGTATGGCACGTTGCGTGCCCATGTGCACACTGTTTTGTCATGGTGCTGCATACAAATCAGGGCTGTCCTAAAGACGGGGGGAGGGGCTTCGTGACGCCAACAGAAGTGAACGTTCATGGGGATGTTCTCTGCTTCATGGTCATGGGACCTTCTCTACTTCAGAGGTTGGCGGTTTGCGGTCGGCGACGGTTGGCAGTTGGTGGCGGTTGGCGGTCAGCGGCGGTCGGCGGTTGGCGGTTGGTGATCCCTGGGGACTGTCCTTAAGGGCTGACCTTGGCAAAAAGAACAGCCCTCAAACAAGTGTGCTTCCCGCAACCATCGCTGAGCAGACCCCACCATTTCTTATGCCCCGCGCCTTTTGACAACCTGGACACATCTTGGGCCCACTGATGTGCTTTGGCGTAGTCTTCGACTCACCGGAATCGGCGCTCTTCAGGAAACATTTTTTCACGTCGATGGCGTATGTGAAGAACTTGCAGGTGGAGTGGGCTCTGCACTGGTCCTGGCAATCTTGTGCCGAGGGACTGTCAGTGGTGACGATATCATTGCCGACATAATCCACCCCTTCATCGAAACATTCACCTGCGGCACACAACAAGAGGCGGAGCAGAGGGTGGCATTGCAGGGGGCACCATCAACGCAGTGAAGGGAGGTCGTCTGCATGGTCCGGTCTTGCAGAGTGACACTTCCCGTGGGACATGCAGTGTGTGATGGTGTGTCACACTGGAAGTGTTCTTTCTACAACCACTCATTCTACTCGGGTGCTGGACTGCAGTGCATACGGAGGGAGTCCCTGGGATGGTGCAACGCGCGCACGGAGCACAGCACGCCGCGTGCGCATCACACCTTGCTGTGGGAATACCTCCACCTCCGAGATCGTCAACGTGCCGCTCTTCTTGACCCTCACCGCAGTGCCTTGTGCGGCGCACTCGAACGTGAACGCCTTCTGGGTCCCAACGTCCGTCGATGTGCCTCCACAGCGCACCCATCCCCCAGCGGTCAGCACTTCAGCGATTGCATCCTTCATTTGGTGCCCACAACAATCGCAGCGCGACCAGATGTTGATCTTGCGGGCCACAAGGATGGCGTGGTCGGGTAGAATATGGTGCGGCAGGGCAGGGCAGGGCATGGTATAGTGTGGTACTGCATGGCATGGCGTGGCACGGTAGGGTATGGCACGGTACGGTACTGCATGGCATGGTAGGGTATGGTGCAGTACGGGACGATGCGGTACAGTACAGTATGGCTGGCATGGCATGGCATGGCATGGCATGGCATGGCATGGCATGGCATGGCATGGCATGGCAGGGCATGGCATGGCAGGGCATGGCATGGCATGGCAGGGCATGGCATGGCATGGCAGGGCATGGCATGGCATGGAACAAGATAGGATGGAAACATATGACCCGTCCGTACAACTGAGCCAAAAAGCAGCCCCGAGCGGAGGGGCGGTCGGACCCCAACATTCGGGTATCAAAATGATCGGCGCAACGGTGCATAAGTGGGGTGGCCTGCCAAGGGGGCCTCCCAGAGCTGTAGATGGGGAGTAGTGCAAACAACTTGACCAGTGCCTTCGACAGTACCATTGCTATGGGCCAGACCCGGCCCCTTGGGAACTGACTGGCCTGCAAGGCGAGAAACGGGGGGGGGTTGCGTTTGGAGACTGACCCCCCCCCCCCTCCCCCCCGCGCGCCCCCCCCTCCCCCCATACCTCTCCAAGTCTGCCCATTTGCACATGTGACGTCCGGGGCCGCAGGAGGCAAATGTTTGGGAGCGCTAACAAGGACTGCTGGACCCGAGTTGCATGTAAACACCCACATCCACCGACCCTGCTACCACAGATACGCCCGGGTGGACGAGCAAGAGGACGGGGCTAGCTGCCTTGCTGGCACACGGCCTTGCAAGCTGCGGATGCGCCCAAATCTTTTCCGGATGTGGTAGATCTACAAAGCCACGTTGGGACAACGAATGATCCAAAAGCATTTTTTTCAACTTTCGGGTAGTAAATAATGCAGAATGCATTATGCACGATCCAGATATTTGACCATGCAAACACAACCCCGCAGGTCATGTAGCAAGACAAAGAAGCATTATGCAGCCATAAGTCGTGTTGGTATCATATACTGCAGACCCTGCAATAGAAATTGGGTGGGAGGGGGGCGCGCAGGCGGGGGGGAGGGTATCAATGAAACCGACTATCAATTGCCCATGTGGGGGCGAGTAAAACAGGGGGTCGAACCTTGGTTTGCTTGTGGCAAAACTCGGTTTTGGTCCCCCAGCCCCACCCCCCACTACCGCGTGCGCTTTGGGCAGGGGTGCCCTCCCCCCCCTGCCCTTTTGTCAGGGTAGGCAGTTCAAAATTTTGGGTCTGAGGAAGAGGCGGGACACTGGGGGCCGGGATTTGTAGGGGACTGGGGTCTACTGGAAGGCCTGGCACGGACAGAAGCGCAGTGTCCACCAGGAGTACCCCAACCAGTACATTTGGGGGCTTTCGTTTGGAGGTGGAACAACAGGGACAAATGTCTATTCCACCTCTTCCTTCAAGAAATGCGTCAGCTGTGACTCCTTATAAGGTAGCTCATCCTCTGCCTCTCTTTCGCCTGTCTGCTTCCTGGTCATGGGTCCTTCTCACCTACAAAGGTTGGCGGTTGTTGGCGGTTTGTGCGGTTGATGGTTGGCAGTGGGTGGTTGGTGGGGTTTGGCGGTTGGCGGTTGGTGGCCGTTGGCGGTTGGCGGTTGGTGGTCCTTGGGGGCTGTCCTCAAGGGCCGGCCTTAACAAAAACAAAGTCTGGCTTCTTAGGACAGCACCCAGTCTCACCCCTTTTGCACCCTTTCAACGAGGGGACGAGCGGACACATGCCCCTGCAGAGCCCCTAGGCCACCCTGACAGGCACCCCCACCGGGCGTCGCACGCGAAGCAGCACATGACCTGGCGCACGCACGTGGCTGCCCCAAGCGCCAGCTGCAGCCACTCGCTGCTCCCGCCGCAGGAGTGCCAGTAGTTCTTGTTGCCCGGGCACGTGCTCAACGTGTTGGCGTCGGTGAGATAGCCCTTGTTCGTGGGGTTGGTCGTGAAGCACTCGGAGCTGACGGTGACGGCAGACGCCGGGAGATTCCATGCGATATTGGACTGACTGATACCTCCGGTGCCACAGGGCTGTCCTGAGGGGAGATGGGGTGGCGGTGCAGACGAAGGGGTCCACAAAGTGCCTTTTTGTTTTTTGAACAAAATGCTCGTTTTTGTGAGAGCCCAAACGTGTGTAGGGACGGAGGGAAGGGTCAAGCCCAATGAAAGTGAGACAAGCGACGGTGTAGGCGGGGCCTGTGGTAGACCGACCCCGTGTCACATTGCCAACTCCCCAGAGCCACTGGACGGCACCCACTCAAAGGCACATGCCTTCAAAGAGGAGTGAGAAGGAGGGACGATGCAAAATGGGCGTGAGGAAAGGGGGGGGGGGGCGAAATGGGCAACGGTGAAACTTGGTGCTGGATATTTGACGGTGGGTCAAGGGTGGCGGCCTGTTCGAATCTTGACACCCAACCCGGTGCGAAAACATTTTGGGGGCCTGGAGGGGTTGTTGTTGTTGTTGGGGGGGGGGGGAGGGCGCCGGGGGGGGGGGGGTCCCAGGGGGTATGAAGGGGGGGGGGGGGGGGGGGGGGGCTACATCACCCCTACCTTCTCGGGGGTCCCCATCGTGGGGATAGATCAAACTGGTTCCAACTCAGCATACAATGCACTACCCTTGAAAGCGCCAATGTGAGCTGAGCATTTTGAGTCTACACGCATCGGGGGGATGAACAATTTTACCCCCACACCGTATGCCCGGAAAATATTCTTCTGCACCTGCGGCGTCACGAGCACCCCCCCCCCCCCCCCCACAAAAAATTACTCAAGTTGGACAACGATGAGTTGGAAAATTCTATTGCCTTCGGCACTGCACCTCAAAGAGAGGCTGACAGTCAACCAATCAGTCGGTTAGTCAGGCAAGCAGTCAGTCAGACAGTCAGTCGGGCAAGCAGGCAGGCAGACAGAAATACACAATTTGGGTTTTTTCAGTGGCAGACTCGGCTACAAGCAGCGGGGAGAGGAGTAACTGTCCTAACAAGCAATGGTCGATCGGTAATTCAGCAAACCACGGATGTGCAGGTCGGCGCTTCGATTCCCGGCCGGTCGACCGCCGTCAGCGCCGGCCGACCTCTCAACTCTGCTCTGCCCAATCTGACCCTCGTCCAAATCCCTCTGAGCACAAACTTTTGACCCCCCCCTCCACCCCCCCCCCCCCAAAAAAAAAGTGATATCCAGTTTCAGGGGATAGAGGCCTCAGAATAAAAAAATCCATGGGGGATCGTCTTATTGGGCAAAATAATGATTTTACAAGGGGTTGGACATCAAATATCATGCCTTGGGGTATGCTACGCGAATGAACCCCAAACGGGGGGCATACGACGCCCGCGCCTGCGCTTGATCTAACAACCTCTGGTCGAGGTGACTTTGGGGGGTCTGGAGCGGGGGGTTTGGCACAAGGTCTGGGATCTGGAGGGGGGGGGGGGAGGGGGGGAGTGTCAAGATTCGAACTGGCGGCCCCCCCTTCGGGTGGGTCCCAGAAAAAGCACCGGAACAGCCGTGGCTCTGAGACGGGCCCTTCCCGGAGGAATCCCAATCCATCAGCCGTGATGGATTGGACGGCAGAACGTCCCCTGTCGGCTGGACCCTGAGCCGCGTCCCCCGGAATTATGGGGACAGTCACTCTGTTTGCCCGACCACCAGCGCGGCACTGCACGGCGTCTGGGGGCGGGGACGGGGCAGGGGCCAGTGGAGGCCATGGGAAAGACCAGATACCACTTTCATCGCCGGCCGCCGATGCCCAAGTCCAGTGGATGTGGGGCTGCAACGTCCACGACTGCAGCGAGGCGTGCCAGTCGATGTACAACACGGCCCAGTCCATCGGCAGCAGAGCACGTGGCTCGTGGGGGGCGCGCGGGGGTGGGGGGGTCATCGACTCGAGTAACAAGAATGAAAAAGGAAAAAAAAGTGTTCCTGAATGGCAGTTTTGCAAAAAGACCGCGTGTTGGTGGCGATTGGCGGTTGGCGGTTGGTGGCGATTGGCGGTTGGAGGTTGGCAACTGGCGGTTGGTGGTGGTTGGCGGTGATTGGTGGTTGGCGGTTGGTGGCGGTTGGCGGTTGGTGGAGGTTGGCGGTTGGCGGTTGGTGGTCCCTTGGGGCGGTCCTTAAGGGCGGTCCTTACACAAAAAAAAATCTAGCCCCCAAAGGACCGCCCGGATGTATTGAAACAATACACGACGCCTTTGGTGGTGGGCGGCGCCGGGACGAAGCGGCCACTAGTGACCGTGCACACTCCCACGGGCGCCGCATGTTGGGTGCACAAAGCGGCGTGTTGACCTCCGCGCCGTCGCTCGGTAGCTCGCCCGGGGGCTTGGGGGGGGGGCGGCCATTCCAACACTTCCCTGCCCCACCACCTCCCCTCCACATCCCCCGCGGAGCCCCCGCCAGTGTTGTCAATAAGAGGGGGGGGGGGGGGTTGGTCTCCCTCGCCCCCCCCCCCTCCCCCCATGTCCCGTCCATCGTCCGCCACAGACCTCAACCCATGGATATGTCCATGGTTGGCCACCCCCCCCCACAAACCCCCACCCCCGTCCCCCCAAATGGCGCGATTCTTATTGACATCCCCGAGCCCTGCCCCCCGCATACCGTACAGGACCCGTTGGTAGCAGGTGGCCCCGGAGGTGTTGGTGAGGGAAACGCCGATGTTGTCGAAGAAGCCCCTCCAAAGGTGGCACCTCTTCTTGCCGTTGGCCCCGCCGGGGGTCGTCTCGGCCGCCACGCAGTCCTGCGTCCCGGTGCACGCCCCCGCGCACTGCTCGTCCGTCATGTCGCCCGCCAGCGACTTCGAGGCCGCCGTGCCGGTGGTGCATTGCTTGTTCTCCCCGAGGACGGTCATGCCGCGGACTGTGACGTGGGGCGCAGGAGAGGGAGGGGGGGGGGGGCGGGAGGGAGGAAGGGGCAGGAGCAAAGGAGAGGCACTCGATCCGTGCCAGCCCGAGGGCTGCGCTTGGAGCGGGTGTTGTGGGGAGGGGGGGGGGGCGGGGGTCTGCGAACCCAACCACCGTTTGTGTCCCAAACGTGGGCCAAAGGAAATTGTCTGTGAGTAAATCCCATTTTCTGCAACTCTAGAAATTGGGTGAAGGGGGGGGCTCCCGAAAGGGGTAGGGGGGTGGGGTTCGCGCAAAGCCTTGGTGGTTGGCTCTGTTAGCCTGTGGCAGCGCCTATTGGCCTCTCGCCCTTGAATCTTCTGCCATGACAAGCAGGCACCCGGACTACTGCGGTCATGCGCACTGCTGCGGGCATGCCCCTGCCTGGGGGGGGTGGGAATCCAGAAACTTCTGCCCATGGCGTCCTCCCCTGACGGCCTGATCAGTGCCCGGTATGCGGTCATCACGAAGACCCCAGGCTGGGAGGCGCTTACCACCAGGGGGGGGGGGGGGGGGTGAGACCTCAAATGGATGGATTGATTGATTGGAACTGGAAGAGATGACATTGTATGTGAGTGGAAAGCAGTGCTTTGAGAATCTCAAACGAGGCATTGCACTCCTCCGCCCGCAAAGAGTGCAACTGTAGTCTCCAATGCAGGCCTCAGAGATCAATGGAAACAAACAACAGAATGCCCGTACGAAGACTGATACAAGACACACGAAGACAACACGCACAAGAAGGCGCAGATCAAACGAATCGGGTCCGAAATGGTGGGGGCTCTGCTGCCACAGGGGCCGGGGTAAAGCCCAAATATGGTGAGCTAAATGGTGGTGTAAGGGGCACCTGTGGTCCAGATGGTGGTGGTAGGGGGCGGGGAGGGGGCAACAGCATCGCGAAAAGCACTACTTCTACTTCAGCCCTCGACACAAGGGCAGTCCTCGAGCGCACGAAGGCACGGTGTCCCTCGCCTGCCAAACCCTCTTCAGGGGGTCGCCACTGTGTCATACCTTGGGCCACATCCATTGCTCACCTCAGCGCCTGCACACCGCTGCTTTGAACACAACCATCCCGCCCCCCCCTCCCCCTCTACCTCCTCCCCCCGCCCCCCCCCACCCCCCCGCCCCACGCAATGGGCGAGGGTACCCTCGGGAGGGTGCCAGACTCACAAAGTCATGTGCCACAGTTGCGCACCCCCAAGCGAACCGGCCCCTCAAACTCTTGCAGGTCGGCGATCACAAACCACCAAAGGGACTCGGTTGCCTCGGCGGCGAGAGGACCCGCATTGCCCAGCGCCCGAAGTAGCCGTGGGGGTGGACGGTGAAGGGGGAGGAGGGCTGCAAGGTACCCGAATCCGACGTCCCCGAGTTCGCGAAGACGTGAACAATGGGAAAGATGGGGCGAAATGGGGGTGAATGGGGGGAAATGGGGGTGCATCGTCAGATCACGATAGAAATCGTATGCACAGCCTCTTACAGGTGGCAGAGAATGGCCAAAATCGGGGAGGCAGTTTGAGAAACACAAGAGGAAAATGCGACGAGATACGCATGTTCCCCGATCCCATTTTCCCCTTGTTTGCGGAGGCCGCAGACCTTCCCCTCAGTTCCCTTCACAAAACCAAGTATCCGGACCCGGCGGTGCCCGGATGGAAAAATGGGGGAAATCAAAAGTATCCGTGAGAATCCGGAAATTTGGGTACATCGAAGGCGTGGGAGAGGACCAAACACTGACCACAAGCACCGCCGAGGGAGGGCGCATACTGCATGATCCGCCATACGCCCAGGCCCCGTCCAGCTGGCAGACGGCCGTGGGGTTGTTGGAGATGGCTCCGACAGCGCAAATGGGCGTGCAAGTGCCTCCGTACTTCTGGTTGTCTCCGGTGCAGTAGAACACGTACCCACTTTTCTTTGGCGTGCCGCAGTCCACTAGACAAATCAGGAAATGCAGCACACCACACCACACCACACCACACCACACCACACCACACCACACCACACCACACCACACCACACCACACCACACCACACCACACCACACCACACCACACCACAGCACACCACACCCGACCAGAAGGTGGAGTTCCACTGCCCACTGCCCCCAGGCAGTGCGGCAGTGTATTGCAGAAGGACCACTGCCCACTGCCCCCAGGCAGTGAGGCAGTGTATTGCAGGAGTTCCACTGCCCACTGCGCCCAGGCAGTGGGGCAGTGTACTGCAGGAGGTCCACCGCCCACTGCCCCCAGGCAGTGAGGCGGTGCATTGCAGAAGTTCCACTGCCCACTGCCCCCAGGCAGTGAGGCAGTGTACTGCAGGAGGTCCACTGCCCAGTGCCCCCAGGCAGTGGGGCAGTGTACTGCGGGAATTCCACTGCCCACTGCCCCCAGGCAGTGAGGCAGTGTAGTGTAGGAGGTCCAGTGCCCACTGCCCCCAGGCAGTGAGGCAGTGTATTGCAGGAGGTCCACTGCCCACTGCCCCCGGGCAGTGGTGTAGTGTATTGCAGGAGGTCCACTGCCCACTGCACCCAGGCAGTGGGGCAGTGTATTGCACGAGGTCCACTGCCCACTGCCCCCAGGCAGTGAGGCAGTGCATTGCAGGAGGTCCACTGCCCACTGCCCCCAGGCAGTGGGGCAGTGTATTGCGGGAGGCCCACTGCCCACTACCCCCAGGCAGTGGGGGAGTGTATTGCAGGAGGTCCACTGCCCACTGCCCACTGCCCCCAGGCAGTGCGGCAGTGCATTGCAGGAGGTCCACTGCCCACTGCCCCCAGGCAGTGGGGCAGTGTATAGCAGGAGGTCCACTGCCCACTGCCCCCAGGCAGTGAGGCAGTGTGTTGCGGGAGGTCCACTGCCCACTGCCCCCAGGCAGTGAGGCTGTGTGTTGCAGGAGGTCCACTGCCCACTGCCGCCAGGCAGTGAGGCAGTGTATTGCAGGAGGTCCACCGCCCGCTGCCCCCAGGCAGTGAGGCGGTGCATTGCAGAAGGTCCACTGCCCAATGCCCCCAGGCAGTGAGGCAGTGTATTGCAGGAGGTCCACCGCCCACTGCCCCCAGGCAGTGAGGCGGTGCATTGCAGAAGTTCCACTGCCCACTGCCCCCAGGCAGTGAGGCAGTGTACTGCAGGAGGTCCACTGCCCACTGCCCCCGGGCAGTGGGGCAGTGTATTGCAGGAGTTGCACTGCCCACTGCCCCCAGGCCGTGGGGCAGTGTACTGTAGGAGGTTCAGTGCCCACTGCCCCCAGGCAGTGAGGCAGTGTATTGCAGGAGGTCCACTGCCCACTGCCCCCGGGCAGTGGTGTAGTGTATTGCAGGAGGTCCACTGCCCACTGCCCCCAGGCAGTGAGGCAGTGTATTGCAGGAGGTCCACCGCCCGCTGCCCCCAGGCAGTGAGGCGGTGCATTGCAGAAGGTCCACTGCCCACTGCCCCCAGGCAGTGAGGCAGTGTATTGCAGGAGGTCCACCGCCCACTGCCCCCAGGCAGTGAGGCGGTGCATTGCACAAGTTCCACTGCCCACTGCCCCCAGGCAGTGAGGCAGTGTACTGAAGGAGGTCCACTGCCCACTGCCCCCAGGCAGTGGGGCAGTGTATTGCAGGAGTTGCACTGCCCACTGCCCCCAGGCCGTGGGGCAGTGTACTGTAGGAGGTTCAGTGCCCACTGCCCCCAGGCAGTGAGGCAGTGTATTGCAGGAGGTCCACTGCCCACTGCCCCCGGGCAGTGGTGTAGTGTATTGCAGGAGGTCCACTGCCCACTGCACCCAGGCAGTGGGGCAGTGTATTGCAGGAGGTCCACTGCCCACTGCCCCCAGGCAGTGAGGCAGTGCATTGCAGGAGGTCCGCAGCCCACTGCCCCCAGGCAGTGGGGCAGTGTATTGCGCGAGGCCCACTGCCCACTACCCCCAGGCAGTGGGGCAGTGCATTGAAGGAGGTCCACTGCCCACTGCCCACTGCCCCCAGGCAGTGCGGTAGTGCATTGCAGGAGGTCCACTGCCCACTGCCCCCAGGCAGTGGGGCAGTGTATAGCAGGAGGTCCACTGCCCACTGCCCCCAGGCAGTGAGGCAGTGTGTTGCGGGAGGTCCACTACCCACTGCCCCCAGGCAGTGAGGCCGTGTGTTGCAGGAGGTCCACTGCCCACTGCCCCAGGCAGTGAGGCGGTGCATTGAAGAAGGTCCACTGCCCACTGCCCCCAGGCGGTGCGGCAGTGTATTGCGGAAGGTCCACTGCCCACTGCCCCTAGGCAGTGGGGCAGTGTATTGCAGGAGGTCCACCGCCCACTGCCCCCAGGCAGTGAGGCGGTGCATTGCAGAAGTTCCACTGCCCACTGCCCCCAGGCAGTGAGGCAGTGTACTGCAGGAGGTCCACCGCCCACTGCCCCCAGGCAGTGGGGCAGTGTATTGCAGGAGGTCCACTGCCCACTGCCCCAGGCAGTGAGGCGGTGCATTGAAGAAGGTCCACTGCCCACTGCCCCC
The DNA here is from genome assembly GCA_964036045.1 of Eutreptiella sp. 'Long Island Sound 2002'. Taxonomy (NCBI): domain Eukaryota; phylum Euglenozoa; class Euglenophyceae; order Eutreptiales; family Eutreptiaceae; genus Eutreptiella; species Eutreptiella sp. 'Long Island Sound 2002'. Next base: position 1,517,257 of record OZ038398.1, read on the forward strand.
AGGCAGTGAGGCAGTGTACTGCAGGAGGTCCACCGCCCACTGCCCCCAGGCAGTGAGGCGGTGCATTGCAGAAGTTCCACTGCCCACTGCCCCCAGGCAGTGAGGCAGTGTACTGCAGGAGGTCCACCGCCCACTGCCCCCAGGCAGTGGGGCAGTGTATTGCAGGAGGTCCACTGCCCACTGCCCCAGGCAGTGAGGCGGTGCATTGAAGAAGGTCCACTGCCCACTGCCCCCAGGCAGTGAGGCAGTGTACTGCAGGAGGTCCACTGCCCACTGCCCCCAGGCAGTGGGGCAGTGTATTGCAGGAGGTCCACTGCCCACTGCCCCAGGCAGTGAGGCGGTGCATTGAAGAAGGTCCACTGCCCACTGCCCCCAGGCAGTGAGGCAGTGTACTGCAGGAGGTCCACCGCCCACTGCCCCCAGGCAGTGAGGCGGTGCATTGCAGAAGTTTCACTGCCCACTGCCCCCAGGCAGTGAGGCAGTGTACTGCAGGAGGTCCACTGCCCAGTGCCCCAGGCAGTGAGGCGGTGCATTGAAGAAGGTCCACTGCCCACTGCCCCCAGGCATTGGGGCAGTGTATTGCAGGAGCTTCACTGCCCACTGCCCCCAGGCAGTGGGGCAGTGTATTGCGGAAGGTCCACTGCCCACTGCCCCTAGGCAGTGGGGCAGTGCATAGAAGGAGGTCCACTGCCCGCTGCCCCCAGGCAGTGAGGCAGTGTACTGAAGGAGGTCCACTGCCCACTGCCCCCAGGCAGTGGGGCAGTGTACTGCAGAAGTTCCACTGCCCACTGCCCGCAGGCAGTGAGGCAGTGTACTGCAGGAGGTCCACTGCCCACTGCCCCCAGGCAGTGGGGCAGTGTACTGCAGAAGTTCCACTGCCCACTGCCCCCAGGCAGTGGGGCAGTGTACTGAAGGAGGTCCACTGCCCACTGCCCACTGCCCCCAGGCAGTGCGGCAGTGCATTGCAGGAGGTCCACTGCCCACTGCCCCCAGGCAGTGGGGCAGTGTATAGCAGGAGGTCCACTGCCCACTGCCCCCAGGCAGTGAGGCAGTGTGTTGCGGGAGGTCCACTGCCCACTGCCCCCAGGCAGTGAGGCCGTGTGTTGCAGGAGGTCCACTGCCCACTGCCCCCAGGCAGTGAGGCAGTGTATTGCAGGAGGTCCACCGCCCGCTGCCCCCAGGCAGTGAGGCGGTGCATTGCAGAAGGTCCACTGCCCACTGCCCCCAGGCAGTGAGGCAGTGTATTGCAGGAGGTCCACCGCCCACTGCCCCCAGGCAGTGAGGCGGTGCATTGCAGAAGTTCCACTGCCCACTGCCCCCAGGCAGTGAGGCAGTGTACTGCAGGAGGTCCACTGCCCACTGCCCCCAGGCAGTGGGGCAGTGTATTGCAGGAGTTGCACTGCCCACTGCCCCCAGGCCGTGGGGCAGTGTACTGTAGGAGGTTCAGTGCCCACTGCCCCCAGGCAGTGAGGCAGTGTATTGCAGGAGGCCCACTGCCCACTGCCCCCGGGCAGTGGTGTAGTGTATTGCAGGAGGTCCACTGCCCACTGCCCCCAGGCAGTGAGGCAGTGTATTGCAGGAGGTCCACCGCCCGCTGCCCCCAGGCAGTGAGGCGGTGCATTGCAGAAGGTCCACTGCCCACTGCCCCCAGGCCGTGGGGCAGTGTATTGCAGGAGGTCCACCGCCCACTGCCCCCAGGCAGTGAGGCGGTGCATTGCAGAAGGTCCACTGCCCACTGCCCCCAGGCAGTGAGGCAGTGTACTGCAGGAGGTCCACTGCCCACTGCCCCCAGGCAGTGGGGCAGTGTACTGCAGAAGTTCCACTGCCCACTGCCCCCAGGCAGTGAGGCAGTGTACTGAAGGAGGTCCACTGCCCACTGCCCCCAGGCAGTGGGGCAGTGTACTGTAGGAGGTTCAGTGCCCACTGCCCCCAGGCAGTGAGGCAGTGTATTGCATGAGGTCCACTGCCCACTGCCCCCGGGCAGTGGTGTAGTGTATTGCAGGAGGTCCACTGCCCACTGCACCCAGGCAGTGGGGCAGTGTATTGCAGGAGGTCCACTGCCCACTGCCCCCAGGCAGTGAGGCAGTGCATTGCAGGAGGTCCGCAGCCCACTGCCCCCAGGCAGTGGGGCAGTGTATTGCGCGAGGCCCACTGCCCACTACCCCCGGGCAGTGGGGCAGTGCATTGAAGGAGGTCCACTGCCCACTGCCCACTGCCCCCAGGCAGTGCGGCAGTGCATTGCAGGAGGTCCACTGCCCACTGCCCCCAAGCAGTGGGGCAGTGTATAGCAGGAGGTCCACTGCCCACTGCCCCCAGGCAGTGAGGCAGTGTGTTGCGGCAGGTCCACTACCCGCTGCCCCCAGGCAGTGAGGCCGTGTGTTGCAGGAGGTCCACTGCCCACTGCCCCAGGCAGTGAGGCGGTGCATTGAAGAAGGTCCACTGCCCACTGCCCCCAGGCGGTGCGGCAGTGTATTTCGGAAGGTCCACTGCCCACTGCCCCTAGGCAGTGGGGCGGTGCATTGAAGGAGGTCCACTGCCCACTGCCCCCAGGCAGTGAGGCAGTGTATTGCAAGAGGTCCACTGCCCGCTGCCCCGAGGCAGCGGGGCAGTCTATTGCAGAAGGTCCACTGCCCACTGCCCCCAGGCAGTGGAGCAGTGTATTGCAGGAGGTCCACTGCCCAGTGCCCCAGGCAGTGAGGCGGTGCATTGAAGAAGGTCCACTGCCCACTGCCCCCAGGCATTGGGGCAGTGTATTGCAGGAGCTTCACTGCCCACTGCCCCCAGGCAGTGGGGCAGTGTATTGCGGAAGGTCCACTGCCCACTGCCCCTAGGCAGTGGGGCAGTGCATAGAAGGAGGTCCACTGCCCGCTGCCCCCAGGCAGTGAGGCAGTGTATTGCAGGAGGTCCGCTGCCCACTGCCCCCAGGCAATGAGGCAGTGCATTGAAGGAGGTCCAGTGCCCACTGCCCCCAAGCAGTGCGGCAGTGCATTAAAGGAGGTCCACTGCCCACTGCCCCCAGGCAGTGCGGCAGTGTATTGCAAGAGGTCCACTGCCCTCTGCCCCCAGGCAGTGAGGCAGTGCATTGCAGGAGGTCCACTGCCCACTGCCCCCAGGCAGTGAGGCAGTGCATTGAAGGAGGTCCACTGCCCACTGCACCCAGGCAGTGCGGCAGTGTATTGCAAGAGGTCCACTGCCCACTGCCCCCAGGCAGTGAGGCGGTGCATTGAAGGAGGTCCACTGCCCACTGCCCCCAGGCAGTGCGGCAGTGTATTGAAGGAGGTCCACTGCCCGCTGCCCCCAGGCAGTGGGGCAGTGTACTGCAGGAGTTCCACTGCCCACTGCCCCCAGGCAGTGAGGCAGTGTACTGAAGGAGGTCCACTGCCCACTGCCCCCAGGCAGTGGGGCAGTGTACTGCAGAAGTTCCACTGCCCACTGCCCGCAGGCAGCGAGGCAGTGTACTGCAGGAGGTCCACTGCCCACTGCCCCCAGGCAGTGGGGCAGTGTATTGCAGGAGTTGCACTGCCCACCGCCACCAGGCCGTGGGGCAGTGTACTGTAGGAGGTTCAGTGCCCACTGCCCCCAGGCAGTGAGGCAGTGTATTGCAGGAGGTCCACTGCCCACTGCCCCCGGGCAGTGGTGTAGTGTATTGCAGGAGGTCCACTGCCCACTGCACCCAGGCAGTGGGGAAGTGTATTGCAGGAGGTCCACTACCCACTGCCCCCAGGCAGTGAGGCAGTGCATTGCAGGAGGTCCGCTGCCCACTGCCCCCAGGCAGTGGGGCAGTGTATTGCGCGAGGCCCACTACCCAGTACCCCCAGGCAGTGGGGCAGTGCATTGAAGGAGGTCCACTGCCCACTGCCCACTGCCCCCAGGCAGTGCGGCAGTGCATTGCAGGAGGTCCACTGCCCACTGCCCCCAGGCAGTGGGGCAGTGTATAGCAGGAGGTCCACTGCCCACTGCCCCCAGGCAGTGAGGCAGTGTGTTGCGGGAGGTCCACTACCCACTGCCCCCAGGCAGTGAGGCCGTGTGTTGCAGGAGGTCCACTGCCCACTGCCCCAGGCAGTGAGGCGGTGCATTGAAGAAGGTCCACTGCCCACTGCCCCCAGGCGGTGCGGCAGTGTATTGCAGGAGCTTCACTGCCCACTGCCCCCAGGCAGTGGGGCAGTGTATTGCGGAAGGTCCACTGCCCACTGCCCCTAGGCAGTGGGGCAGTGCATTGAAGGAGGTCCACTGCCCGCTGCCCCCAGGCAGTGAGGCAGTGTATTGCAGGAGGTCCACTGCCCGCTGCCCCGAGGCACCGGGGCAGTCTATTGCAGAAGGTCCACTGCCCACTGCCCCCAGGCAGTGGGGCAGTGTATTGCAGGACTTCCACTACCCACTGCCCCCAGGCAGTGAGACAGTGCATTGCAGGAGGTCCACTGCCCACTGCCCCCAGGCAGTGAGGCAGTGCATTGAAGAAGGTCCACTGCCCACTGCCCCCAGGCAGTGGGGCAATGTATTGCGGAAGGTCCACTGCCCACTGCCCCCAGGCAGTGCGGCAGTGCATTGCAGGAGGTCCACTGACCGCTGCCCCCAGGCAGTGAGGCAGTGTATTGCAGGAGGTCCGCTGCCCACTGCCCCCAGGCAGTGAGGCAGTGCATTGAAGGAGGTCCAGTGCCCACTGCCCCCAAGCAGTGCGGCAGTGCATTGCAGGAAGTCCACTGCCCACTGCCCCCAGGCAGTGCGGCAGTGTATTGCAAGAGGTCCACTGCCCTCTGCCCCCCGGCAGTGAGGCAGTGCATTGCAGGAGGTCCACTGCCCACTGCCCCCAGGCAGTGAGGCAGTGCATTGAAGGAGGTCCACTGCCCACTGCCCCCAGGCAGTGCGGCAGTGTATTGCAAGAGGTCCACTGCCCACTGCGCCCAGGCAGTGAGGCGGTGCATTGAAGGAGGTCCACTGCCCACTGCCCCCAGGCAGTGCGGCAGTGTATTGCAGGAGGTCCACTGCCCACTGCCCCGAGGCACCGGGGCAGTCTATTGCAGAAGGTCCACTGCCCACTGCCCCCAGGCAGTGGGGCAGTGTATTGCAGGACTTCCACTGCCCACTGCCCCCAGGCAGTGAGACAGTGCATTGCAGGAGGTCCACTGCCCACTGCCCCCAGGCAGTGACGCAGTGCATTGAAGAAGGTCCACTGCCCACTGCCCCCAGGCAGTGGGGCAATGTATTGCGGAAGGTCCCCTGCCCACTGCCCCCAGGCAGTGCGGCAGTGCATTGCAGGAGGTCCACTGACCGCTGCCCCCAGGCAGTGAGGCAGTGTATTGCAGGAGGTCCGCTGCCCACTGCCCCCAGGCAGTGAGGCAGTGCATTGAAGGAGGTCCAGTGCCCACTGCCCCCAAGCAGTGCGGCAGTGCATTGCAGGAGGTCCACTGCCCACTGCCCCCTGGCAGTGCGGCAGTGTATTGCAAGAGGTCCACTGCCCTCTGCCCCCAGGCAGTGAGGCAGTGCATTGCAGGAGGTCCACTGCCCACTGCCCCCAGGCAGTGAGGCAGTGCAATCAAGGAGGTCCACTGCACACTGCCCCCAGGCAGTGCGGCAGTGTATTGCAAGAGGTCCACTGCCCACTGCCCCCAGGCAGTGAGACGGTGCATTGAAGGAGGTCCACTGCCCACTGCCCCCAGGCAGTGCGGCAGTGTACTGCAGGAGGTCCACTCCCCTCTGCCCCTAGGCAGTGGGGCAGTGCGTTGTAGGAGGTCCACTGCCCACTGCCCCCAGGCAGTGAGGCAGTGCATTGAAGAAGGTCCACTGCCCACTGCCCCCAGGCAGTGAGGCAGTGCATTGAGGGGGGTCCACTGCCCACTGCCCCCAGGCAGTGTGGCAGTGCATTGAGGGGGGTCCACTGCCCACTGCCCCCAGGCAGTGAGGCAGTGTATTGCAGGAGGTCCACTGCCCACTGCCCCCAGGCAGTGGGCAGTGCATTGCAGGAGGTCCACTGCCCACTGCCCCCAGGCAGTGAGGCAGTGCATTGAAGAAGGTCCACTGCCCACTGCCCCCAGGCAGTGGGGCAATGTATTGCGGAAGGTCCACTGCCCACTGCCCCCAGGCAGTGCGGCAGTGCATTGCAGGAGGTCCACTGACCGTTGCCCCCAGGCAGTGAGGCAGTGTATTGCAGGAGGTCCGCTGCCCACTGCCCCCAGGCAGTGAGGCAGTGCATTGAAGGAGGTCCAGTGCCCACTGCCCCCAAGCAGTGCGGCAGTGCATTGCAGAGGGTCCACTGCCCACTGCCCCCAGGCAGTGCGGCAGTGTATTGCAAGAGGTCCACTGCCCTCTGCCCCCAGGCGGTGAGGCAGTGCATTGCAGGAGGTCCACTGCCCACTGCCCCCAGGCAGTGAGGCAGTGCATTGAAGGAGGCCCACTGCCCACTGCCCCCAGGCAGTGCGGCATTGTATTGCAAGAGGTCCACTGCCCACTGCGCCCAGGCAGTGAGGCGGTGCATTGAAGGAGGTCCACTGCCCACTGCCCCCAGGCAGTGCGGCAGTGTATTGCAGGAGGTCCACTGCCCACTGCCCCGAGGCACCGGGGCAGTCTATTGCAGAAGGTTCACTGCCCACTGCCCCCAGGCAGTGGGGCAGTGTATTGCAGGACTTCCACTGCCCACTGCCCCCAGGCAGTGAGACAGTGCATTGCAGGAGGTCCACTGCCCACTGCCCCCAGGCAGTGAGGCAGTGCATTGAAGAAGGTCCACTGCCCACTGCCCCCAGGCAGTGGGGCAATGTATTGCGGAAGGTCCACTGCCCACTGCCCCCAGGCAGTGCGGCAGTGCATTGCAGGAGGTCCACTGACCGCTGCCCCCAGGCAGTGAGGCAGTGTATTGCAGGAGGTCCGCTGCCCACTGCCCCCAGGCAGTGAGGCAGTGCATTGAAGGAGGTCCAGTGCCCACTGCCCCCAGGCAGTGCGGCAGTGCATTGCAGGAGGTCCACTGCCCACTGCGCCCAGGCAGTGAGGCGGTGCATTGAAGGAGGTCCACTGCCCACTGCCCCCAGGCAGTGCGGCAGTGTATTGCAGGAGGTCCACTGCCCACTGCCCCTAGGCAGTGGGGCAGTGCGTTGTAGGAGGTCCACTGCCCACTGCCCCCAGGCAGTGAGGCAGTGCATTGCAGGAGGTCCACTGCCCACTGCCCCCAGGCAGTGAGGCAGTGCATTGAAGAAGGTCCACTGCCCACTGCCCCCAGGCAGTGAGGCAGTGCATTGAGGGGGGTCCACTGCCCACTGCCCCCAGGCAGTGTGGCAGTGCATTGAGGGGGGTCCACTGCCCACTGCCCCCAGGCAGTGAGGCAGTGTATTGCAGGAGGTCCACTGCCCACTGCCCCCAGGCAGTGGGCAGTGTATTGCAGGAGGTCCACTGCCCACTGCCCCCAGGCAGTGAGGCAGTGTACTGAAGGAGGTCCACTGCCCACTGCCCCCAGGCATTGGGGCAGTGTATTGCAGGAGGCCCACTGCCCACTGCCCCCAGGCAGTGGGGCAGTGTATTGCAGGAGGTCCACTGCCCACTGCCCCCAGGCAGTGAGGGAGTTTATTGCAGGAGATCCACCGCCCCCTGCCCCCGGGCACTGGGGCGGTGTATTGCAGGAGTTGCGCTGCCCACGGCCCCCAGGCCGTGGGGCAGTGCGTCGCAGGGGGTCCACTGCCCACTGCCCCAGGCAGGGAGGCAGTGTACGGCAGGAGTACCACTGCCCACTGCCCCCAGGCAATGAGGCAGTGCGAAGCGAGATTTCCGATGCCCACGGCCCTCAGGCGGCGTGGCAGTGCGTTACAATGCCCACTGCCCTCTGCCCAAAACAACAGTACAGCAGGGCGCACACAGTGCAGTATAGTGCACAGCACCAAGCAGTGCAAGTGTAGTGCACAGCACCAAGCAGTGCAGCACCACACAAACAGCACAGATGGTGCAGCGCGGCACGCAGGGTGCAGTGGACCCATGAGACCCTGTGTGACTGCGCGCAGGCGTCGGCAGGGCAGTGTCGGCCAAGTGCGCAAGTGCACTGGTCCGGCTATGCAACAACACACTTACACACAGCGCGCACACAACACACACAGCCCAGCCCGTTTACCTGTACCCGTGGGTAGACATCCCCGACCTTTGCCTTTTGGTAATAGCGCCTTCGGCACACCACACCACACCACACCACACCACACCACACCACACCACACCACACCCGACCAGAAGGTGGGGAAACGGGCTGCCTCGGTGCGCGGCCAGCTGTGGGAGCCGACTGTACTGGAGCAGTGGGTGGCGGCCTTGCGGACCCCCTCCATGCAGCGAGCCCACATGGAGTGCTCAGGGCCCCACACGCTGGGGACAGAGTTCATACGTACTGTAATCAAGGAGTCCATCACAGTCTGGTACACCCACGCCAAGGCGCATGCCACGTTGCTGAGGGCGGGGTGGGGCGGGGCGGGGCGGTGCGGGGCGGGACGGGGCAGGGCGGGGTGGGGCGGGGCGGGGCGGGGCGGGGTGGGGCAGGGCGGGGCGGAGCGGGGCGGGGCAGGGCGGGGTGGGGCGGGGCAGGCCAGGGCAGGTTGTGCGCAAAGGTTACAGGCACCAATATGCGTGTCATGTGTGTGCACTCTGCCTCCCCGAAGCTGTGCGCAAAGGTTACAGGCACCAATGTGCGTGTCATGTGTGTGCACTCTGCCTCCCCGAAATGTGCGGTGTGCTGCGGTGCGGTGCGGTGCGGTGCAGTGCGGTGTGGTGTGGTGTGCCGAAGGCGCTGTTACCAGAAGGCAATGGCCGGGATGTCTACCCACGGGTACAGGTGAACGGGAGGGCTGTGTGTATAGCGCGCGCGCCGTGTGTAAGTGTGTGGTTATCGGCGGAAAGAGGTGGAGTCGGGGAAACCTGGACGCCACTCACTAGGTGAATGCTGTCATCCCAGAGGTTCCCGCTATACTCCCTCTCTCTCCGCCTGCTAGTGCAACCGTAGCTTCTGCAACACCCACACCATCGTGCCGCCTGGGCCTCCGTCCCGCCCCACCCCGCCCCGCCCCGCCCCGCCCTGCCCCGACCCGCCCCGCCCTGCCCCGTCCCGCCCCAGCCTGCCCCGTCCCGCCCCGTCCCGTCCCGTCCCGCCCCGCCCCGCACCGCTCCGCCCCGCCCTGCCCTGCCCGTCCCGCCCCGCCCCGTCCCGCCCCACCCCACCCCGCCACGCCAAGCCCCGCCCCGCCCTGCACTGCCCTGCCTTGCCCTGCCCTGCCCTGCTCTGCCCTGCTCTGCCTATCAACCACAGGCCCATACACGCACAGGTCCATTCCCAAACGACATAGAGATACCTTTCTGGCAGCTGCCACCAAACTTCCACTGCTTGTTCGACTGGCACTCGGCAGTGGGGCTGCCCTTCCAGCCCGTGACGCATTTTGGGGCGCACTTGCCCCCAGCCCTCCAATCAGTGCATGATGCGAAGTCCCACCCGGTCTGCTTTGGTTGCTGACAAGCTGCGGTACAGGCACAGGAGGGAAGAGCGAGGAAAGGATAGTGGAAGAGGGAGGGCAGCGGGGGGAGGGGGAGGGGGGGGCTTGGCATGATGCCCTGGTGTGTTTTGGTCCACAGCCGGCGGCCTGCTCAGAGCAGTGAAACAGGGAAAGTCCGGGGGCTCCGTCGGCACAACCTCCCAAGGGAAAGGAAAGGGAAGTAGAGAGGGAAAGACAGGCCAAGGAGGAGGAGGGAGGACACAGGGGGCTGCGAGGCCGCTGGGCACCACCGCCTACGGAGGGAAAGGGTCCAAGGGAAGGGCAGTAAGTGGGGTGTTTGGGAAGGGGCGCAGGGGTTCGAAATCGCGGATCTACGGGACGATGGCACAGTGGAAGTGTCCGAGGGTGTACCTCCTCACGATGCCCATCCCGCTGCCCCGGCTGCGAAGCCCCTATACCTTTGCCCCATCTCCAGTGCCAGAGGTGGCAGTTGTGGACCCTGTGGCAGCCAACCCTGAACCCAAAAATGACAGCCTTCCCGATATCCAAATGAGGAGATGACTGCAGGTCAGCAAACGAGGGTGGACGTGACTTGCTTTCTTCCCGGCCGCTGTTGTTTCTGTATGGAGGTCTGGGTGGGCTGTGTGTTTGTGTTTTGACTGCTTGCGCTTGTGGGTGGGGGGATGGGGGGGGGGGGCGCAACCGGTGCAGAGAGGGAACACAAGCTGCCCCAAACTAAAACCAGAGCACCCACAAACATGTACTGCCCGCGACCAGCGAAGTTCTGACACCGGGGCCTTCATGCAGGAGTTCCCGGCACACTTACGAGACAAAGCATCCGAACCATTGAGGGTCCCGAGGGGCTGCCCACGGCCCGGGCCACGTGGGCCTAGCGGCGACTTTGTGGGTCCCCATGGGTACCCGCATTGCCACCAAACGGCCACGGAAACCCATCCGGGGGGGGGGGGGGGGCAGAAGCGTTTCGGAAAATAATCGAATTTTCGAACTTTTTGCAAAAAATAGCCTTTTGACGAAATACCCTCTAACCACCATCTGGGGATCATTGATCACAATACAAATCTGTGGAGTTTGTCTTCGCCTTGTGTATTGCTTGCCATCGCTGGTTGAGGTCTCCGTTGGCTTCCCGTTGGTGGTTAGAGGGCATTTCGTCAAAAGACTATTTTTTGCAAAAATTTTGTTCAGCCAACGCATGTCAGCCTGACCCGCACAGGGCAACCCTAGCGTCAAGGCCTGGACAGCCCGAAGTGAGGTCCTCGCAAGAGGAGCCCCTCAGCAGCCCAGGCAGCTGTATCGACACCAACTACACCGCGGCATTGTCTGGCGCCAACACGCGGTCACAGTGGAGGTTTGGGGCTGTTTGCAGGATGGAAGCCTGCCGCTTGAAGCACAAGTGACAGCAAGCCCGACCAACATGGGAAAGCGGAGGCATGGAGCCGCGTCCTGCCCTGCCCAGCGCCAACAGCAACAACAGCGGGCACACCACCCGCGCACTCCAGCAGGCGCACACGAGCGCAGCTGCCAGACCACGAGTGGGAGCGCAGTGCAGCGCCGAGCGTGCGGCGCACCGCGGGTGTATGGGGAACCGGGGACAGACCCCAAACGCCCCGCACGCCGGGCGCGCAGTCCACAGCGCAAGGATGAGCCAACCGGGGGTCACGGACGTTGACCCCCTGACGCCGCATTGCCGGCAAGGGAATCCCAAGGTCCAGCGCTGCGGCACCGTCGGGGGCCACACCCGATGCAACGGAGGGTGCCCGCCACGGCGGTGGCAACGGGGCCGCGAAGGGGGGGTATCCCGGTGTGCAGGAAGGGGGGCAAGGAGTACCCAAGGGGAGGACACGTGGGGAGGGGGGGTTGGCACAAGGCCTTGGTGGTTGCCTCTGTTAGCCTGTGGCGGCGCCTATTGGCCTCTCGCCCTTGAACCTTCTGCTATGACAAGCAGGCACCCGTACTTCGCTGCGGGCATCCACCTGCCTGGGGGGGGGAATCCAGAAAGCAATTTCTGCCCATGGCGTCCTCCCCTGACGGCCCGATCAGTGCCCGGTATGCGGTCATCAGAAAGACCCCAGGCTGGGAGGTGCCCACCACAACCAGCAACGTGAATGTCACACAAGGCCATGGGTGCTAGCTCACCAATGCGTGACTTGCCGGTAGTGCGTTGCAGTAATATCTTCTGCGCTCTGCGCCATTCATGGCGAGCGGGGGGGGATGCCATGGTGTGTTTTGGTCTGCAGCCGGCGGCGCCAATTGCCACTTACTCCCCTTCCCTGGCACCCTTTCCCTCCGCAGGCGGTGGTGCCCATCGGCCTCTCACCGCCCCGCGTCCTTCCGCTCCGTCCTTGGCCTATCTTTCCCTCTCTACTTCCCTTTCCTTTGCCCAGGACACAGGGCGGGGGTGGCACATGGATGCGTACGGGTGAGGGGCCCATACTTGGGATGTCGCCCCCCACCGTCTGTGCCACCGGAATGGAGCTGCTTCCCAAAGCGTAGGACTTGATGCCCGTGTCCAGGCACCAGGGCCCCCAGGTCTCCTTCCAAAAGGCCTCCAGTGCGCCGTTGTTTGGGTTGGGCGGCTTGTATTCGAAGATGGGCTTGAGGGCGCACTTGAGAGCCACCGCCGGGACGCTCACGACGGGCGCGATCTTGATATGCGGATACGATGCGTACGCCCAGAGGGCGCCGGCAGCGGACGCCTTGGTGTTGACGCAATCGTTGCCTGACGTGATCTGCGATGAGACAGACATGTTGGCTGTTGCGTTGCTCATGAGGGACAGGAGTGTTTGGGGAAAGCGCAGGCTTGCGCTTGAGGGAGGGGGGGGGGGTAACCTCTCCCTCTTTGGCGTGACGATCAGCCCCGCCAGTCACTTCGGTCCGCCCCCAACGGCCCTCCCACCGCTATTTGCCCGCCAGACATCACCTCCCAACCGCTGTCCCAACCGCCGGTAACCGCCTTGGCAACCGCTCGTGAAACCCCGTTTGGGCCCGTTTCCCCCTCAAGCGCATCCCTGGGGGAGGGGGTTTGCCATCAAGTGTGCAGGTGGGTACTTCCCGGTGTACGCACTGCTCTGAGCTTTCAGAAGAGATTCGTCTGCGTGGCTTCCCCCAAGCCATTGGGGGGCAGCAAGCGTCCCGCTGCTCACGGGTGCTGCTTCTGCCCCGTGGCGTCCCTCCCGCACCGGCGCCGGCGATGCTTCACACAAAAGCTTTCCCAAAACCGTGAAAGTTGGGGGGTGCCCACAACATCTGATTTGGAACTGTAACACAAGGCCCCGGGGCTTCTGGATTGGCGGTGCACAGCATGTCCACAGCCATTTTGCCATTGGCCCTCCCTGTCCCATTTGGGGGTGGCGGGGGGATCTGTCTGACGCCGGTGGCGCCTGTTGGCCTGTTGCCTCTGACCGTCGACCTTTCCGTGACACTCTTCCTCAGAGGGCGATGGCAGCATATTGCCAACGAGAGGAAAGAAACCAGAGCACAATCCACTGGAGGTTTCTGCAGTGGGCAAATGGCAGATGGGACAGATCAAGGGGTGGGGTGGGGTGGGGTGGGGTGATGGGGTGGGGTGGGGTGGGGTGGGGTGGGGTGGGATGGGGTGGGGTGGGGTGGGGTGGGGTGGGGTGGGATGGGGTGGGGTTGGGGGGGGGTGGGGGGGGGGTGGGGGGGGGGGGTGGGGTGGTGGGGTGATGGGGTGGGGTGGGGTGGGGTGGGGTGGGGTGGGGTGGGGTGGGGTGGGGTGGGGTGGGGTGGGGTGGGGTGGGGTGGGGTGGGGTGGGGTGGGGTGGGGTGGGGTGGGGGGGGCTGGGCTGGGGTGGGGTGGGGTGATGGGGTGGGGTGGGGTGGGATGGGGTGGGGTGGGGTGGGGTGGGGTGGGGTGGGGTGGGGGGTGCCGACCCGTGCACAGCGGCCACTATCCGGCGGCACGCGGAGGAGGGTTTTGGTCAAAGACCAGCACCAACACCCTGACACGGCCGGCATCACTGCATGGCCATTGGGAGCAACCGACGAGCATCGGTAGCCTACTGCACAGCAACAGCACCGAACCTCGCGAGGGGTCCTACACGACGGGCCATGGCACGTCAGGGTATCACACAACGACAAGAGACGCGCAGTGGTGGGCGGGAACGCCTGCGGGGCAATGCTGTCACGAGGCCGGCAATCGCGTGGCAGTAGGGACCCACAAGGCTGGGGGTTGTGGTGCTGTGCTGCACGACCCGCGTACTGGCGCCCCCAGGCCCCTCTCCACAGCGACGGTTGTGGAGCATCTGCATTGCCCAAGCAGACACCCAACATGTCTCCTGCCGCTGCCCCTTGCCATCGGCGGTGAAGCCCCGTTGCGCAAAAACTTCCATAGGGAAATTTTCGGCACCAATCGCAAAGCCGAACGTTTCCCCACGAAAGTTGCCCCTCCGCCGTATGTACGGCCGGGGTCCGCTTGTGTGCGGCTGTACCAGCTCTGGAAATAGGTCATGCGCATGCGGCGCGCGAAATGGTGTAGGCACGTCCAAACGCTTTCACCGCCTCGGGTGCATGCACCGCCTTTACTGCACTACACCGCAGCGTAGTACGCGTATCTCTCAGGGACGGTAATGATTGTGCCGACTCGGTGGGTTTGCGCTGGCTGTCTTCTTTGTTGCCTTATTTGTGCCACTGTGTGTCTGTAGGGGGGGGGGGGGGGATATTCAGAAAGCCCTTGAAAAGGGCTATTCGGAACACCCTGGGTCTGCATGCTGCGCTGACGACATGTTTGAGATTTTCGTCCATTTTGGACACTGCCTGTGCTGCTTGCTGCCTGTTCTTGTCAACGGGCACGTCTGCATACAAATTCACGCCACGTGCTGTTGCTTCCCCCAATGCTCCTTCACAAAAGCCTTTGGTGCGCAAAAGAGCGCGCTCTGGGGGTGTAAAGTGGGTGCGGGTGAGTCATGCCGTGGCAGCCAGGCAAAAAAGCCTCATACTTCCCATCCACAGCCACTGCATGCACCCACAAGGAACACCAGATTTTGACCACCGCAGACGCCGCTTCTTTTGCAATTCAATTTTGGGTTCGTAAAGCACACCCCACGAAGGCTTCACAGCAGGAGTTGTTGGCGACATGCATTGCCGTCAAGCCCTTGCCCTTGTGGAAGGGGGCAACAATGAGGCCGATTCGGATTCAGAATAATCAGTGCTCCCTCAAGCACTGCTTCGTCCTGCGCACCAAGTGGCAGCTGTGCGCTGAAAAAGTGTGACCACCTACCCCCCCCCCTGACCCATACATTTCTCATTACATGCCACCCCCCCCCCCTGACCCATACATTTCTCATTACATGCCACCCCCCCCCTGACCCATACATTTCTCATTACATGCCACCCCCCCCCCCCCCCTGACCCATACATTTCTCATTACATGCCCCCCCCCCCCCCCGAATTTTGGCGCATCGGACCACAAGTTCACAAAACCCAGGAAAATGGAAACGGAGTTGGCGCATACCGAATGTCCCCGAGATATACGTCAACGCACACATGCGATGGCACTGGGCACTGGGGCCATCAATGCAGACAGGTCTGGAAGTGGCCATATCGCGTATCAGTGTCCACGCGGGGGACCACGAGTACCCAGACTCGCCGGCATCGACCCCCCCCCAGCGCGCCCCCCCCCCCTTTTCCGGGTCCCAACTCGAGTATTTGTGTCCTGGAGGACCGGCATCCCCCGTTTCGGACCCGGGCCTCGGACCCACGGGGGGTGTTCCCCCGCCGTTTGGACAACACGTACGCCGCAGATCTGCAACATCCCGTGGCCTCCATCCGCTGTTCTAGACCTTCTTTGTGTGTTTTCCGCGTTGTTTGGCCAGTGGGTGCAGGGCCGGGGGCGGGGGGCTTCCCAAGGGATTGATGCAAAACCTGCAGTTTTGAGCCTCGGCGGCTCAAAAATATACATTTCCAAAACTGAGTTTTTTCGATATTGTGACCACCCACAATGATCAAATGTGCCGTGCAAAACATATTTCAGACTTCCTTTGAGAGGAGCTTCACCTCGTTTCAGCAGGTGCAGGGGGGTTGGGCTTCCTTCACAGGGAGACAACCCGCTTATGCAGTTGTCAGCCTCAACAGCCACCGTGTCCTCTCTGTGCTTCTGCTACTACATTGGTTTCCGCGGTGTCCAAAGCCGCAAAGCAAAGCACAGCTACGCCACCACAACGCGCCGGGCACCTGGTTCGCGGTGTAATCGACGGAGTGCGTGAGCCACGGGTCGAACGCCATCGTGTCGGCGCGCGCGACGCACGCGTCGCCGCTCTTGGAGAACAGGTCGAAGCCGGCCATGGACTCCATCACGGCGGACGCCTTCAGGTCCACGCAGTTCATGAACAGGCAGATGCCCACGCTCATCGAGGCCTTGACCACCGCCCCCACTTTGCTGCCCGCCCGGAAGTGCCCGTCCGTCAGGTCGATCCCGGTGCCGGTCCAGTCGCCGGAGCCGAAGCCCACGCTGGGCGTGCCGTCCTTCAGCCGCAGCTCGACGTGCAGGTCCTTGAACTTGAGGGTGAGGGTGAAGTTGACGGCCCCCGCGGACTGGAACTGGTACGGCAGCTCCACAGCGATGGACATGCCCACTTTGAGGGTGACGCCCGGGAACGGGGTGGCGAAGAACTGCGGCGGCGGGGGGGGCGGGGGGGAGGGGGGGAGGGTGCCATCGGGGCAGTCCCGGAGCGGTTGCAGAGCGGTCACGGGGGGTGTGAAAGCGGTTGGGGGGGGCGGTTACTGGCGGTTGGGAATGCGATGGGGGGCTGGTGTCGGGGTATGCGAATGCCTTTGGGGTAGAGTCAGTGCAGTGGGAGGGGGAGGGGGGTACCCCCCCCCCTTTCAAGCGATTCCCTGGGAGGGGGGGTCGGTGCGGAAGGAGCCCGCCAGCGATCGGCGGTTATGAGCGGGGCAACAGACGCCGATGTGGAGTTGTGCCCGCCGTCCCCGCAGCGCGCTGCAGCGAGGGACACGGGGGGGGGATGTCGCGGGGGGGGGGGGGGGGGGGGGGGGCTTCGGCATCCCCAAAATTTGGTGCCTTGTGTACAGTTGCGGGTACCACAGTCTGTGGGCTACGCACCGGATACACGAAATCATTCTTTGGGATACGTGGGATACACGGAATACGCAGCAGCATTATGACCGATCCTGACATGTAAAACACGGGCACCAGTGCCCCCCCTAAATGTCAGCTGCCGACCCGGGGAGCACCAAAGGGCCCGGATTGCGCAAACGATTTCAGAGAAAATTGGTTGGAATTTTGTGCTGCCAAAACACCCCCCCCCAGAGTTTTGCTTAAAGGGGGGGGGGCTGTGGGGGGGACCCCCCCCCGCAGGAGACCCTGAGTTTTTTGGCCTAAACTGACTTGCGCCGAAGGCACCAGACAAAATTTTTGATTGGCTGAAGACCCGGAAAAAAATTTGCCCAATCGCTTAAGGGGGGGGGTCCGAGGGGGGGGAGGTGGTGTCAGACCCCTCCCCACCCCCCCCCCGGAGATGCTGAGCTGTTAAGCAAAACTCTGCGCCCCCCCCCCCCGCCCCCCTGTCGATGTGTGTGCTCCTGCAGTGGAGGGTCATTGGCCAGGGGGCCCGGTCCGCATGGGGCACGCGTGTCCCTGCCACGCGGTGCGTACCCACTGCGCCCAGTCCCCGGCGGGCCACTGCCCGCGTGCCGGGCGGCGACGGGGACTGGCCTGGCGCATGCGCCCCCCCCCCGGCGCCTTGCGGACGATGGGTCGCGGTGAACTTCGGCGGACCCACGTCCCGGACGAGGCCTCCATCGGCCGTCACGAGTGACAGAGCACGGCCCAAGGCCCGGGGGATGGCCCTGCGCATTGCGGGCGGGACTCACCGGAGGACCGGGCGCGAGGAGGCGCCGGGGCGCAGGGCATCTCCGCAGACCAAAAATGGAAGCCGCGGACCCAAAGGCCCGAGACGGGGCCCCACACGGCGCCACAAAAGGGGCGCGGGGGAACTCGGCCCCGATTTGAAAAACGGAGTTGCCACCCCCGAATGGCCCCAGCCCCAGCCCCGCCGGGTGACCCCTGCACCAGAAACGTCAAGAACACAGGCCGCCTTATGCCAATCCGCATCGTCGCGGTACCAGGGCCTCAAAGAGGCACCAGCCCAACTGAAACGGGGGGGGGGGGGGGGGCTTGGACAGCACTTCATGACCCACGGGGGGGGCGACTACAACTGGTCCTGATGTGACCCACCCCCCAACTATCTTTCAAAACTTGGGGTCCGCCCTGTGCCCAGAGCGCACAGGGGCTGGGAACCTGCCCTCCGCCCTGTGCCCAGAGCGCACAGGGGCTGGGAACCTGCCCTCCGCCCTGTGCCCAGAGCGCACAGGGGCTGGGAACCTGCCCTCCGCCCTGTGCCCAGAGCGCACAGGGGCTGGGAACCTGCCCTCCGCCCTGTGCCCAGAGCGCACAGGGGCTGGGAACCTGCCCTCCGCCCTGTGCCCAGAGCGCACAGGGGCTGGGAACCTGCCCTCCGCCCTGTGCCCAGAGCGCACAGGGGCTGGGAACCTGCCCTCCGCGCATCGGACGGGGAACGTGCCCTCCGCCCGGTGCCCCGAGCGCGCAGGGGCTGGGAACCAGCCCTCCGCCCTGTGCCCCACCGTGCCCCCCCCCCCGCCTCCCCTCCCCCCCCCCCTGCCTGCCCCCCCCCCCCAGCGGGATGCGCGTGTCTCCCACCCCCCACCCCCCTCCTCACCCAGCCCGCGGCACGGCGACAGGCCTGCCCCCCCCGGCCCGCGGACGCGGCCGGGTGTGCACTGCATGCATGGCCGGCCGATATGCAGAGTCGTCGGGACAGCCATCAAGCGCCCCCCAGGCGGCCTGTGAGCCTCAAGATCGGCCCTCAAATCAAATCAAATCAAATCAAATCAAAACTTGGGGGAGGGGGGGCTGGGGGGGGGGGTCGCATACAAGGACCCGGCCCGGCCGCCCCCCCGTGTCATGACCGCTGTCTGCCCATGCCCTCGTGGTCCATCTCCCCAGCACTTTCCAGCACATCCTCCAAGTTTCAGATTCGGGCAACGGGACACCCATAACGGGCACTGTGCATGCCCTTGTGCGGACACTCCCACGTGTTTATCGCTCTTCCTGTTCCCCCCTGCATAGTACATTGGTGATTCTGGTGCACATTTGAGGCCTAACCCTAACCCGAACCTTTGGGGGGGGGGGGGCGTCGCCCAGTGGTAAGGTAGCGTCCCTCTGGCCACCCTACAAACCACCGCACCACCGGGGGAGCTACGTCCACAGGGCAGCAACGGCAGATTTAGACAGCCATCTGGCGTTCGTGGCGGGAGATAGAGTTTGTTTTAACTCATTATCTGAGTGTTTGGACTGAGTACGAATCTGAGCAGCCGTGTTGTACGGGAACACAGTAGTTCCCGCGGTCCCCTTGGCCATCGGGGGGAAATGGGCCCAAAATAGCCTACTTTTCGTACAGCGCGGGCACGGCGCACGGCGCGCCCCCCGAGAGGGTCTGCGGATGGCACCAAAAGGGCAGCAAAGGGCTGTTGGTGCGGAGGGGATGGCAGCACCTTGTCCTTCTGGTACTTGATCGTCTTGTTCAGGAGGTCCTCCAGCAGATTGCCTCCGACGCCGTAGAAACTCGGGGCAGCGAATTGATATTTGAAGTACGAATCCAACGACTGGTCGATGCGGATCTTGAGCTTCTTCAGGACGAGCAGCTTTGTGGGGTCAAACGCCTCCGGGTGCATCTCCTGAGGGAGCGGGTCCGGAATTTCGAGCAAAATCGCAGTAAAACTGGCTAAGATTAAGTGAAACCCGGCAAAAACAGAAAAAGCGTTGGTTTTGGCTGAATTGACTGAGAGATCTGTTAAGAACAAAGAGAAAAGATGATTTCGGGTCTTTTGCCCGAATTTGCAGACCCAAGGCATTTGGGTGCACAACCAATAGTTCAATCCCAACTCAGCCACGGGGCTGACCCAAGAACAGCACTGCTCCACAAGTCCAGTGGGATTCAGCAACGGAGACCCCCCGCAACCCCTTGCCCACCGCTCTGCCACGACGATCCGGCGCCGCTTCGCTTCTGACCGACCCATGAGCCACCGCGGCAGAGATGGCGCGCTGCGGCGTAGAAGATCTCTGGAAGAGGGTTGAGTGGGGAGTTCCAGCGCCAACCGAGCGCCAACAACGCCGGACGCGTGCCCACGAGCGCCAACGCCGTCGCTTCAGTGTCAACACATGCCAACAGTTATGACGGAGGGTGACGGGGCCTCGACGCGCTGCGTCCACGTCAACGGCCAACAAATGTCGGCGAGTGTCGAGGGTGTCGGTGATCCTCCGCCCGCCGTCGCGTGCAGTGCACACGCCGTTCGCCGTGGGCTGTACTTACCGGTGGGGGGGAGAAGTTTGCAGGGGGACAATTTCGACGGGGTATTGTGGGAAGGGGAAAATGTCGCCACCTCCAGGAATCCTGCAGTTTGCTGTTATTTCCGGGTGGGCTCTGGATGGTTCCTCTTATTTCCGGGTGGGCTCTGGATGGTTCCTCTTATTTCCGGGTGGGCACTGGGCGGAAAGAAACACATCTCTGTCCCTTCCCTCGGCCCGTTACACCGCTGCACATGTCTGAATTTGCGTTACTCACCCGCATCTGAATTCACAGTGAATGTGTTGGTCACACGCTGCGAAAATTTCGCCGGGGAGGATCTACTTGCCCAAATTTTCCCCACGCAATCCTCCCCTCCCAAAGCCCCCCCCCCCCCCGTATCACAAAGGAGCATAATCAGAAATGGTCAAGCGCGGGGGCAGAATTCTACCCGGAACTTGCGGAACCCCTCCTCGTGGGCCTTCATCATGTGCGCCTCCGCCTGCGCGTGCATGCGGTGCAGGTGCCGCTCGATGAGGTTGGTGGGGGTGGGCATGGGGTCCTCCGCATCCCCCTCCAGCAGGAACCGCCTGCGGTGGTGGCCGATCTTGATCTTCTCCAGCCACCCTTTGACGCTGTTGACGAAGCTCTCGACGTCCTTCGCAAAGCCCTGAACGGCCGACGGGGGAGGGGGTGGGGGAGCGTGTTGGGGCAGAAGTGAAGGGGGGAGCACGGACCCGATAGGAATGCCCGGAAACCCGGGGGGTTCCCAAAAGGACGAAAGGAGAAAAATGCTAGCACCAATCGGACCCAGTTCAACGGTTGGAGGATACCCGGCGGCGGTTGGAGGGTAGCCAACGGCGATTGGAGGGTAACCGGCGGCGGTGAGAGGGTAACCGGCGGCGGTTGGAGGGTAGACAACGGCGGTTGGGGGGTAACCGGCGGCGGTTAGAGGGTGGCCGGCGACAGTTGGAGGGTAACGGGCGGCGGTTGGAGGGTAACAGACGGCGGTTAGAGGGTGGCCGGCGGCAGTTGGAGGGTAACCGTTGGCGGTTGGAGGGTAACAGACGGCGGTTAGAGGGTGGCCGGCAGCAGTTGGAGGGTAACTGGCGGCGGTTGGAGGGTAACAGACGGCGGTTAGAGGGTGGCCGGCGACAGTTGGAGGGTAACTGGCGGCGGTTGGAGGGTAACAGACGGCGGTTAGAGGGTGGCCGGCGACAGTTGGAGGGTAACCGTTGGCGGTTGGAGGGTAACAGACGGCGGTTAGAGGGTGGCCGGCTACAGTTGGAGGGTAACCGTTGGCGGTTGGAGGGTAACAGACGGCGGTTAGAGGGTGGCCGGCGACAGTTGGAGGGTAACTGGCGGCGGTTGGAGGGTAGGCAACGGCGGTTGGGGGGTAACCAGCGGCGGTTAGAGGGTAACCGGCGACAGTTGGAGGGTAACGGGCGGCGGTTGGAGGGTAACAGACGGCGGTTAGAGGGTGGCCGGCGACAGTTAAAGGGTAACTGGCGGCGGTTGGAGGGTAGGCAACGGCGGTTGGGGGGTAACCGGCGGCGGTTAGAGGGTGGCCGGCGACAGTTGGAGGGTAACGGGCGGCGGTTGGAGGGTAACAGACGGCGGTTAGAGGGTGGCCGGCGGCAGTTGGAGGGTAACTGGCGGCGGTTGGAGGGTAACAGACGGCGGTTAGAGGGTGGCCGGCGACAATTGGAGGGTAACTGGCGGCGGTTGGAGGGTAACAGACGGCGGTTAGAGGGTGGCCGGAGACAGTTGGAGGGTAACTGGCGGCGGTTGGAGGGTAACAGACGGCGGTTAGAGGGTGGCCGGCGACAATTGGAGGGTAACTGGCGGCGGTTGGAGGGTAACAGACGGCGGTTAGAGGGTAACCGGCGACAGTTGGAGGGTAACTAGCGGCGGTTGGAGGGTAACAGACGGTGGTTAGAGGGTGGCCGGCGGCAGTTGGAGGGTAACTGGCGGCGGTTGGAGGGTAACAGACGGCGGTTAGAGGGTAGCCGGCGGCAGTTGGAGGGTAACTGGCGGCGGTTGGAGGGTAACAGACGGCGGTTAGAGGGTGGCCGGCGACAGTTGGAGGGTAACTGGCGGCGGTTGGAGAGTAACAGACGGCGGTTAGAGGGTGGCCGGCGACAGTTGGAGGGTAGCTGGCGGCGGTTGGAGGGTAACAGACGGCGGTTAGAGGGTGGCCGGCGACAGTTGGAGGGTAACTGGCGGCGGTTGGAGGGTAACGGGCGGCGGTTAGAGGGTAACCGGCGACACTTGGAGGGTAACTGGCGGCGGTTGGAGGGTAACAGACGGCGGTTAGAGGGTGGCCGGCGGCAGTTGGAGGGTAACTGGCGGCGGTTGGAGGGTAACAGACGGCGGTTAGAGGGTGGCCGGCGATAGCTGGAGGGTAACTGGCGGCGGTTGGAGAGTAACAGACGGCGGTTAGAGGGTGGCCGGCGACAGTTGGAGGGTAAATGGCGGCGGCTGTAGGGTAACAGACGGCGGTTAGAGGGTGGCCGGCGACAGTTGGAGGGTAACTGGCGGCGGTTGGAGAGTAACAGACGGCGGTTAGAGGGTGGCCGGCGACAGTTGGAGGGTAAGTGGCGGCGGTTGAAGGGTAACAGACGGCGGTTAGAGGGTGGCCGGCGACAGTTGGAGGGTAAGTGGCGGCGGTTGGAGGGTAACAGACGGCGGTTAGAGGGTGGCCGGCGACAGTTGGAGGGTAACTGGCGGCGGTTGGAGGGTAACAGACGGCGGTTAGAGGGTGGCCGGCGAGAGTTGGAGGGTAGCTGGCGGCGGTTGGAGAGTAACAGACGGCGGTTAGAGGGTGGCCGGCGACAGTTGGAGGGTAAGTGGCGGCGGTTGGAGGGTAACAGACGGCGGTTAGAGGGTGGCCGGCGACAGTTGGAGGGTAACTGGCGGCGGTTGGAGGGTAACAGACGGCGGTTAGAGGGTGGTCGGCGACAGTTGGAGGGTAACTGGCGGCGGTTGGAGGGTAACAGACGGCGGTTAGAGGGTGGCCGGCGCCAGTTGAAGGGTAACCGTTGGCGGTTGGAGGGTAACAGACGGCGGTTAGAGGGTGGCCAGCGACAGTTAAAGGGTAACCGTTGGCGGTTGGAGGGTAACAGACGGCGGTTAGAGGGTGGCCGGCGGCAGTTGGAGGGTAACTGGCGGCGGTTGGAGGGTAACAGACGGCGGTTAGAGGGTGGTCGGCGACAGTTGGAGGGTAACTGGCGGCGGTTGGAGGGTAACAGACGGCGGTTAGAGGGTGGCCGGCGAGAGTTGGAGGGTAGCTGGCGGCGGTTGGAGAGTAACAGACGGCGGTTAGAGGGTGGCCGGCGACAGTTGGAGGGTAAGTGGCGGCGGTTGGAGGGTAACAGACGGCGGTTAGAGGGTGGCCGGCGACAGTTGGAGGGTAACTGGCGGCGGTTGGAGGGTAACAGACGGCGCTTAGAGGGTAACCGGCGACAGTTGGAGGGTAACTGGCGGCGGTTGGAGGGTAACAGACGGCGGTTAGAGGGTGGCCGGCAACTGGCGGCGGTTGGAGGGTAAAAGACGGCGGTTAGAGGGCGGCCGGCGACCGTTGGAGGGTAACTGGCGGCGGTTGGAGAGTAACCGGCGGCGGTTAGAGGGTGGCCGGCGACAGTTGGAGGGTAACTGGCGGCGGTTGGAGGGTAACAGACGGCGGTTAGAGGGTGGTCGGCGACAGTTGGAGGGTAACTGGCGGCGGTTGGAGGGTAACAGACGGCGGTTAGAGGGTGGCCGGCGACAGTTGAAGGGTAACCGTTGGCGGTTGGCGGGTAACAGACGGCGGTTAGAGGGTGGCCAGCGACAGTTAAAGGGTAACCGTTGGCGGTTGGAGGGTAACAGACGGCGGTTAGAGGGTGGCCGGCGGCAGTTGGAGGGTAGCTGGCGGCGGTTGGAGGGTAACAGACGGCGGTTAGAGGGTGGCCGGCGACAGTTGGAGGGTAACCGTGGTGGTTGGAGGGTAACAGACGGCGGTTAGAGGGTGGCCGGCGGCAGTTGGAGGGTAACCGTTGGCGGTCGGAGGCGAACTGAAGGCAGTCTGACGGTAACTCGAGCAGCCCTTGGGGGCAATCCTTGACACTCAACCCCTCAACCCGACGCGTGGCCCGACTCCCTTCTCGGTCATCAATGTACTGTCCCGCAAAGCCATCGCACGATGGGGCGCGTGCCCTCTGAAGGAGGTCTGGTTGCGCGCTGGGCATAGCACCGACAACCACAAAGCTTACACAGCTCAACCAGGAGGCCCACGACCTCGCCTGTGGCGGACGCCAAGAGGCACGAGCATATACGGCGCCCTGGGTGGCATTGTTGCACGGGCGAGTGGCCGCATTCAGGGCTGGGCAACTAATCGTAGACGTCTCCGCCTTCGACTCCGCCCAGGCTGGCGGCCTGCCGCGGCTCCGGCCCCCTCCATCGCCACCGGCCCACGCCGCTTTTGTGGCTGCATTCCTGACGGGGTCGGTGCCCCGCCTTGCCCGTCGACGAGTCTACGCGCTGCCCCTCTTGGACCGCCGTCACCCACCTGCAGCCCTCACCGCGTTGCACTGTCCGTTCTGTGGCTGCGTTGTCGAGGACTTGGTGCTGCATCTGTGTGCTGCCTGCTGGCACTACCTGGGCTTCGTGGTCTCCGCGTTGGGAGCGGTGTGCTGGCTGGACGGAGTTCGCCGACGAGTTCAATGGACCGCCCAGCTGCCAGCATACTGGGTTGCCGTACCCGATGGCGTCCTGGGTCTGTGGAACCCCCTACACCCGGGCGTGGCAGCCCCCCTTGGGCGGCACTCCCTTGTATCCATGACGGGGGAGATATGTGGAGCGGACGATGAGGACAAGGCGATGGTCTCAGAGCTGCTGCACGTGTTGAGACGCCCAGTGATGCAGCTAAGCCATTTGCCGTGGCGGGCTACGGCTGTTGACCATGCAGCTAGTGCAGGGTGCGTGCGACGCCCCGAAGACCTAACATACCGGCAGTCAGCACTACTTGGGGTGGTAGTCCGCGTGTTGCCCCGTTGCGAGCTGACGCCGGACACCCTGTCTGCCCTGCCCCTACCCCCGCTCCGGAGCCTTGACCCCGGCAGTAGCTGCCTTGTGGCGGTCGCCTTCGCGGCTGACGACGCGTGTTACCTGTGGTGCGCGCTGCAGCAGCACCTTCCACCTGTATGGCTGCCGACCCCAGCCCTGGCGCCAGCCCTGCGTGCGCAGTGGCCAACGGATCTATATGTCCACAAGCTAAGCCCGGATGCAGTGTTGCTTTGGGACCCAAGCACCCAGCTTGAGTACTGGAGGCTATAATGACGCACCTCGACAGTGGGGCAGAGGTTCCTGCAGCGTGCGCTGTCACACCGCCCTTGCAGCCTAATGCCGGCCCTGCGTGCGCAGGGACCCGCGACTCAGTACTCGAAACGTCCAAAGACCGCCCGAAGGTAGTGCGGTGCATGTCGTGCTTGCAGCCTAGCGTCCCAGATCCGCCAGTGTCCCAGCACTGTGCGGTGCTCGAGCAGGCGGAACGCAGCCAACTCCCCCCCTCCGGCTCGCGGCGTGTGGCGCCCGGCCGAAGACAGCGCGGACCCAGGGGAAAGGGGGGGGGGGCGAGGGGGAGACAAGAGCGACGCGATGGACGTTTCGCCCGCCGGTGTGTCGACGTCCGGCCCAGCCTCGTCGGGGCGGCCGTATCCGGTGCATCCGGTGGAATTGGCTCCAGGCACTCAGACACCAGACACCAAACTCCTTGGATAGGCGGCAGCACATAAATTGGGAGCCCTAGGAGTGGCCATATTACCTGACTAGGACCTTCGGTCCGACATCAGTGAAGGCAGTTCGCTGCAACCACGCCTTCTTGCAACTAACCCTATTGTGTGGCCCTGTGGCCAAGAGCCGGTGAAAACATTTCAGAATGGTCCCCCTCCTGAAAAAGCGAAACTAAAACGATGGTGGACCTATCTCAGTAAGTTCAGGTTGACCGTCCACCATATACAGGGTATAAAGAACGAACTGGCTGACTATCTATCACGTAATAACTTCGACGTACTCTTAGGTGAGAGCTCGGAGTCGTTGGCCAAAGAGGCGTTTCAACGTACGGATGTCCAGCTGGACCTGTTCATGCGTACTGCAGGTGTCTTGGAGGGTTGGGGTCTGAGTGACTACCGAGAGGAGTACCAATGGGTACTCCAAACCCTCAGTGATGGCCCAGAGGCACGCCTAGTAGACGGCGACCGTTGGTACAAAGATAACCATTACTTCTACTACGAGGACAGTATAGTTGTGCCTGAGGCACGACTGGACAATTGCCTGCTGTGGGCCCATCTCAATTCAGGGCACAAAGGCTGTAACTGCTATGTTGACTTTTTCAGGGACTGTTTCTACTCCCACCTACCCTGTGTTGAACTACGCTCCCAAATGCAGTCCACAGTGGACTACTGTGGTTGTCACGCCAGCAAGCAGAGCGACTCTAGGGACCGGGGACTGATCTCCAGTCTGCCTATCCCCTACTGTGCTAACTCTCTTTTGTACGTGGATTTCATCTGCGGCCTGCCTAGTTTCGGTGGTTACGACAGCTGACTTGTCGTCACCTGTGGTGTGGGTCGTTTCACGCGTGCGTTCCCCTGCAGCAAAAAGATCACAGGGGAACAGACTGTTAAAAATTCGGTTGAACAATGGTTCGAACCCTACGGGGCACCTAAGAAGCCGCACTCTGACGAAGTTGTACGCAACCGGAGTGACACCGGCTGGTACAAGCGAGTGTTGGATGCTCTAAATGTCCAGGCAACCACAGGTGTGCCCTACACTCATTCTAACCCTCTATGCGAGAGACAGAATGGTGTGGTGGAGCAGAACTTGAGAGTCCTGATGAAACAAGAACGTACTAAAGATTGGGTACGCTTGTTATCCTGGGCCGTCGCAACCATGAAGTCTCAACGGAGTTCCTCAACTGGCTATACACTCCACGAACTGTTCCATGGGGGGTGATCTGCGTGGTTTTTCAAAACCCCCTTTTCTGAGGACTACAAGAGTCCCGTAGGGGATCGGCTGGAACACAAGCAGGACCTGGTCAACATAGCCAG
Source organism: Eutreptiella sp. 'Long Island Sound 2002' (assembly GCA_964036045.1). NCBI lineage: Eukaryota > Euglenozoa > Euglenophyceae > Eutreptiales > Eutreptiaceae > Eutreptiella > Eutreptiella sp. 'Long Island Sound 2002'. The sequence continues at coordinate 1,544,143 of OZ038398.1, forward strand.
AGCTAACCTAGAACACATTCGTGACCGTGAGTTGACTTAACGTAACCGCTTGAGGCATCCTGCCAGTTTCAAGGTAGGAGACCTAGTGCTTGTGCACCACTCGCCATTTTCTCATGGCCCCGCAACTGTTTGCCGGGCCCGTTCTTTGGGCCTTATCGTATTATAAAAATAAATGGATCTAGGATCCATGTGAGGTGCAGTCCCCGCCTTGGTGGAGAACTGCCATGTGCCCCAAACAGTTGAGGCACTACCACTCTCCCGACGACCTGTCGAGGGATGAGTGGCGCCTAACTGAAAAAGTGGTCGAGCGTATCAGCCTAGAGAACGCTGCCACCCCTGGGGAGGCAGACAAACTCGAAGAGATGACTGCCCAAGAGATGGCAGTTGATGGCTACTACGTGGTTGCAGGTATAGCACGCCACGAGTATAAACAGGGGTGGAAATTCCTTACCCTGTGGGACGGCTATGGGCTGTCTAAGGAGACCTGGGAGCCATGTAAGCCTATATACAGCCTGATCTTCCTATTTCATTGAGAACAACCAGAGTCAGCTACTAACCCGCGGTGAGACCCTGTCATAGCGTAAGAAGAAAAACAAATCTCCTTGTGCCTATCTATTTGTTTCTCCTAACCGAATTGAGGAGGTTGCAAGCTTCGGGAGCCGGTGGTACTACCTGGATATTCCCCCCTCCCGTTGCGAATCTCCTTCGGGCCACGCCTGTTGGCGTATTGGCTCCTCCCGGAGGTACATCACCTCCCCACTGAGGGAAGCAACACTGGGTGTCATCGGAATTCCACCAGGCCGCTTATCAGGTGGGCAGCCCGGTTGTCGGTGAGTCCTACTACCCCAGCCTCCCACCGTGCCATCATTTTGCACGGTGTGGTACCAAGAATGCGCGCACGCGCTGGACTAGGTACCCGTGGGGTCGGTTCAGTCCTGTATTCCCACCTCCAAACGACCACCCCAACTGCGGGTCACCTGAACACGCTGGCGTGCGTGAGTACGTTAAGTCCCTTCGGAACTCACAGGTGAGGCCCTTTACTCGCAACCCCCTCTTTCCTAACCTCCCATGGGCGGTGAGCACTCTTGTGCTGACAACTAGACCTAATCAACGTGTGCCTTCACAGGTTCATGACTCCTGTAGACCTCCAGTTTTACTTTGTGTACTAACACCCGCCTTCGGGCTGGTTCGGTTTTCCACACACGTCCACATCCGCTGCTTTTGGAGCCCTGCCGCTGGCTAGGTGGTGCACTGCACTCCCATGCCTGTGGTTACCAGTGTGTACCAGATGGCCGCTTATCAGGTTTGCACCAACCCAGCGAGTGAGTGCCTTGTTGACCAGCATCCCAGCCAAGAGTTTCCGGTCGTAGGTACTGTAGTTGGATCCTGCTTGATTCCACTTGCAGTTCCAGTGCCCGAGAGGCACCAGACGCCATTCATTGGCAGGATAGTCATGCTTCAGAGTGCCATCGCGGTTCAAACCTGAAGTATGGTACTGGCAGTGAGACAACTCAGCGGGGTTAAGCTCCTGCGATTGGTATAGGGTACCCCCCCCCCCTACATCACAGGCATTTGTGATGAGAATGATCTCGCCCTTAGGGCATGCAGTTGGTAGAGGAAATCTTATTCCGCAACTCCTGGAAACAGGCCTCCTTCTTGTCGTTCCACCGTGAAGGCTTGATCTTCGTTATAAGGTCAACCAGGGGCGCTGATGAATAAGTAAAATTGTCAATATGGCGCCGATAAAAATTGCAAGCGCCAATAAAACTCCCAACGTCGTGTAGACCCTTCTTGGGTTCATCACGTATCTGCATGTCTTGAAGGGGTTGCATCTTCGATGCGGCTGGTTTCCACCAGCCATACCCAACGTCGAAACCTAAGTATTCTATCTCCTCACGCATGAACTCACATTTCTCGAGTTTGATGCGGAGATGGTTCTCCTGACAGACAGTGAAAAAATCTTGTAGGAGGAGGATATGATCCTCTTGGGTATTAGTACCCCGGCTGGAGTCGTCGATGTGTGCGTCCATCTCAGCCCCGAGGGAAACTAGTTCCTCCGTCTTAGGACATATAGGATTTTATTCATCAGCCGCTGGAAGAGTGCAGGGGCATTCGCGAGAGCAAAGGGCACGACCTTCCAGCGGAAGACACGGCCCTTAGGAGTGACAAAGGCCAGCAGTTCGTGGGCTGCTTGGGTTAGGTCTACCTACCAGAAGCCACTGCGCGTATCCATCTTGGTCTTGAATCGGCACTTGGCGATTCTCTCCAGGGTCTTCTCTATGTTGGGGATACTCCCTGACTGGTTTTGGGTCTTTTTGCTGACCTCAGCATAGTCAACAACCAAGCGCATAGCAGTGGAGCCAGGTTTAGCCACAAAAGAACAGGGACTACAATGGCGGGGATAGTGCCCGTGTTTATACTCCTCGACGAGGCTAGCATCTATACATTCCTGGATCTCGCATTCGATCTCGTCGATTTGGTCTTGTGGGGCGGGGTATGGACGCCAACCCTTCAACCTTAGGTTTGAGTTTGATGTCCATCTGGACCATTTTTTTGCAAGACAGGGGTGGGGGCAATGCTCTAAACAGCTCTTGGTACTTCTTGATGAGCTTGCTGAGACGAGGGTCGAGGTCTAAGCTCTCAAGTTTCGCAGAAAAATCCTCCTCGGCGTGGAGGTGGCTCTTCCATTTTTCCTATTTTTTCATACGCCCCACGGTTTTAGGGGGCAATTCATCCTCCCACCTCCTGGCGCCCCTGCTAGGCATAGTGAAGAAAGTACACCAGGGATGTCTGAGGATCAAGGGGAGTCATTTCTTCATCATCCTCCTCGGACCATATTGAGATTTTCCAGGTCGTCTTGAGGAGATCAAGGCGGGTCCGTCGCTCGAAACCCTCAACCTTAGCCCACAGGACCTGTTGAAGGGTCCGCACATCGTGCTCAGAGACGGGCATATTATTGGGTGAGGGTTTAGCGCCTAGAAGCTGACCCGTAGGGCCAACCGAGGCCCGCATTGAGAACACAACGTGCTCCATGAGACCCATCAAGGGTGGGCTCAACAAGGTCCACCTCTTCCATAAGCAGTTGCGCTAGGAAGGCGCCGTGCTTCAAGGTCAACACCTCCGGATCCACGGGGCTATTGAGCTGTCGATCTCACTTAGGTGGTCGTAAGCGTCAGCCACAGGAGTAGAGTCTGCTGGAGTCTCCTGCTCATGGTAGCACTCACCACTCGTAGCGATGACCGAAGAATACTCGGATCTCTTCTTGAGATCCAGGAGGGTAAGGCCACAACTTTCGGCCATCAACTCCTTGAGCACTTCCTTGTCAAGGTCACACACTGGAACGGGGTTGAGAGAGCCATCAACGATGGATAGGAGGCTACCCCATTCAGGGGCAGGCATAGTCTCCTGAGAGTCATCAAAAACATAAATTGGGCCGTTGGGGAGTCCAGTCTTTCCCAAAGTCATACGGTCCTGTAAACGCCTCCAATAGGCGTGTTCCCATGTAGAACCCCATTCGGGGGTACACAGTACCACTCTCGCTCCTTCAAGGGCGATCTTGGTCAACACCTTAGCAACTTGGGAGAATGGGGGGTTAGCATAGCACAACCCCATCGACCTCCATTAGGAGCGATAGGCGTTATTGAGATATCATCAACAATAGGGCTGCATCATATGCTGTTGTTCACTCGCGAACAATTCCACCTGAACCTCATTCGGGTCTGCCTGCAGGGCGGTCAGTCCATATTCCAAGACGGGTCGCACCAATTGTTAGTTTCCAGTTCGATAAGACCGGTTCAGGTAGCGTAAACCGGATTCTGTTCGTCTTGACAGCTCCAAAGGGACAAAGAAAAGGCCCTTGCCGAACTAGCAGTGCAGGGCATAGGGGCGTTGAAGAGACAACAGTTTAACCTAGGGGTTACAGAGCAGGAAGTCTGTGCCAATGACAATGTCAAAGGCATCGGTGTCCGGCACTCTGCTGGGTAACCTTTTCATCGCCCAGACATACGGTCACATCAACCCCCCCCCCCCCCCGGCGAATGGATGGTCCTACCATCCCCAACCCTTATGGCCACGGTTTTGGGTTTCCGGATCTTGGCTTGTTTCAGCAATCTCCGGGCCACGATTGATAGCGTGGCGCCCGTATCCAAGACCGCTTTGTAAACCTGATCACCTATTTCAACGGTGATCCAAAAAACCAAATCCTCTTCCTCGGAGCCGCCCCCCTATCCCTCTTCAGGGAACTTCACCTCCACCCCGGCAGCCTGCAGGCACTTAGAGGGCCAGTTGAGCTTCCTTTTCTTGGTGTTCTCGCCCTTCTCGGCGCCGCCATTGATGGGGGAGGGGGGGGGGGGGGGTTCACTTCTCACCCTGCTGCTCACTCTTGGGGGCAGGGTCAGGCGGTCCCCTCCCACCAGTGGGAGGGGCTGAGAACCGCCGTCCTCCACTAGGGTTACCCTTATCACAGGATCTCCCCGGATTATGGCCTCCCCCATCCGGGTTACCCTTACCAGGCTTGCCTCCGCCTTTCTTCTTCCGCTTTCTTATGTTCTTCGAACTCGCGGTGTTTTATGTGGCATTCATCCTCGTAATGCCGACGCTTGCCGCACTACCCGCACGTGATTGTGCAGCGGAGGTGGCCCTGGTGTTTTACCTCCTGACCATCTTTGGTTTTCTGCTTGCGTTGCAGTTGGAGGAGGCAAGTGGTTCGCCCATCCGAGTCAGGGGCATACCAAGATCGACCTTTTTCGTACGTAGGACGACAGTAGAAAAGATTAGGGACCCTTTTGCCTTTGGAGGGGGGGGTCTCTTGCATGTGTTTCAACTGACCACCACGGCCCTTACCAGGGTTAGAGTGGTGTTGAGACGACCTCCCTCCACAATTCCTCTGAGCAGGCTTCTCCCTTCGCAGATGCTTGCGCAGATACTTGTCCATGTGAGAGTCATTTTCCCTCTCCATGGCCAGTTCAATCAAGAGATCGATCAAATCATCGTAGGAGTCGTCCGAGCTTTCCTCTCGGACTCCCGGTCGTTCTCGCAAGTCTTGGGAGGAATTTCCCCTACTAGCCAAAGGTGAGGCTCAGTAGGACCATAAGAGCTGGGGTTCATCCACCCCATGAGCTCGTCCAGCTGCGCCACAAACTCTGAGATATGGGCGGCTGATGGGAATTCGGGGAGTGAGGGCAACTCCCGATTTCGGTGCGGACACTCAAGTGCGTCTCATAGACTGGGTACATGTGCTCCAGTCTTTTTAGGAAGTCGCCCCAGTTGGTGCTCTTCTTGATAGCGGTCTTCACCTGCCGCTGAAGAAATTTCTTTTTGCACGACTTCTTGATAAGTGTGCACTTTATCTTTACGTCAGCGTGCTACTGACCCGTGAGGAGTCAAAATTCAGAAAAGTCCTCAGCCCATTCCGGCAGGTTTTTGGGATCGAACTCAGGGAGTTCGATCTGGAGGTTCGCCGTGGCGATGGCCTTTGTTCCCCTGCCCAGTCCACATGTACCAACTGTTTCACCTGAAGGGGGCGCAGGGGGTGTGATGGCCAATGGTGCCAAAGCAGCCAGGCCACAGCTCTTCATCTTCGCCTCTGAGGAGTCGCCTACATTACAAACAGGCAAAGTCCTCACACGAGGGTGGACAGGGCTAGGACAGGTGTCCATAGGGGAGCCGTCGATGCCTCGGCAAGTCTTCACGTCCCTGGTCAGTAGTTCAACTCCAGGGGACATGGTAGGAGGGGGCTTCTTCAGGTCAGACAGCCCCCGTTCTGTCTTAAGTGCCGCAGAGAAGGCACTTAGGCCCGGGTCCTCTTCATTGGCACCCGGGACCCTTGTGAGTAGCTCCACGGTCTCAACAAGGGGGTCAACTTCAGATTTGGCTACTTCACCCCCGCCTTCTCAAGTGCCGCCAAAGTGGCTGGATTGCTACATAACCCCCGCATTCCCGGGGATCCCCAACAAATGGGACAAGATTAGGATGGGTTACCTCACTCTTGCCTTCTCGGAGGCCCATAAGTGGCCTGAATCGCAACATCACCCCTGCATTCTCGGGGGTCCCCCAAAAAAGGAGAAAAATCAGAATTGGATACCTCATACCTTCGCCTTCTCAGGGGCCCACAAGTGGGCGGAGTTGCTACATCTGGCCTTCTCGGGGGCCCACAAGTGGGCAGAATTGTTGTGTAACGCCAGCAGTAGAGGGACAAATTCAAAATTGGCCACTTCATCCCTCACTTCCCGGAGGCCAACAAGTTGGCAGAAATGCTACAGCACCCCCCCATTGACGGGGGTCCGAGCAAAGGCAAGAAATTCAGAATTGGCTCCCTCACCGCTGCCTTCTCGGGGCCTACAAGTGTGCAAAGTTACTACGTAACCCCTCCGTTCTCACCAGTCCCCAATAAAGGGGGCAAATTGAGACCTGGATACTTCACCCTTGCAGTCTCAATGCTCCCCGACAAAGGGGACAAAATGAGAATTGGCCACTCGATACCTTCGCCTTCTCGGGGGCCCACAAGTGGGCGGAGCTACTACGTAACCCCTGAATTCTCGGCGGTCCCCTATAAGGGGGACAAAATCAGAATTGGCTTCCTCACCCTTGCCTTCTCGGGAGACACAAGTGGGCGGAATTGATGCGCAACCCCTGCACTCTCAGGGGCCGGGGGGGGGGGGGGGGACAAAACGGAAAATCAGAATGGGCTACCTCAATTCTTCACCTTCTCAGGGGCCCACAAGTGGCCGGAATTGCTACATCACCCTTGCATTCTCGGTGGTTTGGGACAAACGGGACATAATCAGAATTCCCTGCCTCACTCCTACCTTCTCGGGGGCCCACGAGTGGGCGGAAATGCAATGTAACCCCTCCATTCATGGTGGTCCCCAACAAGGGGGACAAAATCAGAATTGGCTACCTCACCCTCGCCTTCTCGGGGGACCTCAAGTGGGTGGAATTGATGCGTAACCTCTACATTCTCGGGGGGGGGGGGGGGGGCAACAAAGGGGAAAATCAGAATGGGCTACCTCAAACCTTCGCCTTCTCAAGGGCCAACAAGTGGCCGGAATGGCTACATTACCCCTGCATTTTGGGTGGTCTGGAACAAAGAGGGCATAATCAGAATTGGCTGCCTTACCCCTGCCTTCTCGGGGGCCCACATGTGGGCACAAAAGCAATGTAACCACTGCATTCTTGGTGGTCCCCAACAAAGGGGGGAAAATCAGATTGGGCCCAGTAGTGGGCGGAGCTACTTAGTACCGCCTGCCTTCTCGGCGGTTCCCAATAAAGGGGACATCAGATTTGGCGACCTCAACCTTGCTTTCCCAGGGGCCCACAAGGGGGCGAAATTGCTACGTATCTCCTGCATTCTCGGACGCCCCGAACAAAGGGGACAAAATCAGAGTTCCCTACCTCATACCTTCGCCTTCTTGTGGGCTCACAAGTTGGCCGAATTGCTAGGTCCCCTTTGCATTCTCAGTCGTCCCCAACAAAGGGGCTCAAATCAGAATTGGCTACCTCATACCGTCGCCTTCTTGGGCGCCCACAACTGGGCGGAAATGCTGCGTGACGCCTTCTCGCGGGCCCACATGTGGGCGGAAATGCTGCATCACCCCTACGTTCTTCGGGGTCCCCAACAAGGGGGTCAACTTCAGATTTGCCTACTTCACCCCTGCCTTCTCAAGTGCCGCCAAGTTGGCCAAATTGCTACATAACCCCTGCATTCTCGGGGCTCCCCAACAAAGGGGACAAGATTAGGATAGGTTACCTCACTCTTGCCTTCTCGGAGGCCCATAAGTGGCCCGAATCGCAACATCACCCCTGCATTCTCGGGGGTCCCCCCAAAAAAGAGAAAAAATCAGCATTGGCTACCTCATACCTTCGCCTTCTCGGGGGCCCACAAGTGGGCGGGGTTGCTACGTCACGCCTTCATGGGGGGCCACAAGTGGACCGAATTGCTGCGTAACCCCTGCATTCTCGGGAGTCTAAGCTCCCAGGGGCCCACAAGTGGGCAGAGTTACTGTGTAACCTTTGCATTCTCGGACGTCCCCCATTAGAGGGACATATTCAAAATTGGCCACTTCATCCCTGACTTCTCGGGGACCAACAAGTTGGCGGAATTGCTACATGACCCTAGCATTGTCGGGGGTCCGAAGAAAGGCAACAAATTCAGAATTGCCAGCCTCTCACCCCTGCCTTCTCGGGGCCCACAATTGTGCAGAGTTACTGCGTAACGCCTCCGTTCTCGGCGGCCCCCAATAAAGGGGACAAAGTGAGACTTGGCTACTTCACCCCTGCCTTCCCGGGGGTCCCCAACAAATGGGACAAAATCAGAATTGACTACATCACCCCTGCCTTCTCGGGGGACCACAAGTGAGCGAAATGGCTGTGCAATCTTCTCAGGGTCCCCAACAAAAGGGGAGAAAGTCAAAATGGGCTACCTCAGACCTTCGCCTTGTCCGGGGCCCACAAGTGGGCGGAATTGCTACATAACCCCTGCATTCTCGGGGGCCCCCAACAAAGGGGACGAATTCAGAATTGTGTGTCTCACCCCTACCTTCTCGGGGGCCCACAAGTGGGCAGAATTGCTGTGTAACCTCTGCATTCTCAGCCGTTCCCAACCCGATTGGGGGGCTGCTGATGAGGTGCTGGAAGAATGGTGGCTAAAGAACACACTGAGGCGTGCAGAGCGAACACACAAGTCACAAACTGCCCCCTGACCAGCATCAGGGTACTTGTCCCGCAGAAAAATTTGATCATCGCGGGACAATGAATCCCAGTGGACCACAGACGCGTCTTTTTGTGGGCAGTAAAAACACTTCATGGTGCCACTCGGAACAACCAATATAGAAAGAAAAGGTGTTACCCAGTGTCCCAAAGTAAATGAACACATCTTAGAGTGATGCCACCAAATCAGGCGACCTAGAATCCCAGAGGCCCCAACAAGTCGGCAGAACAAAACGGCCAAATCACAGAAACCCCACAAAGCGGTTCAATGCCAGGACCCATTGTTTTTTTGCACTTTTGTCCCTTGTCTTGAGGAAAAAAATGGTTCCACTGCACAAACAAAGCTTGCCGGAAGAAGATGAATGCACACAGGCTTCCACTGACTCTGTCTCGGCAAAACGAATCAGCGAATTCACAGAAACCCCGCAAATCAGCAGAACAAATAGGCGAAATCCAGAAACCCAACAAATCGGCAGAAGAAATCGGCGAAGTCGGCCAAATTCGGCCGCCGATTTTGGGGGGGGGGGTGTTGAGCCTCATTGGCACCTCCAACCCTCTTTTTCAATCCCCCCTCCCACCACCATACAAACAAGAACCAATCTCACATGCCACTCTCGCCCCCCCCCCAACCACAAACAACAAAAGGCGGTCAACAAACGACAAAACTCGGTCCTCCCTCCCATCCTCATCAGACATCAAACACCTAGCCATCACCCCCTCATTTTTTGCACCTCTACAACCACAATTGTCCCCTCTTTACCAAAATCCACCAGCCAAAAAACCTACCCCCCCCCCCATGTCAATGGCCCGGGCCGTGTTTCTTCTTTCAAGAGGGGGGGGGGCATTTGCAAAGGGGGCCACGTTTCGTCTTTCGAAGGGGGGGGGTCCATTGACATGCGCACGGGGGGCCATTGACGCGAATTCTCATCAAAACTGCAAAAAAAATTATTTCTGTACGCATTTTCTAGCTTGCGCCATCGGTATAAACGTGATGGGGACCAATGCTTGGTATCTCTTGCATCTTTGAGGTGGCTGTGGAGCTCACGCTGGCCACCTTTTGCAATTTTTATATGCTTTTACACCATTTTTGTGGTGGTACTCAACATCTGTTTCCCATGCCTTTCCTTCTTCACACATACAAGCACACAATGGCAAACACGAAGAAAACGCGCAACTGCAACTTCAGAAAAAATGATGGTTGAGACTGATGACCCCAGGCCTGCTTCAAAAAGTTTCAGCACCATATACTTCATGTGCGCAACAATGATGTTTTCAAATTGACATGAATCCCATGCAACTGCACTAGGCTGACCGACGGAATGAATCACGGCACTTTGACCTCAGCAAAACATGCTGAAATCTGTGGCCACAGGCCTGCTTGAAAAAATTTCAGTACTGTGAACCTGGCTGGATCACTCTGTGTTGCAAAGCTCCCAGGAGTTGATCACTATGGCTGTCAAACACTGCAGCAAAGCAGGGGCAGCTGGGTGGCACAATGCACTGCAGAAGAAATGAGCAGTAACAACATGGCTGGACCACTCTGCGTCTGAAAAGAGGTACCCACTCAGCAACCAGAACACACTGCTTGCCTGTCTACACAGGTACTTACTGGGGGATCAATGGTCCGCTCTGATAGACTGAATGTCCCTGCCATAGACACTTTCAGCCATTAGTTTGAAAGGGGTGCAGTTGGTGCATCACACAGTCAGGCATGGGTGTGAAAGGCTACAAAAGAAAGTGGGGCTGGGGGGTAGGAGTGAGACATTTGCTCCAGCTGCCATCATGTAGTCCCTTCCTCAAACCCGAGACCTTGGTTCCCCTGAAACATGCAATTGTGCACATAGGCTCTGGCCAACATGGCCGAGTTGCAATGCAGGCAAGACTAGACAATCTCAGGCTGCTCCATACGGGACTTGGAAGATCGAGAAATGAAAATGTAAATTGAAAAAACAAACACATGACACCAAGGATGGTGCCCATCACATGCCACTGCACACTCAAGAAACTAGGTAAAAAAGGGCAATTTGTGTGCAATTTAGTGAAAAAAAACTCAGGGGGGCCATGTTTCTTCTTTCAAGAGGGGGGGGGGGGGGCATTAGCAAGGGGGGCCATGTTTCTTCTTTCGAGAGGGGAGGGCCATTGGCATGGGAGGTCGGTTGGCATGGGGGGGGGGTGGTAAGACCTCATCGGGTTCACTGTCTCATACCCCCCCCCCCTACACATGAAAACACCTCACATCATTCTCGGGTGGGCTCTTCACCTTTCAAACAAAACAAAAAAACATAACGTCTCAGTCACTCCGGCCTACCACGACCAGCAAACACCCACCGAACTCCTCCGTTCTGCAGGCTGCGCCACAAACGTCCCCGGCCGTCACCACTTCAAACATGAAGACTGTTACCTTGACGTGCCCTGTCCTATGCACAGCGTTTTCCCCTGACGCCTCTCTTCCCTCCCGTCGCATCATTTATCTCGATGCCCCCCCCCCCCCCCCAACCATTTTCAGCTCTGCAAACTGTGTCCAGAGTCCAGACTGGCAACTACCTGACGCTTTCATAAATCAGCCAGACGATCGCAGTTGCATTCTGCCTGTTTCCGGTCCAGTACGTCACCTGTTTCTTCGCATTCGCTCACGCTGTGCTATTTAAAGTCCAGTACACAGGCTTCCACTGACCCTGTGGACAAAGACGTGGCTGCACCAGAGACAACTAGAGGACCCGAAGGCGCCTGCAGCCCAGAATCCACTGATTTGGGGGCTGACGATGAGGTGCTGGAAGAATGGTGGCTAAAGAACACACTGGGGCGTGCAGAGCGAACACACAAGTCACAAACTGCCCCCTGACCAGCATCAGGGTACTTGTCCCGCAGAAAAATTTGATCATCGCGGGACAATGAATCCCAGTGGACCACAGACGCGTCTTTTTGTGGGAAGTAAAAACACTTCATGGTGCCACTCTGAACAACCAATATAGAAAGAAAAGGTGTTACCCAGTGTCCCAAAGTAAATGAACACATCTTAGAGTGATGCCACCAAATCAGGCGACCTAGAATCCCAGAGGCCCCAACAAGTCGGCAGAACGAAACGGCCAAATCACAGAAACCCCACAAAGCGGTACAATGCCAGGACCCATTGTTTTTTTGCACTTTTGTCACTTGTCCTGAGGGAAAAAGTGGTTGTCACTGCACAAACAAAGCTTGCCGGAAGAAGATGTATGCACACAGGCTTCCACTGACTCTGTGTCGGCAAAACGAATCGGCGAATTCACAGAAGCTCCGCAAATCAGCAGAACAAATGGGCGAAATCCAGAAACCCAACAAATCGGCAGAAGAAATCGGCGAGGTCGGCCGAATTCGGCCGCCGATTTGGGGGGGAGGGTTGGAACCGGTACATTTTTTTTCAACCCTCCCTCCTTTTTCACACTCGGCACACCCAGGCCCCCCCTATACAGTTATCCCCCATTTCTGCATCAGCACCGCCCATTCCAACCTGCCGGCCTTAGCCTACAGGTCACATTCCTCGGGACGCCGCACCTCATGCATCCCAGGGCTTCGCATTGCACCTCGGGGCTACAACATACACCACCCAGGAACTGCACTCTTTTTGACATACCAGGCACCTCAGGTCATCATGTGCTGTTTTTTCTAATTTATAGACTATATGCTGACTTCACTAACCTCCTTTGTTACTGATACATCCTACACACAAGTAGCATCCACAATTCGGACACACGCGGACTTACCCAGGTTGGGGTCCAAGCCACCATAGAATGAATAAAAGAATGAAGGAATCAGGTGGACGCACAACAGTATTGGCAGCATTGGGCAGCTCACCCAGACCTTCAACACCAACAAAAGCAGTAGCAAAATCAGATGCACATGCTTCACGGCAACCAGGTGGTACCAGTTGTAGTGCAGCTGTGCAAGAAACCCATCCAAAACCATGACGGCTCCCAGCACCAGCGAGGCCAATTTAAGGCGAGGAATACTGATTGCCCCCACAGGCCGCCGTTGACCACAGGAAAGTGGAGATTCTTCCTAATGCTGGTTCTTGACAGATTGTACAACGTCTGGTGCTGGGGATGGCCCCGGCACACCTGCGTGTGAAAAGGCCCTGTTTTCGGGAAAGGCAAAGAGCTGTTCGGCCACTCCACAAAGGTACATGCCCCGTGCATCACTGATGTGCTCCAAACGTGATGGGACCAAACATACTGCCTGCAAAAGCCGCCAAGGAGTGCTTTGGGGGCTTTCTTTCCATTCCCCAGCTCCCCTCGGCGCATGTAGGATGTCAAATACCCTTGCTGGGCATCGATCCGCCCACGGTCATCAAGGATGGTTAAGTTCAGCATGTGTTGCCATAATCCGAAGTGCGCTGCGAAGGTGGCGTCACCTTCGTAAGAGGCCCGTAGCACTCCCCTACGATTTGCATCATCTAGAAAGTCGGCAAGGTCCGCAAACATCAACATAAAGTTCTCGTCGTCAAGCACTTTTCCGTCTAAACAAAAGTACTTCGCCCAAAAAAACATGCGATGTGGCGCAGCATGAACAAGGTTGTGCACTATGGTAGACAAACAGAGGAAGCCATCATCATCCACATGGAGCAAGAAATCGAACTCGAAATGTCGTATTGCCCATTGTAGGTGCTTTCACTGGGGCCTTGGATAATCCCGTCTTCCGTCAGCCGCCACAGAATGAATGAATGAATGAATCAGGTGGACACACAACAGTATTGGCAGCATTGGGCAGCTCACCCAGACCTTCAACACCAACAAAAGCAGTAGCAAAATCAGATGCATATGCTTCACGGCAACCAGGTGGTACCAGTTGTAGTGCAGCTGTGCAAGAAACCCATCCAACACCATGAGGGCCCCCAGCACCAGCGAGGCCAATTTAAGGCGAGGAATACTGATTGCCCTCAGAGCCCCCCCCCCCCCCCCCTCCAGCGCGGTTGACCACAGGAAAATGGAGATTCTCCCGAATGCTGGTTCTTGACGCATTGTACAACGCCTGGTGCTGGGGACGGCCCCGGCACACCTGCGTGTGAAAAGGCCCTGTTTTTGGGAAAGGCAAGGAGCTGTTTGGCCACTCCACAAAGGTATATGCCCCGTGCATCACTGATGTGCTCCAAACGTGATGGGACCAAACATGCCGCCTGCAAAAGCCGCCAAGGAGTGCTTTGGGGGCTTTCTCTCCATTCCTCAGCTCCCCTCGGCGCATGTAGGATGTCAAATACCCTTGCTGGGCATCGATCCTCCCACGGTCATCAAGGATGGTTAAGTTGAGCATGTGTTGCCATAATCCGAAGTGCGCTGCGAAGGTGGCGTCACCTTCGTAAGAGGCCCGTAGCACTCCCCTACGATTTGCATCATCTAGAAAGTCGGCAAGGTCCGCAGACATCAGCATGAAGTTCTCATCGGCAAGCACTTTTCCGTCTAAACAAAAGTACTTCGCCCAAAAAAACATGCGATGTGGCGCAGCATGAACAAGGTTGTGCACTATGGTAGGCAAACAAAGGAAGCCATCATCATCCACATGGAGGAAGAAATCGAATTCGAAACGTCGCATTGCCCATTGCAGGTGCTTTTGCCAGCGCCTTAGATAATCCCGTCTTCCGGTTGTTGCGTTGGCAGAGAGTACAAGATCACCGTACAATGTATGCTCATGATCTGTGTCGGGCATAGACTCGGTGAAAATACGGTAGATAGAGCGATGAAGAGGGGACCCACAGTGACACCACTTGAGCCATGTGTCACGCAGAGCCATGCGCCGATCAATGTTCTGTGGGCCAGAGCCAACAGCGATGAAGAGGAGGACGTGATCTCTTGTGTTCGCCAACTCTGGCTTAATGGCCACGCCTCCACTCTGGAGCCATGGAGGGCAATTTTCAGGGAGGATGCCAACTTGAGCAACACTGGTTGCTTGAGTAACATGCAGCAGCATGAGTAGCAAGATTGCCCTGGCCAGTGGAGGTCCATGCTTCCACTTCAAGAAGGTTCCCCAAAGGGCCATCTCCAATTGGGTGCCAACACCCTAGCAAGAAGAAAGAACCGCTTGAATGCTACCTATGCAGAGCAAGAAGGAGACTGCATGCCATCGAAGACTACTAGTGCCAATCGGCGCATCTTATGGGCCACAAACACCAATTTACGTCCCCGTAGCCGGGGGGGGGGGGGTGTCGGAAATGGGATATCGCCCTTAAAAACCCCCAAGAGCTAAATTTAAAAGGGGGTGGGGTGGGGGGGGGGGGTTAAGGGGGTTTTTCGTTGCGCGGGGGTATCGTTCGCGTGAAGGGCACCCCGGCCGCCCAAATGCCCCCCCACAGCCCCACAGCAAATGAAATACATGGTGTCGGGCACCTCCGAACAGTTGGGTATGTGTCCTAGGTGTGATCCGACAATGCGCACTGCCCCTACCAACGCCTATAGTAGGGTTTCATCGGCTTGGGTATTTTTGGGCATGGGTCACAAAAACCTCGGGACTATGGGTCTCGAGGCGGTCATGGGATTCGAAATACACCATGGGGCAATAAATGCACAATGGGGGTTGAAACGCGTCAAGGGCAGTCATGGGGTTCGTACTGCACCATGGGGTTAGAAATACACCATGGGTTGAGAAATGCATCAAGGGGATGGCATAAAGGGGTGTGTGTGTGTGTGTGTGTGTGTGACTATACCGGTACGCCGACCCAACTCGGGAGGCCCTTAAGGCTGTGGCGGAAAGGGCTTCCTCCCTGTGCCATTCTGTGGGGGTTCCAATCCTAGTGTGCATGCTACTACAGGGGAAGGAGAGGGAGAGGGAGGTGGGGGGGGGGTGGAGGTATCGGTTTGTGTCGTGTGTGTGGGTGTAGCTCCGCCTACTTCTTGCGCTCTGATGTCTTCAGTGTGCGTCACTTCTTAGCACTTTGCTTGCGAGCGGTGATGGGCCGCTTTGTGTCCTTGCCGCTTTGTGCACATTCCGAAACTCGCATTCCAGACCAAACCATCCCCTCCACCGCAAGACGATCGGATCAATGGTCATTGCAACAAAGGGCAAAGACTAACCTGTCACGGGCAGGGCTGTCCTTAACGCAAAAAAAAAAAAAAAATCCCGTCCGGTACGGGGTAATTTCAAAAGAGCCCGCGGACAGTACATGTCTTCACCCCGGTGTTCCCAATTGTTCAACCATGAGTCCCTAGCCCCGAATTGGTCTCAGCACATAACCATATGATCCTTGCCCCACATGTGTTGCATGACCCTACCTCACACCCTGCACAATTCAACATGAAGAAGAGCAATACTTTTTTTGAATCAAATATAGTGATGCAGCGTTCGACCACCCGAATGTTCCATCGCCGGTGGCACAGCTGGAAACAAACTCCCTACTGCTGGTACAACCTGTGGAAGTGCACCCTGACACGCTCCATAAGCTCACCCTTCCCCCCTCTCACACTCAAACCATGCTTCCTACAAATGGCCTGAAACTCAACCTTAGTCCACTCATGCAACCTCCCCCTCTCCATTGCACTCAACACCGCCTCATCCACATCATACTGAAACACCAACTGCGTGCCAGGGTTAGAAGAGGTGGAGGGGACAGCTGAGGGGTTAGGAAGGTCAGAAGAGGAGCTACTGGCAACTGCATTTGCCTGCTCCATATCCTCGTCCTCACTGTCTTCGTCCTCACCCTCCAACTCAACCCCATACACATCGGCAATGTCGGCGTCACGTGTCGCCCTCTTGGGGACAACCCACAAATCTCGAATGTCCAACGGAACCTCCGCCTCAACATCCTCTTCCAAAGAAACTGCCAAATCCTTGAAAGCCGCAAACCCAAGCAAACCACCATCTTCCACCTCAACCGCATGCCCTTGCTTCCGTTTGCGCGGGCGGAAAGGGGCCTTCCGAAGGTCCTCAAAAACCTCAAAGGGCCCCCAATCCTCTGGTGCCTCCCCATTGCACCTTACCCACAGCGTCTCACACATGCGCTCCGTGGTTTGGCCAAAGTCCGTAGCCGTCACGTAGCTAAAAACTCTCTCACACGAACACGAGCTTGCCTCAACCCAATCCTCCAGGTTAGCACTGCCATCCCACTCAGCTCGCTTGAATCGTGCTTGTACGTCCTCAATCAAACTACGAAGAAACTTCATCCGGCTACCCTTGATGACGCTACTCCCTACGTCAACACCCAACGATTCCTCCCACCCCCCTGGAATGGCGGCCTCTGGCGTGGGGGCGTGGTAGGTGACGATAAGCACATGCATGTCGGGCAGAAAAACTACGCAAGGTACAGCAAAATGCGCCATGGGTCCAAGTAGAACAGATACACAGCACGTGCGATCGCAGGAAAAAAATGCCACAAATGGTGCCTACTCCCGTCGCTCTGCGGCGAGTGCTGTCCTGGGTGCCTACTCCCATCGCTCTGCGGCGAGTGCATTCATTTTGGTTTAGGTTTCGGCACACGCAGGTTTGGGTTTGGGCACCACTTGCTGCTTCAATTTTCATGTGGGGAGCCGCCCCACCAGTTACCCAAAAAAAGCATGCACGGGCGCGCAACCAAGCCGGGGACAAAATCAGAAATCAAAATCAGAAGTGCCGTATCGGGGAGCCCCACCGCTTCAGAGCGGGGAGCAAAATCAGAAGTGGCCCACAAGTGGGCAAAGTGGCTACCTCACCCCTGCCGTATCGGGGAGCCCCACCGCTTCAGAGCGGGGGGCAAAATCAGAAGTGGCCCACAAGTGGGCAAAGTGGCTACCTCACCCCTGCCGTATCGGGGAGCCCCACCGCCTCAGAGCGGGGGGCAAAATCAGAAGTGGCCCACAAGTGGGCAAATTGGCTACCTCACCCCTGCCGTATCGGGGAGCCCCACCGCCTCAGAGCGGGGGGCAAAATCAGAAGTGGCCCACAAGTGGGCAAATTGGCTACCTCACCCCTGCCGTATCGGGGAGCCCCACCGCTTCAGAGCGGGGAGCAAAATCAGAAGTGGCCCACAAGTGGGCAAATTGGCTACCTCACCCCTGCCGTATCGGGGAGCCCCACCGCCTCAGAGCGGGGGGCAAAATCAGAAGTGGCCCACAAGTGGGCAAATTGGCTACCTCACCCCTGCCGTATCGGGGAGCCCCACCGCCTCAGAGCGGGGAGCAAAATCAGAAGTGGCCCACAAGTGGGCAAATTGGCTACCTCACCCCTGCCGTATCGGGGAGCCCCACCGCTTCAGAGCGGGGGGCAAAATCAGAAGTGGCCCACAAGTGGGCAAATTGGCTACCTCACCCCTGCCGTATCGGGGAGCCCCACCGCCTCAGAGCGGGGGGCAAAATCAGAAGTGGCCCACAAGTGGGCAAATTGGCTACCTCACCCCTGCCGTATCGGGGAGCCCCACCGCTTCAGAGCGGGGAGCAAAATCAGAAGTGGCCCACAAGTGGGCAAATTGGCTACCTCACCCCTGCCGTATCGGGGAGCCCCACCGCCTCAGAGCGGGGGGCAAAATCAGAAGTGGCCCACAAGTGGGCAAATTGGCTACCTCACCCCTGCCGTATCGGGGAGCCCCACCGCCTCAGAGCGGGGAGCAAAATCAGAAGTGGCCCACAAGTGGGCAAATTGGCTACCTCACCCCTGCCGTATCGGGGAGCCCCACCGCCTCAGAGCGGGGGGCAAAATCAGAAGTGGCCCACAAGTGGGCAAATTGGCTACCTCACCCCTGCCGTATCGGGGAGCCCCACCGCTTCAGAGCGGGGAGCAAAATCAGAAGTGGCCCACAAGTGGGCAAATTGGCTACCTCACCCCTGCCGTATCGGGGAGCCCCACCGCCTCAGAGCGGGGGGCAAAATCAGAAGTGGCCCACAAGTGGGCAAATTGGCTACCTCACCCCTGCCGTATCGGGGAGCCCCACCGCCTCAGAGCGGGGAGCAAAATCAGAAGTGGCCCACAAGTGGGCAAATTGGCTACCTCACCCCTGCCGTATCGGGGAGCCCCACCGCTTCAGAGCGGGGGGCAAAATCAGAAGTGGCCCACAAGTGGGCAAAGTGGCTACCTCACCCCTGCCGTATCGGGGAGCCCCACCGCTTCAGAGCGGGGGGCAAAATCAGAAGTGGCCCACAAGTGGGCAAATTGGCTACCTCACCCCTGCCGTATCGGGGAGCCCCACCGCCTCAGAGCGGGGGGCAAAATCAGAGAGCGGCGGGGGGGGTAGACATGGCCCGCGTTCGGCCGGGGGAAAAAGGCCTCTAGGGGCTGTCCTTAAGGGCTGTCCTTAACAAAAAAAAAAAATCTCGTCCCTTAAGGACAGCCCTGGTCACGGGGACGGCATGTCTTGTCGCAAGCGCCTCCTTAGTGGTGCCATATACCCCTGCACCGTCCACGGTGCAGCAGGTAAAACTAAACGTGTACACCAAACACGTCCGTTGCGAGCCCCATATGGAGGTCCCTAGTGCAAGAAAGATAGTCCCAACGGTGATTGCATTCTCGGGGGTCCCCAATAAAGGAGACTCTGCGTGACCCCTATATTCTCGCCTGGCCGTAGTAGAGGGGATAAAATCAGAAATGGCTACCACACCCCTGCCTTCTAGGGGGCCAATAAGTGGGCGGAATTGCTACGTAACCCCTGCCTTCTCGGGGCTCCCCAACAAAGGGGACAATTTCAAAATTAGCCGCCTCACGCCTGCCTCCTCGGGGGCGCTCAAGTGGGCAGAATCTCTACATCACCCCTACATTCACGGGGGTCCCCAACAAAGGGGATAGAATAAGAATTGGCTACTCCATACCTTCGCCTGCTCGGGGGCCCACAAGTGGGCGGAATTGGTACGTAGCCCCTGCATTCTCAGGGGTCCCTAACAAAGGGGAGAAAATCAGAATTGGCCACCTTACCCCTGCCTTCTCGGGGGTTCACAAGTGTGCGAAACCGCCACGTAAACCCTGCATTCTCGGGGGTCACCAACAAAGGGGAGAAAATGAGAATTGGCTACATCATACCTTTGCCTTCTCCAGGGTGGGCGAAATTGCTACATCAGCTTTGCATTATCCGGCGTCCGGACAAAGGCAGCGAATTCACAACTGTTTGCCGCACCCCTGCCTTCTCGGGGCCGACTAGTAGGCGGAATTGCTCCGTAACCCTGGCATTCTCGGCCGTCCCTAGTAGAGGGGACAAATTCAGAATTGGCTACTTCACACCTGCCTTCTCGGGGGCCAACTACTATTCGAAGTTAGTACGTAACCCCTGCGTTCTGAGCAGTCCCCAAAAAAGGGACAAAATCAGAATTGGCTACCTGATACCTTGGCCTTCCCGGGGGCCCACAAGTGGGCGGAGCTAGTACGTAACGCCTGCCTTCTCGGCGGTCCCCAATAAAGGGGACAAAAGAAGAACTGGCCACCTCACCCTTGCCTTCTGCGAGGACCACAAGTGGGCGCAATTGCCGTGTAACCTTTGCATTCTCGGGGGGGGGGGGTGCAAAAAAAGGGGAAAATCAGAATGGGCTACCCTAGATCTTTGCATTCTCGGGGGCCCACAAGTGGCCGGAATTGCCACATTACCCCTCCATTCTCCGGGGTCTGGAACAAAGGGGACATCATCAGAAGTGGCTGCCTCAACCTTGCTCTCCCAGGGGCCCACAAGTGGGCAAAAATGCTACGTATCTCCTGCATTCTTGGGGGTCCCCAACAAGGGGGACAAAAACAGAGGTACCTGCCTCATATCTTCGCCTTCTTGGGGGCTCACAAGTTCGCGGAATCGCTTTGTCCCGTGTGCATTCTCGGTGGTCCCCAACAAAGGGGACAAAAACCACAATTGACTTCCTAGAAACCTTCGCCTTCTCGGGGGCCAAGAACTGGGCGGAATCGCTACATCACCCCTGCATTTTGAAAGTCCCAACCAAGGGGGTCCAATTCAGAATTGTTCACCTCACCCCTACCTTCTCGGAGGCCCACAAGTGGGGCAATTGCTATGTAACCCAACAAAGGGGCTAAAATCAGAATTGGTTACCTCATACCTTCAAGGTTGGGGTCGCAACCTTGCTTTCCCAGGGGCCCACAAGGGGGCGAAATTGCTACGTATCTCCTGCATTCTCGGGGGCCCCCAACAAAGGGGACAAAATCAGAGTTCCCTACCTCATACCTTCGCCTTCTTGTGGGCTAATAAGTTCGCCGAATCGCTAGGTCCCCTTTGCATTATCAGTCGTCCCCAACAAAGGGCACAAAATCAGAATTGGCTACCTCCTACCTTCGCCTTCTCAGGGGGCGGAATTGCTACCTCACCCCTCCTTCATTTTGGGGGTCCCCACCAAGGGGGTCAAATTCAGAATTGTTCAGCTCACCTTCTCAAGGGCCCATAAGTGGGGCAATTGCTATGTAACCCCTGCATTCTCGGTGGTCCCCAACAACGGGGCTCAAATCAGAATTGGCTACCTCATACCATCGCCTTCTTCGGCGCCCACAACTGGGCGGAAATGCTGCGTGACGCCTTCTCGCGGGCCCACATGTGGGCGGAAATGCTGCATCACCCTTACGTTCTTCGGGGTCCCCAACAAGGGGGTCAACATCAGATTTGGCTACTTCACCCCTGCCTTCTCAAGTGCCGCCAAGTTGGCCAAATTGCTACATAACCCCTGCATTCTCGGGGCTCCCCAACAAAGGGGACAAGATTAGGATGGGTTACCTCACTCTTGCCTTCTCGGAGGCCCATAAGTGGCCCGAATCGCAACATCACCCCTGCATTCTCGGGGGTCCCCCAAAAAGCGGGAAACACTCAGAATTGGCTACCTCATACCTTCTTCGCCTTCTCGGGGGCCCACAAGTGGGCGGGGTTGCTACGTCACGCCTTCATGGGGGGCCACAAGTGGACCGAATTGCTGCGTAACCCCTGCATTCTCGGGAGTCGCGAACAAAGGGAACAAATTCAGAATTGGCTACCTAACCTCTCAGGGGCCCACAAGTGGGCAGAGTTACTGTGTAACCTTTGCATTCTCGGACGTCCCCCGGTAGAGGGACAAATTCAAAATTGGCCACTTCATCCCTGGCTTCTCGGGGGCCAACAAGTTGGTGGAATTGCTACATGACCCTAGCATTGTCCGGGGTCCGAACAAAGGCAACAAATTCAGAATTGCCTGCCTCACCCCTTCTCGGGTGACGGGTGCCTTCTCGGGGCCAACAATTGTGCAGAAGTACTGCGCAACGCCTCCGATCTCGGCGGTCCCCAATAAAGGGGACAAAGTGAGACTTGGCTACTTCACCCCTGCCTTCCCGGGGGTCCCCAACAAATGGGACAAAATCAGAATTGGCTACATCACCCCTGCCTTCTCAGGGGACCACAGCTGGGCGAAATGGTTGTGCAATCTCTGCATTCCCAGGGTCCCCAACAAAAGGGGCGAAAGTCAAAATGGGCTACCTCACACCTTCGCCTTCTCCGGGGCCCACAAGTGGGCGTAATTGGTACATAACCCCTGCATTCTCGGGGGCCACCAACAAAGGGGACATAATCAGAATGGGCTATCTCATACCTTCGCCTTTTCTAGGGCCCACAAGTGGGCGGAATTGCTACATCACCCTTGCATTCTCGGGGGTCCCAAATCAAGGGGGCGAATTCAGAGTTGTGTGTCTGACTCCTACATTCACGGGGACCCACAAGTGAACAGAATTGTTGTGTACCCCCTGCATTGTCGGCCGTTCCCAATAGAGGGGAGAAATTCAGAATTGGCCACTTCACACCTGCCTCCTCGGGGGCCCAAAAGTCACCGGAATTGCTACATCACCCCTATATTCTCGGGGGTCCGACCGAAGGCAACATCTTCAGAATTGGCTGCCTCAGCCTTGCTTTCTCGGCGGCCAACGAGTGTGCGGAGGAACTACGTAACCTATGTGTTCCTGGCGGTCCCCAATAAAAGGGACAAAATCAGACTTGGCTACTTCACCTCTGCCCTCTCGGGGGCCCACAAGTGGGCGGAATTGCTACGCTCTGCATTCCCGGGAGTCGCCAACAAAGGGAAGAAAATCAGAATGGGCTACCTCAGAACTTCAATTTCTAGGGGTCCCACAAGTGGGCAGAAATGCAAGTTAACCTGTGCATTCTCGATGGTCCACAACAAGGGAGAAAAAATCAGAATGGGTTGCCTCAACCGTGTTGTCCCGGGGCCCACAAGTGGGCAGAATTGCTACGTGTATCCTTCATTCTAGGGGCTTCCCACCAAAGGTGACAAAATAGGAATTAGCGACCTCATACCTTTGCCTTCTTGCGGGCCCACAAATTTGTGGAATTGCTCGATGACCCGTGCTTTCTCGGTGGTCCCCAACAAAGGGCACGAAATCAGAATTGGCTACCTCATACTTTCGAATTGTAAGCGGACCACATGTGGGCGGAATTGCTACTTCACCCTTGCATTCTGGGGGGCCCCACAAGGGGGTCAAATTCAGAATTAGCCACCTCACCCAGTCTTCTCGGGGGTCCACAAGGGGACAGAATTGTTACGTACCCCCTGCATTCTCGGTGGTCCCCAACAAAGGGGCTAAAATCATAATTGGCTACCTCAACCCTTCGCCTTCCCAAGCGTCCATAGGTGGTCGGAATTGCTACGTCACGCCTTCTCGGGAGCCAAAAAGTTGGCGGAATTGATATATCACCCCTACGTTCTCCAGGATCCCCCAAAAAGGGGTCAACTTCAGACTTGGCTACCTGACCCCTACGTTCTCGGGGGCCCACAAGTGCGCAGAATTGCTTCCTAACCCCTGCATTCCTGGGGGTCCCGATCAAAGGGGACAAAATGAGGATGGGCTACCTCAACCTTGCCTACCCGGAGGCCAACAAGTGGCCGGAATCGCAACATCACCGTTGCATTCTCGGGGGTCCCCAACAAAGGGGACAAAATCACCATTGGCTACCTCATACGTTCGCCTTTTCGAGGGGCCACAAGTTGGCCGAATTGCTACATCACCCTTGCATTCTCGGGGGTCCCCAATAAAGGGGACAAATTCAAAACTGCCTGCCTCACCCCTACTTGCTCGGGGCCCCCCAAGTGGGCAGAATTGCTGTGTTACGCCTACATTCTCGGCTATCCCCATTAGAGGAGACAAATCCAGAATCTGCTATTTCACCCCTGCCATCTCGGATGCCAACAAGTGGGCGGAATTGCTACATCACCCTTGCATTCTCGGGGTCCAAACAAAGGCATATATTCTAAATTGGCTGCCTCGTCCCTGTCTTCTTGGGGGGACACAAGTGTGCAGAGTTACTACGTAACCCTTGCATTCTTGGCGGTCCCCCATAAAGGGGACAAAATCAAAATTGGCTACTTCAACCCTGCCTTCTCGGGGGCCCACAAGTGGCCGGAATCGCAACAACACCCATGCATTCCCGGGAGTCGCCAACAAAGGGGAGAAAATCAGAATTGGCTATTTCAAACCTTCGCCTTCTCAGGGGCCCACAGGTGGCCAGAATTTCTACATCACCCCTGCATTCCTAGTGGTCTAGAACAAAGGGGACAAAATCAGAATCACTTGCCTAACCCCTACCTTCTTGGGGGCCCACAACTGGGAAATGCAATGTAACCCATGCATTCTCGGTGGTCCCCAACAAAGGGGAGAAAATCAGAATGGGCTGCCTCAACCCTACTTTCCCGGAGGGCTACAAATGGGCAGAATTGCTACATATCTCCTGCATTCTCGAGGGTCCCCAACAAAGGCGACAAAATCAGAATTAGCTACCTCATACCTTCGCCTTCTCGTGAGCCCAAAAGTTGGCAGAAATGCTATGTCACCCCTGCATTCCCGATAGTAATCAACAAGGGGGACAAATGCAGAAATGGCTACCTCATACCTTCACCTTGTCAGTGGCAAAGAAGTAGGCGGAAGTGCTATGTCACCTGCTCACCCATGCATTCTCGAGATCCCTAACAAGGGGGTTTAATTGAGTATTAGCCACCACACCCCTACCTTCTCAGGGGCCCATTAGTGGACGGAATTGTTATGTAACCCCTGCACTCTCAGGGGTCCCCAACAAAGGGGACAAAAACAGAACTGGCTACCTCATACCTTTGCCTTTTGAGGGCCCAAAAGTGGGCGGAATTGCTATGTGACGCCTGGGGGGCAAGGGGGGCCACAAGTGGACACAATTGCTACGTAACCTCTGCATTCTGCGGTCCCCACCAAAGGTGACAAAATAGGAGTTAGCTACCTCATACCTTCACCTTCTCGCGGGCCGGCAGATTTGTGGAATTGCTCGATCACCCGTGCTTTCTCGGTGGTCCCCAACAAAGGGCAGGAAATCAGAATAGGCTACCTCATAATTTCGAACTGTAAGGGGGCCACATGTTAGCGGAATTGCTACTTCACCCTTGCATTCGGGGGGTCCCCACAAGGGGGTCAAATTCAGCATTAGCCACCTCACCCCTGCCTTCTCGGGGGTTCACAAGGGGACGGAATTGTTACGTACCCCCTGCATTCTCGGTGGTCCCCAAAAAAGGGGCTAAAATCGTAATTGGCTACCTCAACCCTTCGCCTTCTCAGGCGTCCATAGGTGGTCGGAATTGCTACGTCACGCCTTCTCGGGGGCCAAGAAGGTGGCGAAATTGCTATATCACCCCTACGTTCTCCAAGATCCCCAAAAAGGGGGTCAACTTCAGACTTGGCTACTTGACCCCTACATTCTCGGGGGCCCACAAGTGCGCAAAATTGCTACCTAACCCCTGCATTCTTGGGGGTCCCGATCAAAGGGGACAAATTGAGGATGGGCTACCTCAACCTTGCCTTCCCGGAGGCCAACAAGTGGCCGGAATCGGAACATCACCGTTGCACTCAGGGGTCCCCAACAAAGGGGACAAAATCACCATTGACTACCTCATACCTTCGCCTTTTCGAGGGTCCACAAGTTGGCGGAATTGCTACATCACCCTTGCATTCTCGGGGGTCCCCATTAGAGGTGACAAATTCAAAACTGCCTGCCTCACCCCTACCTTCTCAGGGGCCCCCCAAGTGGGCAGAATTGCTATGTTACGCCTACATTCTCGGCTATCCCCATTAGAGGGGACAAATCCAGAATCTGCTATTTCACCCCTGCCATCTCGGATGCCAACAAGTGGGCGGAATTGCTACATCACCCTTGCATTCTCGGGGTCCAAACAAAGGCATAAATTCTAAATTGGCTGCCTCGTCCCTGTCTTCTTGGGGGGACACAAGTGTGCAGAGTTACTACGTAACCCCTGCATTCTTGGCGGTCCCCCATAAAGGGGACAAAATCAAAATTGGCTACTTCAACCCTGCCTTCTCGGGGGCCCACAAGTGGCCGGAATCGCAACAACACCCATGCATTCCCGGGAGTCGCCAACAAAGGGGAGAAAATCAGAATTGGCTATTTCCAACCTTCGCCTTCTCAGGGGCCCACAGGTGGCCGGAATATCTACGTCACCCCTGCATTCCTGGTGGTCTAGAACAAAGGGGACCAAATCAGAATCGCTTGCCTTCTTGGGGGGCCCACAACTGGGAAATGCAATGTAACCCATGCCTTCTCGGTGGTCCCCAACAGGGGAGAAAATCAGAATGGGCTGCCTCAACCCTACTTTCCCGGAGGGCTAGGAATTGAAGGCTAATGTACCAAGTTGCACCCAAGTGGTATGACCACTGGGGTAATCCCCCTCTCACTGCCCTGGGAAAAACACAACTTTGGCGGTCGCTTCAAAAATTGAAAAAACTAATTGGGAGTGGTGTAGAAGGCACTCAACCAAAAAAATTTTGGGCCCCATGAGGGCCAACTCATCTTCCCTTACCTTCCGGCAACAAATCCCAATTCACAAAAACACAAAATTTGCAAAAACATGGAAACATACCAAAATTGACTTCGGGCCCTTTCCATGGGGAGTCAACATGCCCTGGGCCCCTGTACCTGAGATAGGCACACTTGCATGCAAATACACACACTACTCACATACCCGGCACACTCAAATTACTCACCCAAATTCAGTTTGGAGATGGGGCACTTTTGAGACTAAGGTTACCGAGACTGAGATTAGATTGAGATTGAGACTGAGACTGAGGTTACAAACCCCAATAAAACCTACACGCTGCGTGCAAGTAGCACACGTGTGTGCTTGCAGCACTCCAACGTACTCAAACACAATAAAAACACACACAGATGATCACAAAAACACAAACCAAACTGACCAAAACAACTAAAAAAAATTAACAAAAACTGAAACATGTTGACCTTAGCGGGGTTTGAAATGGGTACTAATACCCGTAACCCCGAGATCTCCACCCCTACATCGTCGCCGATCGCCGGCGACACGCCGCTGCGTTCGCAACGCGTCGAGGCACGCACACACACAAAAACAGCCAACAAACGACACGACGAACTCCAAAAAACTGGTACACACGAACAACCCCCGCTCGCGTTCGAAACCCGACCAAAAAAAACAACGGCGAGCGCCGCCAACACACATACACTAGCGCACGCACTCGACACACACAAAGGCACGCAAGCCGCACGAAAACGACTCACCTACATCCCAAAAACCGAAAAACGCGAAGCGGTAAACCCAACCGGTGGTTAAAAAATATACCCATACCGGGGTTCGAACCAGGGTACCCTGGGTTTTGAACCTAGGGGGTCAACCGCTACGCTACAACCGGCGCTTGCGGAATGTGTGGCGCCGGTTCTATACCGACTAAAGTCACTTTGAAAAAATCACATGGATGCTTACAAAAAACACTACAAAAAATTTCCTTTAGTGGTTACACACACGCGTAAGGGGTGCACGCTCGACGACTACACACAAGTGCATGCCCGCGCCCGACAACACACAGGAACACTTACGAAACTCGAATTTGCACCTACTTCTAAGACAAAAAGAAACCCAAAACTCAACAACACACCCACCTACACAAGGGTACACACTACCAAACGTAACGAAACACAACCAAACACGTCGGATCGATCGAAAACGCGACCGAACACGAAAGAACGAACGCGTTCGAGCGCTCGAAGAAACAAGAGTGCCCGAACGAACGCGAATGAACCAACTCGAACGAACGAACGAACAAACAAATCAACCCTTGAACAATTGACTGCACAAATGAATAAACGAACGAACGAACGAACACTTGTCCAATGAATGAACGAACACTCGTGGACTCACTAAACAAACAAATTACCCAACAAACAAAAACAACACACTTGTGCCCATTAAACACCACACAATCAAAACCCAACAAGTGGGCACAAATACGAGTGTAACAACACTCAAAAAATGAATGACAGTGTAACTCAAACTCGGGCTCCACAGATTCCACTTTTCGGGGGCGCGGAGGTGGGGCGGTGACCTGCCGAAACAAAAAAAAATACCCTACTTTAAGCGCTGCCACTTCAGGGGTTGGGTAAGGGGGTGGTCATGCTCTGGCACATTGCTTGGAATTGTCAGGAGCTTTGCATCCCCGATTGCTTGCTAAGTCCCAAGAAAATTCCAAGGGTTTTTGTACAAAGGTACCATCGGACCAACTATACACATTGGACGTTTCCCCCCAAAGGACCCTAGTTTGACTGTTTGACTGCTGGGCTGATGTGGCTGGCACATAGGGCCTTGAGACGATGACTGTGATGGACCATGATTGCCTTTTTGCCGACCGGCATGCCCCGTTTTCGAAACTGATTGCGCTACCACTGCTCGCGCATGAGTGTTTCCCTCTCTTGCCTCGGCCAAAAAACTGTTGATGTAAACACAATTGACGTTTTGGAAGCAATACTCCTAGTATGTGCTTGGGTGAACTCCGACCGACCGTCGGAAGCATTGCTTCCGACATCGGAATCGATCACCCAGACAAATTTCGGCAGCCCGGCTTCCGAAATCGCTCGGGATGGAAAGATATCGGAAGCGTTTTTGGAAGGAATATTTCCAGCACCGCTGACAATTAACCTGTGAAGATTCGAGGGCACGCACCAGGCAACGCTGACAAACATGCCCCGGTTCTCAGCATTTGATGTTGTGCCCGTAGAATAAATGTGATGCGTTCTACAAGCCTACAAGCGCTCAAGAGACCGAGTATATGTACATTTGGACGAAGTATGGCTTATTCGAGTGCAAACGTGTCCAATATGGCATATATAGGGGCTATATGAGCATGTTTGGGCTATGGAGATCGCCCAACCAAGATGGCGTCCATGTTTTCTATTGAAAACATCGTCGCATGTTGCTTCGGGTGCCCATTGAACGCATTGGTACCCATCGGTTGGCTATGGGTACCAAAGTCCCTCTTGTTGGGTCACCCAAATTCACCGGTATTGCCCTAACTCCATTAAATCCTTCCCAATTCCCGGCAACCCAAGTCTAACCGTAAAATAGACATCAAGGACGATATGATAGAGCCCTTGAAGTCTACTCAATGGGTTTGTGGTTCACGAGCAATGGCAACCTGCAGTTCCGGAGGGAGGTTAAAATCCCAACCTTCACGGAATTTGGTGCTTGGCGCGCCAAAATGAACGCCTTGAAAATGCGGATTAGATTTTAGGCCTCAACAAGCCAAAATTCGACACGTCAGTCCATCAAATTTGTCAACCGATCGCGGCGACGGGATCGTGGCGACAGCGACAGGCGACAGTAAAAAACGATCATCTCGCAAGGAATGTGTTGTGGATCTCGTTTGGGTTGTCTTGTTTTCCTCGGAAATTGTCTCCTTTCACCAAAACTCAACAACCTCGCGCAGGATCGTTAGGCATGGCACCAAGTCGAACCCAATTCCACAATCGAAGACAAAAACCACTTCCAAAAGATATCGAAACATCATACCCAATTCAATGCACAGTTATCTCGCATCTCGATGTTTCATATTAGCCTCTGCGGTCTGAAGTGCGCGGTCGCGCGTTCGCGCGCTCGCTGCTGCTGGAAACCATAACACTACCCCACCCTTGAGACCTCGAAGAGGTCTCAACCAGCTGGGCGGGCCGCGCACGTGTCGAAAGACACACAAACAGTGCCAGAGAAAAAATATTTTCCCGTCTTCCGAACATGTGCTGGTGAGAATGAAAGATAATAATGGTCGAACCATCATTTTGCGTGATGTCACCGCACTTGTGTGATTCCAGACCCACAAGCCTGGGATCAAGTACACGAAAACACCTGTCGTCGGCGCCTACTGATACGCCGTGTTCGACCTGTCAGCGCGTCTGGGCTGAGGCTACTCGACTGTTAGCCTCGCCAGATAGTGCGGCACTACCCACAGCAAGGCTATGGGCCCGTCGATATATCACAGAAGATCGACACAAGCCATTGAAGCTAGGTGTTGAGTGTGGAAAAAAACAGGCAAAATGTGAAACAGTCAATCGAACTGTACATTCGTCAAGCGTCGGCCTTGGACTGGTCGATAGGACACATCAATCCCAGGGTCCCGATTAATCGAGTTACCAATCAGAACTCCACCGCATCCTCAGTGTGCCGCCGACAGTCCTTGTGGCCTTCCATCATGGCACACGCCGGCCACATGTAAATGTCATGGCGGTGTAATGTCGACGGACCTTGCCCTAAGAGGCGCGCTTCCGCATGAGACCCCCGGCTCGATGAGACACCAATCGAAGGTTCGGATCACCGGGTTGACCATCAAGAGGGGCTTTGTATTCGAAAACGAACACATAATCCCGGGCGAGAGGTCGATGTTGTCTGATTCCCAATGTGCCAGTCCTGGCAGTGTAGAATTCCCAAATGCTCAACGCTTGCCACGGTTTGTCATTCCAGATGTCGTTGCGCGTCGGAAACTGAAAAGGGTCATCATAGGGCTGACCGGGCGTCCATCGATACTTTTGGTTGTGGTTAGCATCTTCGTAGAAGAACTGGCCGAACATGGTGTCGACTCGCCTCCATCGAGTATTGGCAATCGAGAGCCTTCGGGCGACAATGATCGTGCGTACGTCCCTGGAGTTGTGGACGTGGCCATACCGATCGATGATCTTGAGCATCTCAGTCCGAGAATTGCCTTGAAGTCGACCAAGGTTTTGGTGCACGTACTGCCCGTCGGGGAGAGAACTCTGCAAGGCGAATCGAACCGCCTCTGCGGATACGAGACTCACTGCAGTGTCAACAATGACAACGTCGAGATCCAGTTTATGTGGATTGTATACATCGTGCCGATGTGCCTCTTCGAAGTCGTGATTGAGTCGAGTGAGGTACTTGAACATCGGAACGCTGTAATAGTGTCGATATTCGTTGGAATTGGGTGGCAGATACCGGTAATCGAGGGGGTTTGGGTGGAACGGATCGGTAGCCGGAGATTCCTTGTGGTTGAGTTCCTCCCGTGTGTCGATATACTCGTCTTTGCGATATAGAACTTCTCTCGACCAATATTCTCCTCGTCGATCGCAACCACTCTCGACAGCAAACAGAAGGTACTTTGATGTCCCCAGGCGTCGGACAAGATGTCCGCCATGCCGGAAGGGGAAGAGCTCGAGGTACTTCGGATGACCCGGTGCCAGTTGTCATGTTTTCTGGATGTTGATCGAGGTCATGGTAAGTTGGCTCGAGTCCGGCCTGGTGGGTCGTCGGCAGCCGAACCTAGTCGATAAGCGCGCTCAGGGCACCTGCGTTGTACACCCTGGTCGAACTGTGAGGGTACACAGTTGATTGTCCGAGCTTATGGAACTCCTGTAGTTGAACCATCAAATCATTTGATCGAATCGGGGCACATTGATATTGTTTGTATCCAAGTCCAGCTGCACCATTTCACTTATGGTGTTTCCTAAGGAGTAAGTCGGCCTTGTACCCAAGGAAAGGTGCTCGATCGTCGAATAACTAGTCGTCGGCCTTACAGGCGTTTCTAAAATCTCGAAGGAGTCCAAGATAGGTGACAGCTACTGGAGCTGGTCGACGCATTTTGCATTCCTTCCGGTGACGCCTGTATCGAAAGCCCAGGTTGACGGCGTCAACAATGGAATCACGTCGCTAACTCCACAGATTTCTCGATGCATCGTGTTCAGATAATCGATTTCCTTCCGAAGGCGGTCTTCGTTGGGAGCGGTTCGACGCTGGTAGTCAACCTCTTCGAGATAATTTCTCCACTTGATGAGGGCCATACGAACCTGACGGCAAGCCGCTTCAATTTGACTATACCACTGGTAGGAGGGCAGACTACCTTGAGTCCGTTCCTCGTCGAAAGACGTTTCGGGGGCCGCTCTCATAGCTTCGACTAGGAATGGTGCCTGATTGCACCTGTTATCCATGTCGACGGTATTGCGCAGCTCGTCGATTTTGTTCCTCGTCACAGCTACGAGCTCTCCGGGGTAATCATCGAGTGGAACATGCACGAACTTCGCCGCGGAGGCGATGATGAGAACACATGGATCGAGCTTGCTGTCGATTCAAGCGAGCTTTTCATCCCAAATTCGCCTCGGGAGCAAAAACGTCGACGCTCTCCGACTCCGCTTGGTGAGCTTCGAAGTGGTAGGGCTGCCACTTGGTCTCAGGTCGATGATCAATGACTGCATCGTAGTCCGGTGGTCTCGAGGTCCACTGAGGGTAATCCTGCTCGTCTTCCATCCAGCGTTCGGGCATCTCCTCGTCGACGGATGCATGTGTTCGAGTTGAAGCTGGCGTCCTTGGAGCGTTCGTCGCTTGTGTCATCCACGAATCGACCCACGACTCTTCACATTTGAGCACGGAGCAGAACAAGGGAGTTGTTTCAGTTGTATCCTGTATAATAGTCGAGGTCCTCTTCCTAATGTGGGTCGAACCACTTGTCATCCGGGTTGAACCGTTCCTCAGACTCAGGTTCGGAGCAGTCATCAGGCTCCGGTCGCACACAGAGCAGTCGAAAATATTGAGCATCGCCTTGAGGAAGGTACCCTGGCATCTGGTAGGATTTGGGCTTGATGTCGGTTGGGGGCCCTCCCTTCCAAGTCGATGTCAGGACAGGTATGTTTGCGAGGGCTGGATCGAGTACGCCGAGGCTCGTCCTGCCTCCCGACATCATGACTCGACCCCTCGGTGCAATTCAGGCAAATGTCCCTCGGGGGCAAAACACCTTCAGGTTCATAATCCTTGTAACTCGAAGCTCCTTTGCCTCCTTCTTTGCCTCCTTTGCCTCCTTTGCCTCGTGCCCCCTTCGACGGGTTGCGCGTTTTCAATCGCGACAGCATAAAGCCTTACATCCATCGAGAGGGACAACAAGTGTGGGAATTTTGGATGCCACCTGTCAAGACTGGGCCTTCTCCTCGACTCGTTAACAGTCTAGCTAGACGTCGTGTAGGGTCCCTGAAGCGCCGAACTTGGTCATACCGATGTGAATCGGATGATCGCACGTGGTCTTGGGAATCGAGCAAAGCCCTAGATGAAGATCCATTGTATCTTGCGTTCCCTCGGCTCCACCTTGAATGTTTTTGCATTCTTCACAGCGTGACTTTTCGAAAACTCATGCGTGGATCCAGATCTACCACTGGAACCTCACCCCCCCGAACAAGACCAACAACACGATGCCGACCGACGTTCAACCCGCAGCACCACCGGTCGGGGAATCCTGACCTCCCAGCCGACCTCCGCCCTCTCAAGTGTCAACTTTGACCAACTTCGTGGACTGCGATGAAATGGACGACTTCGACGGGCAGACGTATGTGAGGCCTTCGCCTGCGGATCGAGCTTCGTCCTCACGTCGAGCAACGTACAACCAATCATCGTACGAAGTGAGAGGCGAATGTCCAATTTAACGCTCTCGCCTTTTTTGAGCAATTTGAGAAATTTGTATGGGCCACACCAAACAACATCCAAATTACCCTTTTGTCGATATTCGGGCAGCAACACCCACCATCTCTCCCCCACTTCAAGCACTCAAACATGTCGGTCCATTTGCAGGACCAAATGCATCTAGCGTTGACGTTCCTGAGCAAGCATGGCACGCACAGAGTCAAAAGTATGTTCAGCCCGACGCATGTAATCATTCAGGGTCGAAGATTCATGTGCGTGAGATGTTGTTCTGGGAAAATCGGAGGCTGTTGGACGTCTGTTGAACTGGATTTCGGCAAACGAGAGGTCGACATCCCATTCGTTGTTGCCGAGGATACCGTGTGTTCGCAGTCGTTGAAGCATCGATTGGTTGGATCGCTCCGCCAGACCATTGCCTCGAGGGCGGTTGGCCACTGTTTGGTGCATTTCAATCTTGAAGCGATGTGCCAACTCTTTCCATGCTTGGGACTCGAACAACTTGTGTCGATCGGAGATGATTTGTCGAGGGCATCCTTTGAGTCAAATCACTCCGCGAAGGAACACGTAGATGAGGTCGTGAGCCGTCATGTCCTTGCGACAAGGTACAAACATCCCACGCTTCGAAAACCGTTCAACCACGGTTAAAACGCCGTCGTGACCTCGTGTGGTCGGAGGCAACCTAGAAACCCAATCGATAGACACACTATGCCACTTGGTGTCGGGCACCGGTAGGGGTCGAGGTTGCCTGGCGGTGTTGATGTGTCGCGACTTCGCCGCCTGGCACGCGTCATAGCTCAAAATGTAGCGTTCCACGTAATGTCGAAGGTGAGAACAAAGATAGTCGCGTTTGATCAAGGACATGGTTCGAAGTGCTCCCGAATGACCGTAGAACTTGGACTCGTGATGCATGCTTGCCCACTCTCGATGGATGGAAGAACTTGCCATTATCAAAGGTTACGTTGGCGTATGTGAGCTCATAAATGTGTTTTGCACGCCCACACTGCTAACGAAGTCAGATCCTTGCACTGGTAATGTCGGTGCACTCTGCGGTGCGGGCCCTTGAGATTCGATGGGTACGGCGTGTTCGGACCCACTTTGGGTAAGGGTACTGGCTGTAGGGTGCCGTCTCGATGACGTCGACAGCGAATCAACTTTGTCAAGGTTGGGGCATATTGGTGCTCCTTACCAAAGGTAACTTGAAGGGGGCGATCCATGTCCATTTTGTGAAGATCATTAGGGTCGTTTGACTGATCTGGTAACTTGTTGCCAGCATCGTCGAGGCGTAGTGCAGGTTCGCGTAGATCCTCAGGCACCTCGTCGGTTGGCAATGGCTCTAGCTCCTCCACTCCGTCAACTGGTTCGGTGTCGGACTGAGGTGCTGGATCGGTGTCAGGGTCGACATCGGAGTCTTCCCCCACGGAGCGTCCACTTCGAAGTGATACGCACAAGTGGTTGTAAGGTTGGGGCCACGCCTCATCGTGAGGGAACGTGTTTTCAAGAACATGCAAGAACTCGTTGACCGGTTCCCCCTTAGGTGATGCCCAGTTCTCGACCAAGGGTACCACAAAAGGTCGTGTGCGTGTGGCATTCTCGATGCCCATCAACTGTCTCGATGTCAGACGGGAACATGTGTCCGCTGCTCGTTTTTCGAGACCAGGCCCATACCACAATGTGAGGTTGTATTCCTCGAGGAACTGTGACCAACCTGCCTGTCGTGGCGTCAATGGTCGAGGGCACGTTTTGAGATAGCGAAGACTTTCGTGGTCAATATGCACGTGGACTTGTTGTGGTCCTCGAAGGAGATGAAACCATTGCTTCAGCGCCAGCACAATAGCTAGCAGTTCTTGTTTTCGGATGAGATATCGAGTGTCCGCCGGTTGCATCTTGCGTGACATAAATGCAACAGGTCGAAGATGTCCTTTGTACTTCCCATGCGCACAGCGTTGTGCTAGTGTGGACCCCACGCAATCTTTCGAAGCATCCGTGTATAGATAGTACAGCTGTCGGGGGTGGATGGCACTCAAATGTGTCGCATTTATCATGGCTTGCTTCAGCGTCTCGAAGGCTTTTTGGTGGATGGACGTCCAGCCCCCTTCGAAATGGGCCTTGAACATAGCGGTGACCGCAGCCGCCACAGCCTAAAAGCCTTCCACAAGCTGTTGATAGAATCCACAGAGACCAATGAATTGTCGAACCTCATGTACGGTAGTCGGTGCAGGCCAGCCTCAGATGACCTTGATGTTCTCGGGTCCATGTGCACTCCGTCCTAGTCGATAATGTACCCGGAGATGGGAAATCATGGTTGAAAAAAGGTGGACTTGTCGATACAAGGGAACAATTGGTGTTGTTGTAGAAACTCATGTACCAGGTCGAGGTGCTGTTGATGTTCCTCGGCATTCTTGGAAAAGATGAGGATGTCGTCAATATACACCCATACAAAAATTGCCAAGTAGTCTCGAAGGACATCATTGACAACGCGTTGGAACGTTGATGGTGCGTTGCAGAGGCCAAAAGGCATGACGACCCATTCGAAGGCTGCAAACTGCGTACTGAAGGCAGTCTTTTCGATATCTTGGTCACGGATTCGAATTTGATGGAACCCACTGACAATGTCGATCTTGGAGAAGGCGGTGGAGCCCCCCAACGTACTCAACATGGATTGGATTGATGGTACAGGATATCGATCTCGCACGGTTCGGGTGTTCAGAGCTCGGTAGTCCACGCACATGCGCCACTTACCATTTGCTTTTCTAACCTGGAAACAACCCGCCCCATGCGGCCTTGATGATGCTCAGATCCGGCTAGATCGATGTAGCTTGTCCAATTGACGTTGACGCTAATCCAATTGGCTCGGGTCCATTTTATAAGGGTGTACCCGCGGAGGGTGGTCGTCTGTATCAAGGCGTATTCGATGATCTCTTTTCTGGGTCGATGTGGAGGTAATTCCCAGAACTCGGCTCGTTCCCGGTCTCAGAGACTCGCCCATTTGTGTATTCGCGTAGGCAATTTTTGTCGAACTTGATCAAGTCCACTGCCATCGTCGTTCTTGCTTTGCATGCTGTGCATGTGGTCGACCGGCACTGCGGGTCGAGGCATGCAGCATAGATACACCTGGTCACCGGTGAGATCGGCTCGAAGAATCTCCCGTTTAAGCTTCAGCGGCGAGATGTACTTGATTTCCATGTCGATGCATTCCTCCTCGGTGATTCTAGCTTCCGTATCGAAGTCATTAGGGGCATTGACGTCACTCTTGTTACACGTCGATGTGTGAAGGTCCGGGTCTTCTCCGGCAGGTGATGCAGGGTTTCTAACTGGGGCCACTTTCCAGGGACTGGATGAAAGTGTCGAAAGGAGCTCCAACCTCGAAGTAGCCTGGAACTGCAACCGGGTGGAATCTCGAGATCCATCGAAGGATGACCGATATGAAGTCGATCCATGACGTACGTCTGCATATCGTTCCTCCCAATTGACAGTTGGGTTATAGCTTCGAAGCCATGGTAACCCAAGCACCATGTCCGGCACAATCTCCGGCACCTCAAAATGATGTCGAAATACGAATGCTCCAATCCGAACATAAGCTGTCGTGTAGTACCGTACTTGGACTTGGACACCTCCGGCGGTCATGACATGTCCTGGGTGTGTGAGTTTGTAGAGCGGAAGTCACACCCGCTTTGCTGTTTGCATTGACATGAAATCGCTTGTCGCTCCACAATGGAGTAACACATGTACGCATGCTATCTGAAGAGTCGTCTCTACGCACAGAAAGGCTTCCTCAAACCGTGAACAGAGTCACATGTTTTGGCTCGGTTGACACCTCCAAGTGTCGGATTTTCTTTGGGTTTTGGGCTGGTGGTGGAGTACAACTCTTCTCGAGGACATTCACCACTAAGTCTTCGAATTCTGTTCTTGGGCCATCGTGGGCGGTCGCTCCTGGCACTTGGAATGTGATCGAAATAGCCCTTTAGTGTCTCGGCTGTGCTGTCGTCAGGGTGTTCCAAACCTGGATCCTCGGACTTCTCTCCCTGTGGAAGGTGGTCGATTCTTTTGACAATCTCGAGCTAGATGTCCTTGCTCGCCATAGTTGTAACAACGTCCGGTTTCTCGGATATCATGGGAATTCGATCGATCACCTCTGCGCTCTCCAATATACGTGTGCAATTCCTCTCGAAGTTTGGCAATGGAGTTGAGGTTCATTGGTTCAAGCACGGAGGAAGGCATCGGTGCTGCACTCGGGGTCGGCATGGGGTTGATGAGAGGAGTTGGCATTGCATTCGAAGGAAAGGCCACTAGTGTCGAAGTTGGGGGCACTACCATCGGCAGAGGCCTCGAAACTGCAGTGCTTGCGCCTGCGGTGTCTCTTGATGATCTCGATGTGTGCAGAACCTTTTCGAGTTGGTAACCAGCCGCGATGTACGCTTCAGCGATCGTTTGCACCAGTGTGTCGAAACCGAAGGGCCTTCTTGGGCGCCACTTCGAAAGGACCTCAACAATGTATCGCCCACGAACAGAGTCATGGGCCAAACCTTCCACAAATCCAGAATTAAGGAGGTACCCCATCTGGAGGTCACCCACATTACGTTTTGATTTAATGACACATGTTCGAAGCTCTCGCACGTAATCGGCATGTCCGGGAAACTCACTTTCTTTCAGCGTTGACATCCTCGACAAGTACACTGGCTCGTGTGAGATACAATCGAAACGTTGTCCCAGTACTCGTATCAACTAGTCCGAGTCGTTTTGCACAATCTCCGTGAGGCTACGGTAGTAGTCGACAGCATCCGCTTGGAGGAGGAATGGCAATGCAATAACTTGCTCGTTGGGGTAATTGATGTCGCATAAAATAAACACTCTCGAGAGATCTTCTTTCCAAATTCGAAATTCACCAGATCATGGTCGTCCAGAAAAGGGTCAAACCAACTTGCGTAAGCGCTCAATTTTTCTTCTCAGGGGCTCACCACGATGCGTTGGTACATGAGCCAACATCAATGGGTCGAAGAAGCCGTGTTGGTTTGGAGGTGGTTGGGGAGGTGGATGCAGTGGTGGATATTGGGGTGGTGGTTGATGGCTCGAAGATGGTTGTGGAGGTGAATGCTGCGGTGGATATTGGGGTGGTTGCTGCTGGTTTAAGGGTGACTATGGTGGATCCGCCCGGAATGATAGAACAAACTCGTGGAAGACAAAATAGGTCTTCGAAAGTTCCTCCTGTGGTCATTGAACGTTCGCCGCAGTTACTGCCTTGTGGTCGTTCAAGTCACTCTCGATGCGTAGTGAACGCGTACAAGCTCCAGTAGCATCGGCTGAGGCGGCTGTTGCCGCCCTCGTCGCATTGTCCGTCACCACTCGCAGAACATCGATCTGTTGTTGGTGTACTTCGAGTTTAGTCTCCAAATCGCTCTCGGCAAGCAATAACGCAGCCCGCAAGCGCAAGCCACTAACCGACTGCTCCGCCATTGCCGCGCCATTGGCAGGGAAGGGGCAGCTGGTCCCCATCCCAGAGCGCCTGCGAAAAAGTGCGGAAAGCCGATAACTGAGCACATCCTGGATGCGGCGATTGTAGTGAAGCGGTATCCAGGACCTCGTGACCCCTAGGGAAATGGGGTGACCTTCCCCACTCCCCACGTTAAACCAAGTGCTTTCTGGATTCGCGGCATAACTAGCAGCCTGCGGGCGCCGGAAAGTTTTCCAATGTGCGGAATCGATCAAGAATCCAATTCCTCATTGATTCCTATATTGAAATCCATGCATCACGCATTTGTTATGGTTTCGAGCGAACGCGTGATTGCTCACTTCAAAATGCAGAGGCTAATATGAAACATCGAGATGCGAGATAAATGTGCATTGAATTGTGTATGATATTTGAATATCTCCTGGACAGGATTTTTGTCTTCGATTGTGGATTTGGGTTCGACTTGGTGCCTTCACGATCTTGGGCGAGGTTGCCCATTTTTGGTGAAACGAGACGATTCTTGAGGAAAACAAGGCAACCCAAGCGAGATCCACAACAAGTGGTAGCCAGTTAGGTGGCGGGGGATCATCATCCTTGATTTTCTACAGTTCGTTTCTTTGGCGCCGTCTTTGATTATTTCGATTTGGATTATCATCGCAACCATGGAGAACGTTGATGAGGCTGCAATGCTACATCTTGTCCGCAACTACCTGTTTCGACTGGATTCGCCGCTGCATCAAGAATTTTCGATTTCGTTAGAGCAACTGATCGCAACACGCAATACGCATCGGGAAACAGAGTGGTTTCCTTCCATTTTTCATGATCTCCACACTTTACAAGCTGCGGTCAGCGACCTACAAGCAAAGTGCGTTGTTGCGGGACCGGCAGGCTTTGGGTACGCGAAGACGTAATTGAACGTGCATGCGGGGCCTGTGCCGCATCTTGTCGGCGGCACGGAGTGCGCGAACGTCGTTCCCGTCCCCCCGGGGCCACTCCACGATTTGCCCAAGGGGTTTCTAGTACCCCATGGGTGCCCAAATCATGTCACCAAGGCGCAAAAAGGGTCCCGCACCCTGGGTATTTGGGATTGATGTCCAGCACGCTCCAGGAAATGTCGGATTTCTCAGCGTCGGAATTATTCTTAGCTCATTTGGAATGCCACAGGCCGAAGTTTTGCCAGCAATCGATTGGTTTGGTGGCCAATTGGATCTCAAGAAGAGCGTGGACAAAGCAACATGGCACTTCAAGATTGTCCACGCTCTTTTGGTTTATGGAACATTGGTAAGATATTGAGATGCTACAGCTATGTTTGCCCAAAATGTAGAACAAGACCCAAAAAAAAATCACTGCTATTTACTTTGTTGCTGGTTTTTGCGTTACGCTTGTTGTGCTGCTTGGGGGGAAGTGCAAGAAGTAACTTACAAGGAACCACTCATTGCCACCATTCTCTCATAAAAAGCCATGGCCCGAGGTCATACAAGGCTGCCAAACTGGTAAACCAAGGCCGAGCGCATCGAGAAACAAGGACAGAGAACGCAAGGCAAGACTCAGAGGTACCTTCAATGCGTAGCTGTGCACACCGAAGCCCCCAAGGGAACGGTCATCCCAACCCTCCACAAGCAAGGTATTTTCAGATCGCGAGACATTGTGAAGAGGACAGCTATTCAACAGAGCGTGGACTATCCAAGTCACCCTGTTCGTCATCACTATCGACCGTGATGATAATAGAGGAGCTTGAAGCGTCAGTGCGCCGCCCGAGGGCGCCTGCAGGCAAGAGCTGAACTGAGAACACGGGCAGTGTGGTGACGCTTGCGACCGGATTGGTCTTGGAGCTCAAAGTCCTAGTCTGGCCCCGGAACAAGGTATTCCAATACCTTTCATTGCGAGGTCAAGCTGTTGCAAATGCACATGGCGGATATGGTGGTACCAAGCGCGACCATGGTTGCCGCTAAGAGCCGACTCCAGCAGTGCCAAGTGACTCCAACCCATGGGGTACCCGAGAGCAGGAAGTGCATGCGGCGCTCCAGTTCCGCCTCCGGGAGGAGTGGTAGGTACTGGGCCATGCGCTGTACGACTCCGCACACCTAGAGGGGCTATCGCCACCACCCTGCTAGAGTTCCCAGCCTAGCTGGGAACCACTGCTTCTGGGTCTTGCGATCGTAGAGCTAATGCAGCCTGGCACAATGACGTCGGTCTTGCGGATGCTTGCAGCCTCCCCAACCCGAAGAGCGTGGCAGGCGCTGAAGACAGTGAGGGTGAGCACGGCAAAGTTTGACCTGGAGCGTACGGCTGTGGCCATGGTGCGGAGCGTACCCAGGGTATCCGAGACATGTTGACCAGGCTCGGAGTTGTATGCCTGACCAGCTCCGGCCGTGATGGCCCAGTGGACGGGTCATACGGTGGGCCGTAGTAGTTGGAGCTTTTCGGCCATACGAACTGCTGATATGGGACCTCGCAAGGCCGCTAAAGACTTCTCCGTTGCTGCCAAGAGCGCCACGTGCTGTGCAAGGGAATCTGCACGCGATTGTTCAGCGTACAGAAGCCCTGCACGGCCAACACCTCTAAGCTCTCATGCCCATGCACATACGGTGCTCTCCGCCCAACTCCGGAGTGCGAGGGCTCGGGGCTGAGCGGCGAAATCCGCGGCCTACAATTTGTTAATTGCCGTGACCACACCGTGGAGCTCAGCCGCCGTGCCCTGAACCCATCCCCCCCCCCCCCCCCCGCACGCCCCAGGTTGACCATGTACGGCAGATCGCTGGGCAGGGGGGGGGGGCATCCCCCCATTAGCATAAGGGCTGCTAGGGTGGGTGGGGCGGGGGAGAGGCTAGCCGCTGCTGCTGGGGCTGCTGCGCCCCCGTAGAGCAGGGGTGGAACGACCAGTGCATGCCATTGCACCGCACGCACGGGTAGGGGAGCGGCCCGGGCGCATCATATGTGCAACCGGTGCTGAACGCCGTGTACAGGGTCTCGTTCCCGTGAACCGAGAACCTACCTGCTGGCATGCGCCTGGGGCCATAGCCTATGCCGGTACAGGCCGCCATTGCGACTGCGACTGCTAAAAGGACTGAGATTGCTGCAAGGTGCACTCGCGCGCCTAGTGGCCGTGCGGTCCGCACTTGAAGCAAGCCCTAGGCAAGCCCACCTTAGCCGCCTGCGGGGTTTGATGGCGGGCCGGGAAATCGCCCTCTTTCATCCGGAGGGTCAACCACACAACGACCAATGGGCCGTCAGCCACCGCAGTCGCAACCTTAGACTGACCGTAGATGTGCCTTGGCGCCTCCGTCCTCACGACCATCACGGGCATCTCTAGGGTTCGGAACCGGTTTTACCAAATATTTGGAAAAACCGGTTATTGGGAATAATCAGAGGTTATTTTCAAAACAATTAGCACAACCGGTTATTTTGCAAACTGATGTAAACCAATTAATCGGAATGGTTCCAAATTTCTCGGGTTCTTTTGGGCAGTACATTTTGTCCAATTTTTGCACTAAAAAGAGGCTTTGGTAGCAATAAACGATGGCCCATGGGAAATTACAACTTCCGACGTAGTTTTGATCACTGTGCTCCGACTTGTATGGGCTCTTCTCTGCCGATAGCAAGATTTTGGTTAGTAAAGGGCGATTAATCGGAAAAACCGGTTATTTTGAAAACTATTAATCTGCAAAACCGGTTATTTTTGTAAAAACAATCGTTTAAAACCGGGTATTTTCAAAACTACTAGGTTCCAAACCTTAGGCGTCTCGACCAGTTGGCGCTGCCATGCGTCATGCAACTGGGTGTTCGCCACGCGCTGCAATTGGTTTAACGATAGGGGCGGGGTCGATGGGCCCCGAAGCTCCGACAATCGGGCCTTGAGGGCAACAATCTCGGCACGGATCCGAGCAGTGAGCTACTGTTACGGGGCCCGGGCAGCCCTCGCGGTGCCGTGCCTTGGGCAGGGGCCTCGGCTGGGAGGTTTATGTGGCACCACTCCCAGCGACCACAACAAGCCTTCAACGTGCGTGATTTTGGTGAAGGGGCATCATCCGAAGCGCCTCGTGTGGTTCTGCCGATGGGGTGGCCCACTCAGTGGCCACATCCACACGGGCTTGATCCAACCCGCGATGCATCAGCTCCACATGGTACTCTCCGGCCTTCTTCGCGACCAAGGCATCACTGAGGAAGGCACGGAACATGGCCGCCAAGTGATCTCTCCACTGTGCCCACCTTTCATATGACTTGCTGACCGCTTGGGGCATATCCATGTCCCCTGCAAACGCACGCTTGGCACGTTTGGCATTTGGTTGGTCCTGTGCAAGCCTGGTGGCAGGGGCTGCTTCGCCACCCACCACTGCGGCATAGCTCGATCCTGTAGCCTTGTCGGCTTCCTGGACAAGCGACTGCAACTCGTTTGGCCATAGATGAGACATGACAACGAGAACGGGTCCCAAGCAAAACAAAGAACACTTCACTGCAGCAGGGGGGTGGCTGTCTGGTACTGTCATGACTTGTAGCTTGGTCTCCCCACCCCCCTGAGGCAAAATCTAGGTTATTGCTAACCTAGGTTATAGCTAGCCTAGGTTCTTGAAACATAGACAAAGCACGATGAATGCTTTCGAGTCCAAACTGCACAAGTTGGGGCACAACGAGTTAACCTAGGAATATGCGAATATAGTGGTCAAAAAGACGGCCATAATCTAGAGAACAAGTACCTACTGCACAGCGTTTTTCGCCGCAGTATCCGCCGCAGCAATTCAGGCGGAGTTGTGCATGATCCATAGACAAAGCACAATCAATGCTTTCTAGTCCAAACTGCGTATGTTTGAGCACAAAGAGGTACCCTGAGAATGTGCTAAGATGGTCCTTAACGGAAATCGAAACAGTGTTCCGCTACATTGATTTCCCAAAA
The DNA here is from genome assembly GCA_964036045.1 of Eutreptiella sp. 'Long Island Sound 2002'. NCBI lineage: Eukaryota > Euglenozoa > Euglenophyceae > Eutreptiales > Eutreptiaceae > Eutreptiella > Eutreptiella sp. 'Long Island Sound 2002'. The sequence continues at coordinate 1,587,806 of OZ038398.1, forward strand.
AAGCCCGCAAGCAATCCCTGTGTTCAACCATGGTTGGTGGCGGTTGGCACTTGGCGGTTGGCGGTGACTAGTGGTTGGCGGTTGGTGGCGGTTGGTGGTGGTTGGCGGCGGTTGGTGATTGGTGATTGGTGGTTGGTGGCGGTTGATAGTGGTTGGCAGTTGGCGGCTAGTCCCCGCTGGCGGGTGGCGGCGGTTAGCGACGGTTGGTGGTTGGCGGTTGCTGGCGGTGGGTGGTTGGCGGGAGTTGGTGGTTGGCGGTTGGCCGTCTTTGAAAAAAAACACCTGGTTTCTTAAAGACCGCCCAAGAATGTGCGTAGATAATGGCCGTAAATGGTGGCCGTCAATGATGAGCATAGATTGAGGGCGGTAAATGAGGCCCGTGAGTAGTGGCCGCGATTGATGGCAGTAAATGATGTCCATAAATGATAGCTATAAACGATGGCCGTAAATCAGGGCCACAAAGGAGTGCGGTTGATGATATACATCATTGATGGCCGTAAATGATGGCCGTAAATGATGGCCGTAAAGGTTGACCCTAATTAATGGCCCTAAATGAGGGCCGTAAATGACGGCCGTAAAGGAGGGCCGTAAATGATGGCCGTAAATGATGGCCGCAAATGGATAGCCGTAAGTGATGTCCGTAAGTGATGGCCCTCAACAATGTCCATAATGGATGGGCGGAATGGATGGCCGGAAATGAGGGCCGGAAATGATGTCCACAATGGATGGCCGTAAATGATGGACGTAAATGATGGCCGTAAATGAGGTGTGCAAATGATGGTTGTAAATCATGGGAAACGGTGGTTGTAAATCATGGCTGTCAATGATGGCCGTAAATGATGCGGTAAATGATAGCCATAAATGATATCCATAATGGATGGCGATAAATGATGGCAATAAATGATGCCCAGAAAAAGTGGCCATAAATGATGGCACGTAAACGATGTCCATAACATAGGGGCATAAATGATGGCTGGAGATGATGGCTGGAAATGATGGCCGGAAATGATTAACGTAAAGTGATGGCCGTAAATGATGTTTACAATGGATGGACACAAATCATGGCTATAAAAGATGGCCATAGATGAGCATGGTGACCATAAATAGTGGCCTGGAATGATGGCTGTAAATGTTGGCCGTAACTAATGGCCGCAAAAGATGGCCTTAAATGATGGCAGCAAAGAATGGCAGCAAAGGATGGCTGTTATTGATACCCGTAAATGATCTCCATACTGGATGCCCGTACATGATGGCCGTACATGATGGCGGCAAATGATGCCCGTCAATGATGGCCATACATGTGGGCCATCAATGATGGCCGTAAACGATGGCCGTAAATGATGGCTATCAATGACGTCTAAAAATGGCATCCGCAAATCATGGCCGTAAGTGATGGCCGTAAGTGATGGCCGTAAATGATGCCCAGAAATGAGGTCTGTAACGCATGGCCGTAAATGATGGCCATAAATGATGGCCAAAAATGATATCCATAACGGATGGTTGTAAATGATGGCTGTAAATGATGGCCGCACACGGCGCCTATAAATGGTGCCCGTAAATGAGGGCCGTAAATATTGTCCATAAATGATGGCCGTAAATTATGGCCGCAAATGATATTCATAATGGACGGCCGTAAAAAACAGTGAAAAATGATGGCCGTCAATGGTGGTGGGACATGGTAGCTGTAAATGATGGGCGTAAAATGTTGTGCATATGGATGGCGGCAAATGATGGCCGTAAATGAGGGCCGTAAATGATATTCATAATGGATGGCATAAATGATGGCCGTATATGGTGGCTGTACATAGTAGCCGCAAATGACGGGCCTGAATGATGTTGCATAATGGATGGCCGTAAATGATGGCCGCAAATGATGGCCGTCAATGATGGCCGTAAATGATATCCATGATAGTTGGCATAGAATGACGGCCATAAATGATGCCGATGAATGATGGCCGTAAACGATGGCCGTAAATGATATCCATGATGGATGACCATAAATGATGGCCGTAAAAGATGGCCGTAAAGGATGGTCGTCAATGATGTCCATAATAGATGGCCCTAAATGATGGTCCTAAATGAGGGCCCTAAATGGTGTCCATGAATGATGGCCGTAATTGATGGCTGTAATTGATGGCCGTAAATAATGGCCGCAGATGATGGGCCTAAATGATGGCGTGAAATGACGGCTGTAAATGATGGCCGCAGATGAGGGCTGTAAATTATGGCCATAAAAGATGGCAGCAAATGAGGGCCGCAAAACACGGCTGTAAACGATGGCTTTAAATTACCGGTGAATGACGGCCGTAAATGATGGGCCACGGTGCTTCAGAATTCAACCAGCGCCATGATCAAAGCTGTGGCCTTCCATGATGTCGCATTTTGGTCTGGACTTAAGAAATCTTGTTGCATTGATAGCCATCCAACAATGCCACTACCAGGTCACACATCATCAATAGCTGCATGGAGCCGGCGGCACCCTTCCCCCTTGCCAGGTACCAGCAAAGTTTTGCCGTGTGACCAGCGGGTGGTTCTTGACCAGTGTTTTCAAACCAAAAAAGTGCCACGGAACCAGGGGTTGCTTCTTGAGCACGTCCCGTACCGGGGAACAAACAAAATCCAGCGCACTGTGCCAGGGGGTGGATGCCCTTTCCTTTCTCACAGTGAAAAATGAACACCAAAAGACAGACATGCATGTATTATCATGTAACACACATGCCTGGTTTGTCGCCCACTTCTGTGCCAGAAAAAAAGCAGGAAAAGTGCCTTGGCACCCAGATGGTTCTTGCACATGGGGGTTCTTGCATCAACAGTTGGATGACAACTTCATCATGCTGTGCACCATTGCATACTGCCTTCAGAACCAATCCATCTACCACGACAAAACATCGGGCGTATAGCTGCACGGTGCCCATACAGCGCATGCCCTCGCCCTTAGCCCAGCTACCTCATGGCTCAATTTGGCGACCCCGGCTTCTGGCTCCAATCCGCCAGTGGCGACGATTATGCCACCATTATGCCACCCGTGCACCGGGGGCCCACCCCCAATACAACAGAGCCCGAAGAACCCCCTGAATGTCCCCAAAGGATACCTCGTGTCCGGCGCCGCTGGGCCCGCCTGAAAAATCGCTGAGCATTGCAGACAATGTGCGTGCAGACAGTAAACGTAGAGTGCATCTCCAGGGCGCGGTTGCTGGTGGATTCATCCAGTACACGTGACCAGCCGTTATGAAGGGGCGAAAGGTAACAACTCAAACGCATCAAACAAAAAACGGGAACACAGCTGGGAATCTGCAGAAGCCCAGTTGCTGGTAGATTCATCTGGTGCAACACCACCAGCCGTGATGGGCGAGAAAGGGCTAACAACTTACGGGGTGAGGATTAGATAGATGTGAACAGGGTTGGGAATCTGAAAAAGAGCCGTTGCCCAGTGTATTGCAACCCACTGCTCGCCCCTTGTATACAGAAGGGGCTTTTTCTGTAGATTGTGGCAAGAACTCAAACGAAAAACGCTCAGCGTTGCAATGTCCCACAATGTGGAAGCAAAAAAAGGGTGGGGCAAAGGGGGGTCAGGGAGCGAGGGCCAAACACTGTCCCACTTTGGGATATTATTGACTCCACCACTACAGAGCCATTTTTCATTGCAGGGCCACTGCTCTTGCAGTGACTCTTTATTCCCTGGGCCACTGGGGCATACACCGTTTTATTCTACAGGATGGCAAGGCGGGCTTTCACTTGCGGGGGGGGGGGGGGGGGGCGATAGAGCCCTCCGGCCAGACCCCACCCCCCACACCAAAAAGGGCTCAATTGACGGGACCCCCACAAACCCCCAAAAGCCGACCCGGGGACGTCCGTGGTTCCAATGGCGGTGGTATTTGTGTTTAATGGCACAAGGCCCCCAGTTAATTCCAGCTACATGTATGTAGCGCCCCACAATGGCCTCCCATTAGAACTACATGAACTGCAAACCGGTTATCCTCAACAGCAGAACAAATGTGAAGGCCCACAAGAGGGCAGATTGGCGACATAACCCCTGCCGTCTGGGGGGTCACCAACAAGGGGACAAAACAAGAAGTGCATAACCCCTGCCAAAAGTGGATCTTAAGCTTCTTTTCATTGGTGATAATGGTGTCTGTCAATTGAGCCCTTTTCCGAACCGCTCCCCCTCCCGTTTTGCAGTGCCAGTCACCGTGGCAGTGAGTCGGTACTGTCGTATGTGTTGCCTGAGGTGCAGTTGCGGGCGTCGCTCCAAGAACTAGCCATGCTGGTCGTGGTGTCCCTGCCGGAAGCGACCCCCCTCCCCGACTCCAGCATGTTCAGGTCTTTACAGTTATCAGGATATACATATCCTGATAACTGCGACCACCCCCCTAAACCTAGAACTCAGGGGGAATCCTTGCACTGCGCGCGCACTGCATGCTACCTTTAGACTATGTTCCCCCCGAAGAGCCCCTCGGCACGCCCCTTGGAAACACCCGCGACCCAAAGTGGACTGGAGGAGACCTTTAGGGGGGCCTTCCCAGTTCTTGTGGCAGCGGTGAAGGACTAGGGGCCTTTGGGGGGGGACTTGACTGTGTGTTGGGCAGCGGAGATGGATGGCAATCAGGTGGCAAGTGTGAACTTGGGATGACAAAGGAGATGGACTCCATCTTGCACGGCCGATTCACCACTCTCAACCCATCTTGGTAGTATTCCAAGTGGAGGAGTCCGTCTTTAGCCGTCCCAAGGCGGGAAGAAAATTGCTTTGCGGGGGGGAGGATGGCACGGAAGCCCATTTGCCCAACCCCGCCCTCCCCGTCCTTGGTCGCCGTGCCGGGAGGGGGGTTTGGGCTGGCGCTGCCCTACCTGCCGTGACGGGGGGGTGGGGGTCCGACCCCAACATACATGGCTCAAAATGATCCCCACGTTGCGCTTCATTTTGACTACACATATGTGGAGGAAATTTTTTTTGTGAAAAAAATTTTCCGGGCCAAAATTCTATTGCCTTCGGCAGTGCACCTCGAAGAGAGGTTGACAGTCAGCCAATCAGTCCCTGAGCCAGCAAGCAGGCAGTCAGACAGATACACACAGTTTGGGTTTTTTGTCAGTGGCAGATGCGGCCCCAAGCAGCAGGGAGGCCCTTCGCCGCAATCCACGTAGTGGCCGAGTGGTAACGCAGCCGACTGGCATCCGTGTGGGCGTCGGTTCGAACCCCAGTCTGCCCACTTTGGCGCCGCCGCTGGCGGCCGCGCTAAAAGTAAGCAGACCAGGGTTCGAACCGACGCCTGCACATCTGGTATCGGCTGCGTTACCATTGGACCGCTGACCGTGTTACCAGCACTCTGCGTCCCCACTGCTTGTAGACTATTAAGCAAAAACTTTTGACCCCCCCCCCCCACCCCCCCCACCCCCCCACCCCCCCCCTCAAAAAAGTGATATCCAGTTTTAGGGGGTAGAGGCCTCAAAATCAAAAAATCCATTGGGGGATGCTGTTATTGGGCAAAATAATGATTTTACAAGGGGTTGGACATCCAATATCATGCCTTGGGGTATGCTACGCGAATGACCCCATAAAAGGGGGGTATATGACGCCCGCGCCTGCGCTTGATCTAACAACCTCTCTTCGAGGTGATTTGTGTTCCGGCGCCGTTGGTGGCAACATCCGTCCTTGCACAAAACAAAGGGCCCGGCACGGAAGCCCATTTCTGGAACCCCCCCCCCCCTCCTTCGCCAGGCGCCCATGCCATCCCCCCCCCCGCAAAGCAATTTTCGGGCCGCCCAACCACCGTGGCAGGAGGTCGCAGGCCATTGGAGCGGGTGTAGAACACCCTATCCCCAATACTGAGATCCATGGAGAAAATGGGCCTGAGAAATGAGGAGGGAAGTATGATGTCCTGTAGCAAGCACCCTCAAAATGTATCACCATATTAATCAACAGAGAAAAAGAGTAGATGTGGTGGAAATGGGCAAAAAATGTGTGCAAAAAAGTAGAAATGGGTGAAACAGGGTGAACATCCAAAAATGCCAGATCCCCAAGGCATCAAAACCTACTACCAAACAACAATGATGCCCAAAGTACCACAAAGTATGTGTTTCTACTACGGCCAGACGCCCAAATGGTTGCATTGCGCGCGCACTGCGCTTAAGGCGCCCCCTCACACAGCTACTCCTTCGTATGCAACACCCGGCTACCCAGGGTTTTGATGCCTAATGAATGAAGCCCAAGTCTTGCCTGCAGTGCCCGCCCCTCACCAGCGTTGGCCGTCCCCACACAGTGCACACAGCACAGTGCGCCCCAGGCAGGAACCAACGAACAGCCACCAGACCCAGATGCCACGACCGCAACCACCCAGGCTGTCCTCTATGATGGTCACGGGGCAGTCAGTCTCCTGGTGAGCGACGCCCAGCACCAGTCCGCAGATGTGCCCTAGGGGGAGGGCACGGAGTGCAGCAGTGGCCTGGAGCCTGATGCACGCACGGGAAGGACACCAAGTACAGAGATGGAGTGGACGGCAGCCAATCCAGAAACCACCCGGTACAGACCCACACTGGACCCTCACTGCACAGCACACGCACGGCCGACAGCGCCAAGGCAAGGTGGGCCGGGGGGGGGGGGGTTCGAGCGGCAGATCCTAATAAGGCAGTTTCAACCGCCTATCACGAAGGCGGCAGTGGCTCCACCCCTCAGGCCTCGCGGGCCTGAAGAGGCAACCGGTGGTGACGCGGCCCGGCAGCGGCGGCGGTCAGCCACGGCGCAAGGGTCCAACCCAAACCCAAACCCAAACCCCTCCCGTTTTGGGGGGCTCTGTCGCCCCCCCCCCCCCCCCGCGCAAGTGAAAGCCCAACTTGCCCAGGAGAATTTTGGGGGGCATTGTTGCCTGAGGGTAGCACCCCACACCAGAGCCTGGTGGCCCATGTACTGCGGAACACCAATTGCAACAACTTCATGACCAGCCTCCGATTGGGTCAGGAACACGTCAACGAAAACACAAATCCCGCATAAGCAGGTTGTGTACTTGTGTACCAATCCCTTGGCCTAATACCCAAATAGGGTGAAAAACACGTAAATACCGCCTAAAACATGCTTTACATACCTTGGACGGTCATATTGTGTGGTCACAATATCATAAAAACAAGTTTCGAAAACTTCCATTTTTGAGCTGCCCAGGCTGAAAAACTGCATAAGCAGGTTGTGTACCGGCCCATTCACTAGGCCATTATTGGTGGAAACAGTCATTTCGCGTCTTTGGCACGGGTTGTGACCGGCCCTCAGCATGGCTAGAGACTGCAAAAAACGTCCTTTTGTATCCTAGTAGGCATATACTGGCACAACATCCCCACTCACACCCCTCAGACTGGGTACCACAGGGTCGCCGAAACCGCCAACACAGCAAAAATGGCTGAAAAGTGCATAAACTACATGAGCGCTCGTCCCACTCTGCCCCATACAAACCCCATGGAGTCGGGACCCGAAAACAATTTTTTGGCTCAAAATCGAAAAAAACCAAAAGATTTATGAGTTTCGACCCAAAAAAAGGGGGGGTCATTTTTTCGACATTTTTGACCCACCCCCCCACCCCAAGGGGTTAAACTAACAATTCAACCCCTTGGGGTACGGTACAGGAATAGGCCCAAAAAGGCCCAAAATGGGGGGGTATGTGGCGTTTTCCCCTATTTCCGCCTGCCTGGCTTTGATCTAACAACCTCTGCGAGGTGATTCTATTGCCTTCGGCAAGTCCACCTCGCAGAGAATCTACCCCAAGCAACACACACACAAAATAGGGTAAAACCTACATAAATACGGGCTAAAACATGCTTTATGTATCCTGGATGGTCATTTTGGGGGATCAAAATGTCAAAAAAAAAAATAAGTTCCGAACACTTCGATTTTTGAGCTGCCTAGGGTGAAAAACTGCATAAGTAGGTTCTGTACCGATCCCGTTTGACCCACCCACCCCCCACCCAATACCCAAATAGGGTGAAAAACATGTAAATACGAAAACTTCGATTTTTGAGCTGCCCAGGCTGAAAAACTGCATAAGCAGGTTGTGTACTTGTGTACCAATCCCTTGGCCTAATACCCAAATAGGGTGAAAAACACGTAAATACCGCCTAAAACATGCTTTACATACCTTGGACGGTCATATTGTGTGGTCACAATATCATAAAAACAAATTTCGAAAACTTCCATTTTTGAGCTGCAAAATGGCTGAAAAGTGCATAAACTGCATCAGCGCTCGTCCCACTCTGCCCCATACAAACCCCATGGAGTCGGGACCCGGAAACACTTTTTTGGTTCAAAATAAAAAAAAACCAAAAGATTCATGATTTTCGACCCAAAAGAGGGGGGGGGGTCATTTTTTCGACATTTTTGACCCCCCCCCCAACCCCAGCCCCCCCCCCCCCCCCCCCCCCCTTCCTCAAAACCTCAAAAAAGTGGGTTTCAAGTGGGGGGGGTCTGGGGGGGTCCGGACCAAAAACTCATTGGGGGATGTGTTTATTGGACAAAATAATGATTTTACAAGTGGTTAAACTAACAATTAAACCCCTTGGGGTAGGGTACGCGAATAGGCCCAAAAAGGCCCAAAATGGGGGGTATGTGGCGTTTTCCCCTATTTCCGCCTGCCTGGCTTTGATCTAACAACCTCTGCGAGGTGATTTTCAGTGCCTTTGGCGCCAGAGTTCATAATGACTGATTAATGGTGCCTGTCAATTGAGCCCTTTTCCCAACCCCCCCTGGGGGCTCTATTGACCCCCCCCCCCTCAATTGAAAACCCGGTATGCCAAGCCATAGAACACTGCGGACCGCAGGGCCTCGTTGTCGAATATTCAGGACCAACTGCAACGCCACAATGGGGAACGCATGCGCGCGATGCACTGTGCAGACTGCAGGCGATGGTGGGGGGCGCTCCCTGCAACGGCTGCCGAGCGTGGGGGAGCGGGGTGTAGCATCCCACGAACCTCACACACCAACTCAGGGAGCGAGACAACAGAAAATTGCAGGTCTCGCACCTCCAGTCTCACCCACCTTCCTGCGCGGTCACTGCAATTTGTCTCAGAAAAACACTCTTCGTCCCAGGGGACCCTCTTGAGGTGCTTAGTACACCAGGAACGGTGAAGGAGCAAGCGCCCGGAGGCGGGTCATCCCAAGCCGTTGGAGTTTACATTTTGCACGTTTTGCAGAACGCAGTCTGATAAGCACGCGGCTCAGCCAATGCCAACAACTGCACTACTCCTACCCCTCCCACTCTTTTCACCACCAGCCACAACCCTGCCCGAACCCTCTTTTCCCGGGCCTACAGTGAACGCTCTTTCAAATGTATACCACAGGGGCATGTTCAGGGCCGGAGGTGAGCGCCCAAACGCCGCAGTGGGGCTCAAGAGATGTGGTCCGTTGTGCTCGACTCCGCGTGCTCGAGAAGAGCGCCTCCGCATTCAGCGTCTGCCGGGCCCAAACCCTCGGCCCATCTGCGACCTGTGCGACGTGCGCGATGGGCATTCACACATTTGCCAGGCGACACCACCGTTTGAGTCCACTTTGACTGCCATCCCGTCCACGTCTGGAGGCCAGTCGCCAAAAGGAAGGGGCCGGCGTGCCTGTCAACACCATCGCCGGGACCCTCAAGGGGCCGAAGCACATGCACAGTGCCCAAGTGCCGCACCAGGACCGTGACGCAGAGACCGTTCCTATCGAACGACGGCACGAAAACGTCAGCCGTTTTGGGCTCCCCCGGGGACGCCAGCGGCCACAGGGCCGGTGCGGCTGCCCAGCCAGACTGGCTTCCGCGGAGGGCGCGAGGGCCGGCAGAGCGCGCGACAGAGCGATCCCGTGCCGGGCCACAGCCTCACCACAGAGGGCTGAAGGGCTGGCCGTGGCCTCCCCCGGCCCAGAGTCGGCCGTTGTAGCAGGGGGCAGTGACAAGCTTGGCGGCCATACTGTCGTACAAACCTCCAGGGCTGTTGTTTGGCAGTCACCTCAGTGACTCAGTCACCTCAGTGATGGACATCTGGTCTGCAGGCTGCGTGCTTGCCAAACCGCCGAGGCGGTGGGTGCTGTTTCAGGCGAACAATAGTAACACGCAGCCACAGCATCGCTGACAATGTGATGTGTCCGGGGCTGCTCTGGCGGTGGTGTAGTGGTCAGGCGGTGATCGGGGCAATGCCGCTGCCGCCGCCGCCGCCGCTGCGGCACCCCACTGCCCCAATGGATGTTCAAAGATAAGAGCCCCCAGTGACCTCCAGGCACTGCCCACTGACATAAGTAGCGTATGGAGAACACAGCATCAAAATCGCGTTTGCCGCCTCCTCAGAGGTCCCGAGGCGACCCAAAGGGATGCCAGCCTTCATCTGCTCGGGGGCCGTCTGGTCCCCGGTGGGGCCCCCCGGGATGCCCAAGGCCACCTTGCGCTCCCCCACAAGCATGAACTCTCCGTCCCCCTGCGACGCAGAAAAGCAGGTGGGATGCACGTGCCTCTGCAGACTGGTAGGCTGGACATGGGGCCCAAAGGAGAAGGGTCTGCCCAATCCCCACTCCCCTCTGCTGTCTTGTTGTCTCATTGCAAGTGCTTGAAGCGACAAGCAACAGGATGCCCAGTATGGGACGTGTTGGGGAGTTTTACAGCCTGGCATTCCAAAGTGGGATCAGCAGGAACCACTAACCACCCTTGCTCACCTGACGGGACACCCAGGGACGTATTAGAACAGAGCAAAGGGGGGGGGGGTTCTGGAACCCAACAGTTTGTGTATCAAAAATGGCAGGGAGGGATAGCGCCCCCCTCCCTATGCTTGTCAGCCGTTCTAATGCATCCCTGGGGACACCCCATCACTAGCATTGTGGCCCTTTGGCACACCGAGCCACCACTGTCAAAGGCACAGACACTGTGTTGCTTGCAGGGGCATCTTCCTCTGAAAGAACACCTGAGGAAAAGCCATGTAACTCCCAGCTGCATACTGCACGTGTGAATGGAAGGACAGTTCATGGAGGTACCACTACAACCACAACCCTCAAGGCACAGCTACCCGGGGGAATAATTTTGGGGGGGGGGGGGTTGGGAGGGCCCAAATTAAGGGGAGGATTTGGTACTCATCCTTACCAATGAAGGAGAATTTTGGTACAAAGTCCCTTGCAGCTGTTTCCTAGTGGGCTCTGGATGGCTGATGTTATTGCCTGGTGGGCTCTGGATGGTTACTCTCAATTCCTCTGCACACATTTTGGCACATCGCATCCTTAAAATTGAAGGAAATGTGTTGGTACGGGGGAGGGCTTCCAAATTGTTCACATCAATCTTTTCGCCCTCGAAATTCTTCCCCTCCACAGCACGGCAATGGCCACGGCTTACACCAGTCGTAACAAGGATCACAACCACAACCAAGGCCCCACCACCTTGACCACATCCACAGCCACAAACACATCCACACCCACAGCCAAAGCCACAGAGAAGTGCACAGAGATGTCCAGAGCCACAGGGAAATCCACAGCCCTGTGCGCATTACAACGTGAGGACTCGCCGCCACCCGCAGGGCTTTGTGTACGATGACGGTTCAAGGGCAGTTCAGGGGGTTTTTTTAGGGGAGGGGGGTCTAGGGGGGCTCAGGGGGAGGTCTAGGGGGGTGGGGGTGGGTCCAGCCCCCCCACCCCACACCCCAGTGGTGCTGATCTTTTAGAGGCACCAAAGGCGCCGAAGAAAATTTTTTGGTTTAAACCAAATTGGCACGGAAGGCACCAGAGACAATTTTACATTGGCCGAAAGCCCGGAGGAAAATTTGCTCCCCCCAAAAAGGGCGGGTGGGGGCCGGGGGGGGGGGGGGTCCAGGGGCTGCAATGGGTCAGGTTGCAATGGCCGCATTAGGCTCCGGCCTTCACCGCCTACTGTCCACTGTTTGAGCCAATGTCCGCCGATCGTCCACACAGCCAACGTCTTGAGTGCTCGCTCCCTGCCCTATCCCTGGTCATCTCGCCCTTTACGGTCCGATCTGGGCCCTTGGACCCGTTCAGCCCACACCACGTTGGACGCATGTTGGACCTTAGGTTTAAGAACCCAGTGGGTACAGGCATTGGTTAGGAGGTCACTACATACAACATACAATATTCAGGGTGGGGTTGTGTTTTAGGGGGTAAAGCACAGTGAGCACGCTGTGCTGCATGACATCGTGGAGTCGGTGTCAGCAATGGACTCAGTGTCTGAGTCCCCTGCCATCCAGCTGTCCGACATCATCCCTTCTGCGCCCCCCCCCCTTCCATCTCGACCAAGTTCAGTGACTGCAACAGATTGGTCCCAGCACTGGGTGTGAGTGGGGACGGTGGCTCTGGTGTCTTGAAGGTGCACCTGTTGGGTCCCACTACCCGCGGTGTGTGATGCACTCCTGACATTGGCGTTGGCTGCGAATGCAGCGGCATCCGCGACGGTTGCGGGGTGTACCCGATTTGGCTTTGGGGCTCAAGCGTGCCAATCCTGCGGCACTTGCGTGTCATGGCTGGCGTGCACACCTCCACATCCCACAGTGGCGATTCAATGATGCGTGGACTGGGCATTCCCACTTGTCGTTTTGGTGTAGCCTGTGGTGTTCCCGGCGTCCGGTGGGACGTGGGGGGGCATTCTTCCTCCGGCAGGGGGGGTTCTTCCTCATATCCCCAGACTGATGCCTCTCCCTCCAGTAGCTCCCGCTCCTCCTCCTCCTCCTCCGGCCCCAGTGACACTGATATTATCCCGAAGAGTAGTGGTGATTTTCGTCTTCCCAGGTCCGCCAGCGGGTCCGCTTTTTCATTTCCCCGGATGCCTATATGGGAGGGGATGTGCATCCACTTGATTTATGTGCCATAGCGGTCGTGAGCTCCAGAATCTGGGCCCACAGGTCTGCATGCGCCGCTTCACCCGTGGTGTTCCTCCACTTGCGCTGACACCACCTTTGTGCCAACCCAAGCACCCCATCTACCACTAACTGACAGTCTAGGCAAATGACCGGGTCCCTGGGATGTGCCCGTGCAGTGCTCGGAGCGCTGCCCGGAGCTCCCCTCTGATATTGGTTTGTGGTTCGTCCACATGCAGGAACTCTGCCGCATCCCTGTGATCTCCAAAGTACACACCATAACCCCCAACCCTCCCCACCTCTGTGTGCTTCTGTGGTGATCCATCTGAGTACACAATGGACCATTCATCCTCCACATGACTGCGTACAATAGACTCGTATTGCTCTGCCAACTTTGCTGCCTGTGCAAACTTTTTTCTTTTTTTTGCGGGCAGGCTGGTGCAGCGTGGGCAGCGGCATGTTTGAAGCCACGCGCACTCTGGGGTGCTCCAATACTATGGACGCATCCATGGTTTTGAAGGCATGCAGTAACAGGGTGACCCTTTGGGAGGGAGGGGCTAGGGTGTTCTTCCCATCCAGACAGACTCTTAATCCACATGTGCCGGAAGTGGGACCAGCGAGCGCCAGAAACTTGTGCGTACACCTCACAGCCCATGACGCTCTGATCGCTGACCAGTACACCAGTCCCAATGGCATTGACATTGACAACACTGGGGTGTTGATCAAAACCTCCTTGGGGTCAACTACAGTTCCCCCTTCATGGGGGATGGGTCCGATGCACTGCACCACCAGGTGGAACGCTATTGGGAGGAACCTGTGTTCAGCGAGCGTATGCTCCATTGTTGTGCTCTGTCCAGTGGGCATGCGGTTTCTATTGGCTGCCAGCTGGCCAAATGGCATCCCACCGTAAGTCTTTTCCAGAGTGCTGTCTGGATAAAAACAAGATCATTCGGGGGTAGGGAGAGTCTGGCCCATGCCTGCCATGTCTCTGGGGTTTGTCGTGGGGCCTCTGGGGATGGTTGCATCAGAAACCTTAACATGGACCTCTTGTTCCACTGAAGCCAGAATGCCGGCCGCCCTTCGTCCTCCACCAACTGGGACATGCTAAGGCGCGCCAGGCAAGCCAAGCGACTCTCGTACACTGGGATCCATGTGCGGGGGAGGTGTGTCGCAATATCCATGTTTTTGAGCTGTGCGATAGTGTGTATCCCTTTCCTTATGAGAGCTGGGCAATAGTATGTGTTCATACGTGTGTCCCGGAACAGTATTGAGTGCCACAGTGGTATGGAGTCCACTAGCGTGTGTGGTGGCGTTGTGACCTATGCTGGCCTGCATACCAGGGAAAATGCCTTGCGGGACATCCCCAAGAATGGGTATGTTTTCCATGGCCCCAATTGGAGCCAGGGTAAGAACTTGGTCTCCAAAGAGATGCCAAAGGTGGTTGCCCACGCCTGGAGGTGCAGTCTGGGCAGTGGGGGTACTACTGTGGACTCCTGCCTAGAGAGCATGAAAGCCGTGGCGTGTTGCCACAAGAACTTGGCCGGTCGGGGCAGTGTGTTGCCCCCCAATCCTGGTCGGAGTTCCAAAATCGGGAGCGTCAGTCCCCAGGAGTTGAGGCACAGCGCCGTTTTATATACCGCTGACACCTGTGAGATCACAGCACCAGTTGGAAAATATGCCCTGGCTGGAAAAATGAGTAGTGGCAGGACCCATTCATGGAAAAGGGCCACCCGTTCCTAGTGCGTCAGCGGCAGCGTCCGCATGAATTCCGCTCGCTGCATGGCCCTCGCAATGGTCGGGGCATACGCCTACTCACTGGACACGTGCCCCAGAACTATCCCCAGGTACTTGATTTTAGATTTAACTGACACCCCGAACGAGGCTAGGATGTGGTCGTCCCCCCAGTCCCCTTTGAGCAGGAATGCCGATTTTCCTAAATTGATCCGCAGACCCACAAACAGCCCGTAAACTCCTATGGCCTCAAATATGTGGGTCAGTAGCCTGCAGACGATGGTCGGTGGCACCGGTATGTAGATCCTGTGGGTCCCTGTGGGGGTGGGTGGGTGGTGTGGGACCCCCCCCCCCCGCACCCCCAGTGGTGCCGAGTTGTTAAAAGGAGCCCTGGGGCAGTTGCATAGATGCTGCGGCTCGTGTGTGGGTTATTGTTGTGGGATTGGTCTGCACATGGAGCCCAAACGAGGAAGGTCATGGCGGTTCACCCCACAACCATTCCAACAGTACATCCCAGCCACACCTTGGAACGCACCAATCGTGTGTTGATCATACCAAATGCAACGGCGTTGCATCGCACTCCGAACGGGCCCCACTCCTTGCACACTGTCTTCGTCAGACCTGGGTAACAAGGGGAGACAACGGCCTCGCGAATCATTGAGTCTGAAACAGTCTTTGGTGTATTGAAATGCGATACATTCATTGATATGGCACAGTGATAACAAGACGTACACTAAGCCGAAGGCCGTTCGGGCCTTCCATGATTTGTTGCCTCTGCAGTTTTGTTGCACTCCTGGACTCCTGTACTCCTGGACCAAACCCTGGTTTGGGCGCAGAATGGCACATGGTGCACGCCTAAGAAAGAGGTCATCTCTGACTTTGCTCGATACGCCTGTGACGAGTGCTTCAATTCGGCCAGCCTGTTGGATTTATCACAGACGCAGGCATCAAGGACGTGCGATGGCACTGGCTTCTTACTCAGGGTGTCTCACCCCTACTCCAGACTGCAGAGAGGGGTATGGTGCTGGCAGCAGTATCCAGGGCTCTTCTGCTTCTGGCGGTGCCGCACATATCCTGTGCAGCCTTCGGCTTGAATTGTACTTCCACTGCCCACTGCTGTGTAACATCCTTTGCAGAGCTCCTCAATAGTATCCCCATATACTTCCCTTGGCGTGCCCTTTTCCTTCCAAATATTGCGAACCACGACGAAATATGAAAGAATATGTCGATATTGCTCAACAAATTTCCTGTCCGCACTCGCCTCTCAAAACCTGGAGACCCAAGTATTGTGGATTGCCAACCGTTGCGCACATACAGAGTCGGAATCTTGTCCCACGTGTCTGCTCCGATGTGCCCTATTCTGTGAGGGCTAGCATGGCTGTTGTGGCTTTCTGAAGGGGTAGGTACGCTCTACGAAAGAGCACCTTGGGTCTGTCCCAACTGAGTACAGTTCTTGTTACTTCTGCTGCTGCTGCCACTGTTGTTGTTGTTATTGTTGTTGCTGTTGTTGTTGTTGTTGTTGTTCGGTGGTGGGGGTGGTGGTGGTGGGGGTGGTGGTGGTGACGTGGTGGCGTGGTGGCGTTTGGTGGGCCATCCTGTGTGATGGTTGGGAGTCTTCGCCGATCATCCGCTTATGGTAACAGTGGTGGCCGTTGACGCTGACGCGCTGATCATTTGGAGGTACGCATCATGGAGGGACCTCTTTGTCCTAAAAGTACCCCTTTCAAGTGGGTCAAAACATGCCTTCCGTCCCGGGAGCCCCTTCTCCGGATGCCCCCCCCCCAATTTCGCAGGGGCTCGAGCGCCGCCCGCTGCAATCACTTGCCCAGCGGTGAACACCGCCTGCTCTGTCTTGCATTGGGCTCATCATGATGGGGGTCCGGCGTACGGGCGTTCGGACCAGAACTGCCAACGTGCTCGGGCCCAGCCCAACTTTGATCTCTGCCGCCAAGTTTCTCCCGAGCCCCACGTGGCACGGGGGTGCCGCAGGATTGGGTGCCACACGGGTTTCTGGGATGAAGCACTGCCCCACCCCCACCAACCCCCTCTCCGCATACCCACGAGCCCAGCCTTCGCCGTGGAGTAGTTGCTCTGCCCCACGTTGCCATGCACTCCGCTTGTGGAGGACACGTTGATGATGCAGCGGTCCGCTGGCCTGCCAGTCGTGGCGATCTCACTCTTGCCGGCCTCCCGCATGTGCGGGGCTGCGGCCCGGATCAGACGGAACGCAGCGGTCTGGTGCACTGCGAGCATGGCCTGGGGGCGTATGGGGGGGGCGGAGCGTCAACGGAAGGAGAGGGAAACAGAGGGAACTACTAGCGTCCATCAGGCACAGCTCGATGATTGGAGTAAGTGACGGCCGAAAGCAGTCGACCCAACGACGAATTCCAGATGTTTTGTTTGTTCTGAATCGGCAGGTCTCCGTCACGAGGGGAGGCCATTGCTGAGCGGGCAAAATACCCGGTCAGAGGTCAGAGGCCAAAAAAAAGTTTGTGTCCCTAAAATCGGCCTCAAATTTCCGGCCCCTTCAATAAATTTCCTTTTTTGCCTCAGGAAAACTTTTCTGATGTGGGTGGGTCGGTCGGTCGGTCGGTCGGCCGGAGCTGGCCAGGGCCCCAAACACCCTCCCCCACCCGGGAGGGGGGTTGTACTTTGTGCAGATTGACACCATGAACTGTTTGTACTGCCCACAAAAGGGTGCCTCTGTGGTCCCTTGCGGTTCTTTGTCTCCTGTTGATCAGAGCTTTCTGCGGGAGAAGCACCCTAATGCTGTTGAGTGTGCAGCTTGCAATTTGTGTGTGTTCGCCCTGCACGGCCCAGCCCAGTGCGTTCTTCTTGCACCCAGCCGCCCAGTCAACAGCCAGGTCTTCAGCCACAAGTGTATTCTGGGATGTTAGCTCCTCTAACAGAGTCTTCTAGTGCTGTGTCTTTGGCCACGCAGTCTGCCGCTCCCATGTGCTGCACGCTCTGCAGCACCTACATCAGGGAAATCCAGCTGAGCCCAGTCAGATGGTCAAAGGACACATGCGACGCCGGGTGGGTCTGAGAAGTTGAAAAACGCAAAGAACCCCCGGGTGCTGACAGCTTCAGTCACAGTCAGGTTTCAGCAATTTGGAAAGTATGGTCCATATGACAACACCGTTGCCCATCTCTGACATTCCGCTGCTCAAGGATGACATACAAAATAACGAGTGATTTGTTTCTCGAAAATTCTAAGACACTTTGCTCTTCCAAATTACCCCAAAGTGCACAACAACCAAAAGCGCAGTGTTTTTTGGCTCTGCAACTGAGATCCAAGTGGAGTGTTTTCAGTGGCAAGCGATGGGTCCGCCGAGTTGTTTTGATGATTTGTTCGCATATCTTCACCGATTTGGGAGCAGGGGTGTCCTTGAGGATATCCACACTTTATTTTGCCTGTTTTGCATCAAGCTCGAGTTGGCGTCAGACTGCTGTCCGCTACCCTCCAACCGCCCTCGGTTACCCGCCAACCGCAGCCGGTTCCACCATAAGTGCCATCTTTCCCATGCAAGCGCCGTTGGTCACCCGCCAACCACCGTCAGTTATACTCTCCGGCAGCCGCTGGTCCCCCCCCCCCCCAACCGCAGTCGCTTTCCAGCCAACCGCCATCGGCCCCCCTCCAACGCCATTCCCTTCAAACACCGGTCCGGGGCAAAGGACACCAACACCTTGGCGGCACCATGTTCAAGTGGACTACAGAGAGCTGAAGCGCCAAAAGAATGCATCGGGGTCCCAATGGATCTGATGATGGCCTTTCACAGATTGGGTTTCCATCCAACATGCCCCCTCTCGTCTCCGCCACCCCCTCCTCCCCTCGCTGTCTGGGTATGCCCGCCCTCCAAGCTCATCAGAAGTCCTGATCAGCACTCTCACAGTCTCATTCTGATCTCACCGACGGTAATACCCCGCCAATTTCCAAAAGGCAGTGCTTTCAGAAGGGAAGCATACAACTAAACTGAGGGAGTTGTTTGGTGTGAGGGGTACCAACCTTCCAGTAAGAGCCAGACCCTCTTCAACAAAGAGTATTTGGTGGAAATAGGGGTGTGCCAAGAGCCTCTAAGGAGGTTGTGGTGTAGCGGGAGCCGCCAAGGAGATTAGGGAGGGTGTATCAACAGAACATAGCTCCTACTCGAACGTTGATCCAGATAGTCTGCGGTTGCACCCTGCCCTGCAAGCCACGTCACACACTCCGTCGACCAAGGATCCCGCCAACATTTGTCCATCGATATCTTGTTGGTATGTGTCGTCCAACAAAAAAGTTCACTAAGCTTGTATAAAGAAAAAGAAAATATGAAACAAGTGACCAACAAGGCCAAAAAGCAATGTGTCAAGACGACCAAGGGGCGGTATGTCAAAGCAACACGGCGAGCGCCGCCGTAGAGCGCCGCGGACTGTGTTGGACAGGTGGTTTCAATAATGGGTAAAAATGGACCGACACAGTGGAAGGCACTGGCTTACAAACGTGAAGGCGTGGGCAAACACAAAGGCAAGCAGCGCACGTCGGCCACGTGGTACAGGATATCCGACAAGAAGTGCAAGATCCACAGAGGGACGTAGCGGGATGGGTCAGGTTGGGACCGAAACACTATGGGCGTCCTCGGACTGTTGAGTGGGCGGGGCGGTTCAGTGGCAGAGCGCCACACTCCACACACAATCCTCGCATGTCCAGTACTGTGTGTCATGAAGGCCTGCACGCAGTACCTCCCACTGCTGGTCGGCCATTTTGTGTAGCATCCCATCCCAAGTGTATCCGGCGTTGTTGATCAGGTAATGTATTGCTCCAAAGTGGCGGACAGCCTCACCTGAACACAGCAGGAACAGATAGGACGCCAATACAAGCATCTGCGCTCACCGCCATCAAACTCACCACCTCACTAAACCAGGATTTTGGAGTCTGGAAGAATGGGGAAATGGAGCGAATGGGGGGAAATGGGGGGAAATGGAGGAAATGGGGGCAATGAGGGGGGGAATGGGATATAGCACACGGGATGGGGGTTGTTGCGGGATGTAGTTGAGGAAAATGAGACAACACTTGGACAAAAATGAGAGGAAAATGGGAAAGAAATACCCATTTCACATTCCCAATTTCCTCATTTTTCAACGGTAGAGGATCTTCCCCTCAGTTCCCTTCGTAAAAATCAGCTCACTCTGGAAGATGTCGACCCCAGCCCGGCGGCACTTTTGACATTGCCCCCCCCCCCCCCCCCGAGTGAAAAGCGGTGTAATGGCAATGGAAGGGCACGCCCACAGCAGCACACACGACAGGTGCTCATCAGTGGCCAACACAAGACCATAAATGCCCATCTGCCAACGAGGTGGTGGTTGGACGGGTGCCCGGCATCAGGTCACCGATGAGTACGCACAGTTCGGCAGCGCTACGCACAGCGGCCCGCGCCGTGCTGGGCCTACATTGGGATGCATGGACGACAACAGGAAGGTGCCGGACCCCCACACCCCTGGCCCTGTGGGCTCCGGATCCGCTGTGTTGGCGTTGCACCCGCAGGCAGGAGAGACCGCAGGACTGGATCATCATGGGACCAGTCCGCAGAGGTCTGTGCAATGAGAGGGCTCTGGTATGTGCCAAGAGGCATACGCCGTGCCCCCCACCCCCCCTTCCGATCCAAGAGCCACCCTGGGGCAAAAAGTGGCAAACTGATGTGCAGCTAAAGATTCACCTGCTTTAGCCCCACGGTCCATCGCAACCCCAGGAGCCCTTTGAGTCTGTTTTCCAGATCCCCTCGCCCCCCCCCCCCGCCCCAAAATTCACACCGGCTCGAAGGGCCCCGCTCCCCCGGAGTTGCAAAGGGCCGCGGTCCCCTGGGGCATGGGGTTTGCCTTGTGCCATTCATGAAAGAGCGGAATGTATTGACGTTGGGGGTCCACCAGAGGGCAAGGACAGTCTGGAAAGCACGGCTACAAAGCAGGCACACCCACCAGTCTTGCCGGGAACTCCGCATCCGTGACATCCCCAGGCACCGAAATTGCGAGATTGCCTTCACTGGTGATCTCCTGTGCGATTGCATCCGATTTGGTTTTGTCAATGTCAGAAACCACTACCTTGGCCCCATGCAAGGCAAAGAGCTTGGCAGCAGCAGCACCTGGATGGGAATGCGAGCCAAGTTACAAGGAGGCCATCAATGGAGCTGATGATGCCTTTAAGGATCATTGAATTATATGCACACTGCATATATCCGCAAAAGAAGATGCTGGGGCTTGCCTATTATGCGTCGAAGTTGCGCTGTTACCTCCACAACCAACAACCTGTCTGCCTATCTCTAGTTGTCCCGTGTCCACAGGCATGAACTGTCTCTGTTGTTGCAGTTGCAACGTGAGCATGTCCACTTGTACTTCGACTCGTACACAAGCATGTTGTGTATTTACTGTTTCCATCATTCACAGGTGGCTGCTCTTGGACACGTAGGATTGAGAAGTGCCAAGGATGAATCCCAGGAGAAAAGAAAAGGGGGATTGGTCAAGACAGGACTTAGGACACACCGCAGGGTATGTAAACAGCCTCTGAACTAGGGTCTGAACACCGACTGCGGTTCCAAAAACCCAGCTGTATATGCAGTGTGTGAACAGCATTCTCCTTGTGTCCAGTGGGAAGGCCCGGACCAAGGAAGCCCTTTCTCGGGTTCTCAGGTACAACATAATTGATTCGGAAACCCAAACCATCACCAATCGCGTCTGTTAACTCCATTGGTTTTGCACCCATGCCACTCATCCTTCACTTCATACCTTGGTTATGGGCACACAGCACTGCTCTTGTGGGGTATGTGCCCGAGAGTTTCAGCTGCCAGCATGCTTGAATTAAACCCGAGTGTCTGACCCTATTGTGTCACAGACTCTCTGAAGTTTTGACCGCCCATCCACCCAACACATTGACCCCTCCCCGCCCCGCCCAGGGACCCTTACCCTTGCTTACTCCGAAAGTGAGTCACGACGATGCACTCTGCTTGTGGGCAGGGTGAAGGGTAGCTCAATATTATACCTCTATTTTTATGAAAGTAACACAACTTTCAGATTATGGCATTTTTGTTGGCTGCCCCAAGTCCCCTAGGCCACACCCAAAGCTGCTTGGTCCACAGCTCAAACCCATGGAATGGTTTTGCCTCAGCAGCACAATAAACCACCAACGTCCATGAAGTGGCTGAGTTGTCAAAAAAGTCTCCCATCCACTCTCAACACCAAATGCAAACATCAATTCAGAGCGCACACCTCAGCACAGTGCGGTGCTGGCCAACAAAAAAGAAGGACCATCTGAGAGTGGTGGGAATTGGTGGGGGTGTCGTTCAACAAACCCCAGGGCTGACATTAGTTTTCTCAGGGCTGCACAGCAACAAGTACTGAGCCGGTCGTTGTGGGGGTCACCAGCATTGGTTCGTTTAGGATCTCTGAGGGTTCCCCACTTCTCATGCTCCGGTCGCTGACATGGTGATTTGTATCTCTGGTGACCCCATGCCAACAGACCACCTTTGTAACTGTGTAAGCCCGGCTCCAGCCCAGCTGGACAACAGTGAACGCCAGGGACCCCACAGCACTGAACAACTGCCTTCCATTCCATCATGCAACACACCTATGCCCTGTCCAGATCCGGTGATGATGGCCACTTTTTCAGACAACAGATGTGGATTAATGTGGTGCTCAATCACACTGAGGCGGTGCAGACTTGCCATGCTGGACATTGCACACACTAGTGTCTGTGGGAGGACAGAGCACCTGTACTTTGCTGAGCAAGGAAGCACCAGCGTGGTAGAAATACACTATACCGCTGAGGCCACCAACAGGTGGGCAAGAAATTGCCGATGGCAGACCTCAAAGACAAGGCACATGGGTCTCAAACACACACACTGACAAAGCAACACACGTCCAACAGACAAAGAGAGCATGCGCAACACGAATGTGTGCTTTTTTTTACCAATGCAAAGGGGCAGCAACTGCACTGGAGCTTACCCATGTCACGGCACGTGCCGCGGCACACTTTCCGATGGCCCCCCTCCCCCCCCCCTCCCCCCTCCATGTCATGGTGGCACGGCCGGCACAGGCGACACAGGTGACACAAGTGCCACACACACAACACAACACAACACAGCGGCGGCCCCGTGTGACACGACAGACCCTATGTGGCGGCACCGTGGCACAGCACGGCCCAAGCCCCCCCCCCCCTCCCCCCCCCCTCCGTGGCTGGGTAAGCTCCACTCGTGGACTGTCCACCTGTGGCAAACACTGGCCATCTTTGCAATCCAATGGGCCATCAAAGAGCGTGCTCGGGGCTAGAAGGGTCTTCAGACTAGGTACAGATTTCGGCAGCACCTACGGCTAGCACTAAACAACCAAACACTTGGCTAGGGCATTGCCGTGTATAGAAACTGATGGTCAGACCCGGCAGCACATGTCAATACAGCCCACCCGCCAACCCACTGTGCATCAAATCTGGGAAGTGGCGGCACATTTTGGCCCATCAAACCTTGGCCCTACCTTTCTCAAGGCCATTTCTACCTCTACGCTTCTGGCCTACACTCGAGCCGTGTTGGAGAGCCGCCTAGAGTTGGGGAGAGGGGTGGACGTTAAATTTTTGGATCATTTTTTTTAAAAGATAAATTTTAAGTTGAACTGTTGGATCTTTTTTATTTAAAGATGAATTTTAAGTTAAACTTTTGGATCATCTTTTTTAAAGGTGAATTTCAAGATAAACTTTTGGATTTTTTTTTAAGATGAATTGGTGGATCAGTTTGTTGCTTTGTACTTCCATGTTAGATTGGGTGTCGGATCATCTTTTTTGAAGATGAATTGGCGGATCGTTTTTTTGCTATGTACTTGCATGTTACACTTGGTGTTGGATCATGTTTTCTAAAGATGAATTGGTGACACATAGTTGGAAGTATAGTGAGCAAAATGGTCCAAGAATTATCCGTGGATCACTTTTGGCTCACCACCCTCGAACCCCCCCCCCCCCACTGCCTAGTGTTTGGATCAACAATGATCCGGATCACCTACCCCATAACCCCCCCCCCTATGCCTACCGCACACAGCTTATAGGTTATTATAGCTTGCACTCCCTCCTCTGCTGTTCCTTCACGCTTAGGTGAAGAGTTTTTTTCCTTTCTCCATTGTAGCCTAAGCTACACGTATTGTTTTTTGTTGTTTTGATGTTTCGGAGCACGAATGCCCTGCAGGACCGAATGGAGGTCATCGTCGTCGACTTCTTCGACATGCACGCGGCGCTCAACTGCCCGCTGCTGGGCCTGGCTTACATCAGCAGCAACGACACGCTGTTCCCGGTCTCAACCACCGATGCGCGGGCCAGCAACCGCGAGGCCTCGCGACACAACCTGCGGTCCTTGGCGCAGCCGCCTTTGAGCCTGACGCTAAGCCAGCAGGCTGTCTGGGTAATACGCAATATGGTGGGCAATAGCTGGGTCCTGCTACAGAGAGTGCTGCAGACCATCCACGACGTGCTGCAGACCATCCAGCCCATGCTGCTGAACATGCTGCGGTACAGGGTGGACCAGAACTTGGTGGTGGTGACGACCGCTGAGCACACGTTGTCTGACTACAGTGACAAGGGGTGCAGCGCGTCGGCTAATGGGGCCAGAGCTGGGCGGCCCTCTGGCCGTTTGGCTGTCGAGGGCTGCCGGCTGTGGTGCTGGGTGCCGCGCGCGTCCCCCTTTTTCCCCACGGCTACCCTCGGACCCTGCTGCGGTACTTCGGTGGGCTGGTCCACTATAACGGAGAGTACGGACCTCTGGGGGCCTGGCTGCAGTACTTCGGTGGGCTGGTCCACTATAACGGAGAGTACGGACCACTGGGGGCCTGGCTGCGGTACTTCGGTGGGCAGGTCCAATATAACGGAAGGTACGGACCTCTGGGGGCCTGGCTGCGGTACTTCGGTGGGCATATCCAATATAACGGAAGGTACGGACCTCTGGGGGCCTGGCTGCGGTACTTCGGTGGGCAGGTCCAATATAACGGAAGGTACGGACCTCTGGGGGCCTGGCTGCGGTACTTCGGTGGGCAGGTCCAATATGACGGAAGGTACGGACCTCTGGGGGCCTGGCTGCGGTACTTTGGTGGGCAAGTCCAATATAACGGAAGGTACGGACCACTGGAGGCCTGTGGACTTCGAGCAGGACTCTCTCGGTGCACGTTCGCCTGGGGCCCGTATGCAGATCTTCGTGACGACTTTGTCTGGGACGACGGTGGCCCTGGATGTCAAGTCCGCCGACCCGGTGGCGACAATGATGCTGGGGGTCCAGGCCAAGGTGCGTGTTCCCCCTTGTATGCACAGGTTACTGTATGCGGGCAAAAAGCTTGAGGCCCGCCGTACTCTCGCCGACTACAACATCCAGAGGGAGTCCACGCTGGTCTTGGTCCTGCAGCTGCGTGGTGGCGTACTCAATGACTGGTCTACGTTGGGGCAGGACCCCGCAGTTGACGCCGCCGCTGCAGCCATCCGTGCAGGGCCTGGGAGCGAGGAGTTCAAGAACAAGCGCATCGAGACGCTGGCGCGGCAGTACGATCTCGGGGAGGCCGGCCTGGACAACCCTGCTTTGGGCCGGTCCACTTTGGAGCTGGCAAGGGCCCTCGAGAGGCAGTTCGAGTTGGAGAGCGAGCGCCGTGAGGAGGAACGTCAACGCACGGCCGATGAACGGCGGCGCCTCGAGAGGGAGGCGGATCTCGACACGGCACACAAGAAGGCTTACATTGAGGTCTTCGAGCACCTCTACGGCAATACGCGTTATCCCATGGGGCATCCCAGGCGGGGAGGGATCATCAATACTTACTCGGCCGACGAGGCGAAGACCCAGATCATATGGTGGGCCGAGAAGGGTGGGTTGGTCATCGAGGACGTCCTCCTTTACTCCCACCTGGTCTGGGCCGATAACCCGCAGGTCTACGCCGCCATTCTGCTCCGCTACAGGGACAAGCCGTCACGCAGTCGGGCCGACAACGTCATCGTTACCGAAATGATGGAGGAGGACCACAAGGATCGGCATCCCCAGTTCAAGTCTCGGAACTTGCCGAAGATCCTTGCATGTCCTTTTCCCCTCTTGCCGCCCGTCTGCGAGGAGTTCGTCTGGTTGAACCAAGATATTCTGGACCATGTCCCAGACGGTGCAGAAGGGCGCATCAGCGGCGGCGGCGGCATGCGGCTTCCCATGGCCTACAAGCGCGTGGTGTCTTTGGGGGTATCCTTTCGGGTCTCCATCCGTCCGCCAGTCCAGGGTGGCGAGCCGTATTTCTTCGTTGAGGGGCCGGACCCCAGGGGGCGGTATGCAGTGGATATGGGCCCCGCTAGTGACGCCGTTGCCAATCTGCAGGCCCAGGGAAGCAGCAACGTGCAGAAATCGATTGGGCTTTGTAAGGCCGTCCAGCCTGCCTCCAAGCCCGCGGCTGTGCCGCAACCCAAGCCCGGTGGCCAACCCGGGCCCACTGATAGGAGCGGGAAGGCCCGTCGGGACCAGCAGCCAGGGCAAACGCCTGAGTTCCCGGCGCGGCGCCGCCAGCCTCGCGGGGCTCCCGCTGGTGGCAGTGCTGACGACACCACCGCCCTTGTGCCCCGTGGCGTGACCGACGACGGCGCGTCCGGCGATCCCTCGGCACAGATGGGTTTTTGAGCGGTCCTCTTGGCTCTGCAGAGGACTGAATCAAACAGGGGGCCAGCTTCAACCGGGTGCGGCGGGCTCCGCCCTGGCGACCTACGGGGCGGGTCCCTCGATGGCGAGTTGAGTCACATGGATTTGGAATTGCGGATGGCACCCGCCTTCCCCAACTATGTGCCGGCCGCTTTGTTCTACCGGGTACGGACGGAGGAGCATCCGTCGATCCGCCGGGACCTGGGCCGTGACCTGGTGGCGCGGCGCCTCTCGATTTTGGAGAGACACTCGTGTGCCATTATGCCAGTGCACGTGCGGTATCATTGGACTACGGCCGTTATCCGCCGGGTTTCTGGGCGCCTGGCCACCGTCATCTACGACTCCGCCCAGCATCCGGCCACCGCCGGGGACATCAACTTCCATTTCACGCGCGATCTCGGCCTCGCACGGCCGGTGATTGTGGCTCACGCCAAGCAGTTCCGGGGGTCAGCCGAGTGCGGCCTCCATGTCTTTTTCGTGGGCGCCTAGGCCACGTACGGCACCAGACCCTTACCACAGGCCCAGTTGACGCCCCCACGCTACATCTCCCTCCACGCGTGGCGGGCACTGTTGACTGAATGCCGCTCCTCGCCGCCGCGTGTCCCGACTTTGCCTCCATGATCGGCTTTGACGACGTCGTGCGCGGTGGGGCCCCGGCGTCCTCTACGATTCCCCTGTCGCCCCCTGCAGACGGACCTCAGGGGGCCTTGGAGCTCGGCCCGGTGCGCTATCCCCTCAACGTGCCCGAGGAGCCTCCACCTGTGGCCCATCGCACACACGCGCGGCGCTCGACGCACGACGCCGACGCTCAGCGTGCCGCGGCAGCAACTTTCAACCCAGCGGGTTTGACCGAGGAGTTCGTTGTGCAGACGCCCGTGCCCCTGTCGTGGTTCCTCTCCAGGGCCGCGTCCGCCGGCCTTAGCGGAGCGGCTGTTGCCCTGGTCCGCGAGTTCTACCATCACTGCGATCCTGGTGGGGGAGGAGCAGGCGACCATCAACCTTGCCCGGCTCACTTCGGCCACCGCGGATTCGGGTTTCTGGGCGTCCCGGCGCGATTGTCGCTCCGAACGCCCTCTTCTCTGCCTTTTCCGCGACTGCGCAACCCAGATTGTGCCCTCAGTGAGGGCCCGGGCCGCCACGCAGGAGGATAAGCTGCACATGGCCTACCCTGCCTTTCAGCGGTACACGTACTTGACTGACACCGCCGTGGGTGCCCCCGTCGTGACCCACCGTCTACCGGATGGATTCATCTGCACTGCAGGGCCCTTACCTGGTGGGAGGGGCGCTGTACCCTGCCCGCTGGCATGGGGTGGGACCCGGGCACGCTTACCAGCAAGGTCGCTACGGTGGCGCACATCGCGCCGGAGCAACACTTCGTGGCCTTCGCCTACGCGGGCGGAGCCATTGTGGTGCGGGAAAGTTGGCACGGGGCGGGCGCGACGGGCGCGCGGTTTGACGCTCGGAGGGCCGCCTACGGCGACGCCACGTTGCGCTTGGCTGGCGTCTTCGCCTCCTTTCTCCGTCGCCACTGCGGCCTGCCCGTTCAGCCCGAGGCTGTGTACGCGTCCTGTCGACGCCAGCACGAGATGGAGTGTGGGGTCGAGGCCGTGAATAACACCCTCCAGGCCATCTACACGCTCACCGAGCCATGGACCCTGGCTAGGGCCCACATTCGTGAGGCCGACAACTTCTATCTGGGGCTTTCGCGGGCAGGGGTTGAGCCGGCAGATCGCCCGAGTTTCCGTTGGTCCGTTTTGCCGTCTTGTGCTCCAGCTACGCGGGAGCTGTCCCCTGTGCCCGATTCGTCCGTCCCCTTGGTGCCAGTGCCTTCCGGGGAAGCGACGCGCCCGCCCGGGCTGGTTTCGCTGCCAGAGGGGGGGCCCGGTCGCCCTCCCCCTGCACTGTCCGCTGCGCCAGGTGACACGGACTCGGCACGGAAAGGTTGTCCCCATCACTGACCCGGTCACCCACGGGGAGGTGACCCCGCCCGCAGGGGCTCGCGCACGCGCCTCTACCTCCCCGACGTCGGCGGCGGAACCGTCATCACTGGGTACGGCGCTGTCCGCCGCGCCCCGGAATGGCGCCCGTGGGCCCGAGTCGGCTCGGGTCGGGTCCCGCGGGACATGCCGGGACTGCTCGAACCCCCGGTCGCCCAATCACGTCTGCGGAGGCCTCTGCCATTGGCATCACACCGCCATTGTTGAGACCGCTAAGGGGACGGAGCGGCGCTGTGGGTGCACTACTACCATGCGCCGGGGTTGCCGCCTACCAGCCTTGGAAATCACGGGGGTGCACACTTGCTGGGTCCATGCATCTTTGGCCCAGCGGCACGCCGTTCTCTGCGTCCTCGATCCCGAGGGGGAGCCGAAGTGGGATGCTGCTTCTACGGGGGACGCGTGCGCTACAAGGCCGTCCGCTGACACGATGTTTTTCGCGCTGCGGGAAGGCGCGCCAGCCATGCGTCACAATGAGGCGGAGCACTGCGATGGGTACTTGAAACGCGCCACGGCCGCTGGGGCTATGGCTATCCACGGGAAAGGCGGCTGCGCCGCGGTGACCGTCACGAGAGGGGCTCGCGACGTCTTGGCCCATTGCCAGTAGGCGACTGTCGGGGGGGCGGCCATCCACACCAGTCCGCCGTCTCCATGGTATCCTGCATGGTCGCAGTCACCCGGAGGGGCTGCCCCTTGTCGTATACAGTCACCATGCGGGTGGTTTTGGCCGCCCGGCCGCCGATGACTACGTCCGCCTAGTAGGTGGGTACGGCGGCCGGGACCTAGTCCTTGGGCGCTGCCTGCCACCGTGGCGGGGGCTCCGTTAGCAGGGGAATCAGGACGGCAGTGTGGCAGGTCACCCATGCCCGTAGTCCCAGGATTCCCTTGCGGGCCGGCGCCCGCTCCTTCAGGGTACACTCCTGTAGCACGCGGTTGTCCCCCGTGTGGAGGTCGCCCAAGTGATGGTAACCCAGGGCCCGCACCGTCTCGTAGATAGCCGGGGGGATGACCACCTTTACGACGTTGCCATACGGGATCGGGTACACTTCGACCCGGGGGCAGGGGCCGCCGCCGCCCCCGCCCGGGGCCCTCCGGGGCCTCGCACTAGGACCGGGGTTGTTCCTGAGCAGGGGCCCGGCATCCACATGGGCATGGCCACCTCGTCAACAACCCGCTGCAGTGTGGCTATGAGGTGGGGGCACTTCGGGTGGTGGGTGTACTGCCCCTGGGTAAGCACCGAAGGGCACCCCCCCCTGAGTGCTTGGTGCGTCTGAAGGGAGTGGGCTTGGGAGTCCCGGAACTCCTTTTTGGCCCAGGCGCCCTGTCGGACCCACTCCCGGACCACTGCGGTCTGACACGAGTGTGCCGACCGGGCTAAACCCTGGCAGCCATGCTCCCATGGTCCCCAAGGCGGGTCTGGGTGGGCGTGGCGAGAGATGCCCGTCACGTGCTTATATGCCCTGACCATGAGGGCGTCATTGGCCGTGTGCACCCAGGCCGTGGGGCGGTATATGATGGCCAGGGGGAGCAGCTTGCTCGGGAGTTTGGCCATGAGGACCATCATGGCGGCGTCCGGGGAGAGCCGCTGGGGGCGGAGCTGCTTCCAGATGGCCACCCGGATCTCCGGTAGGTCCCGGGGGGCTGTGGGCGCGCCCTGAAGGTATATGTCTGTCCCCATGTAGCGGAGGACTTTGGAGGGCTGTATCTCCGGGGCCCCGGCTCGCGCCTCCAGCCGCTGGTCCGGGGTATCTTTTACGCACGTGCGGCCCAGATGGCGGGCCACGGCTGTCGGTGTGGGCGACCGCAGAGGTTGTGGGTCGGACGTCGACGCGTGCTGGATCTTGCGATCCAGGACATCCACCCGCAGGATTCCCTAATAGTAGGTCCGCTGATCCAGCAGGACTCCCCGCTCCAGGATGACGATTGTGTCGTCCACCCACATAAGCCCCGGGAGGCGGAAGGGCTCCACCGCATGAGTCGTGTACGCGATGTCCATGAAACGCACGAAAGGGAGTGCTGCCGTAGCTCCCGCATGGACCACTGGACTGTGCCCTAGGGAGTCCCCAAGAGCTGTTCCAGGGTGCTGCACTGCCAGGGGCCCAGGGGTAGGGTGTACGAGAAACCCTCGGTGTGGGTGGCGAGGTGGCCCGCCTCCCCAAGGCACACTCGGGCACCCACTATCGGGGGGATGTCCTGGGCGATCACGTCGAAAAACTTCGCGAGATCCGTGATCAGGACGTCCACTACTCGGTGCTGAAGTCTGGCCTGGTCCAGCTTCATGTGCACCGTGCGTACCACCTCCTGGAGGGACACCCCCTGCATGCCTCCTACGAGGTAGGGCCCCCCTAGGGCTCGCTCATAGACGGCCATCGCAACGGCGTAGAAAGCTATGGGCTCCAGCTTCAATACGTGGGAGGAGATGGTTATCCCCCGGAGGTTTGCCGCCTGGACAGGCTGGTCCGGGTGTTTGAGCAGCAGGGTTACCCGCCCTCGCCTGCCCACCGTGCGGCTTACGGTGGGGCTACGCCGAGTTGGTGTCGGTGACCACCAGGACGGTCGTCGGGCCCACCAGACAGGTGACGTCCCGCCAGATGTCCGCCCACCATCTCACATATGGCTCTACGCCAATGTTGATCTGGGGGGCATGGGCCGCCAGCACATGATGCCAACCCCACCGGGTTAACACTTCCATGAGGAGGGCGTTCGCATCCTCCTTGCCCCAGAGGGGGGATGCCCGGGTAGTTGTCCCGGCGCGGACATATACCTCCAGGCCCGCCCCCGTCTTGCCATGGGCGGGGAGCAGGACGTGCCCGGCGTAGTCCTGGAAGGGGGGGTCCTCAGGGCCTGCCCGGGACTGGGCCTCGGCCAGGACAAGGATGGTGGGGCGGCGCGCCGCCATGTGTAGGGCCTGCGCCAGGAGGCGTTGCCGCAGTTACCGGCCCCGGACGTTGAGCCACAGGCATCCCACGGCGTGCACGTCCTCCGGCGCGCCCTCAATTCTGGGAGGGGCTAGGGTGCTCCGGCTCCTGGTCGAGCTCCGTGGGAGCGGGCCTCTCCTTGGGGACGGTGCTCTGCGCCGGGTCGCTAGCCGCCTCCTGGGCTGCACGCAGGTCACGCCTGATGAGGCCGAAAACCGTGGGCAGGGAAGGGGTCCCTGCCGGTCGCTCGCCGGTGAGCCTTGGGACTATCCGATCTCGCAGGGCCGGGGACTGCGCTCCCAGGACCTTGAAGCCCACTGGCTTGGCAGGGTGGAGAGCCCGGACGTAGCTCACCCACGAGGCGCTCCAGCCCTTGCAGTCGGCGTCGCGGAGTTGCTGGCCCCCAGGGCCGAGGGGACCAAGATAAGCCCTCCCCGGGCCTTGTCGTAGGTGGCCTTGGTCACCATGGGCGTAGCGACGATCAGGGGCTTGCCCCCGGGCGGGGTGAGGGAGGCCATGTGGTCCCCGAGGTCCAGGCCTACCGTGTTGACCGGGGCGTACCGGTCACCCCGCTTGACGCAGATTTGGACCGCGGGGGGGGGGGGGGGGGGTTGCAGGCGCACCCCGCGGGACATGCATCGGGCATTGGCACACCAACACCAGGGCCCGGGTATCCGGGGGAAATGCCCGGGGCGGGGGCGGGGCAGACCAGGCATACGCATATGCCATGGCCTGGAGCCGCCATCCGGGTGTTGCCCTCGGGGGTTGGGAGGCGGAGCTGCACCTTCCCCTCGATGACGTAGTATACCGTGATCCCAAGTCCCAGCGCGTGAGGGGCCGGGATGGCGTCTCCCTCCCAGCTGGAGAGGGAGAAGGAGGGGACCCCCAGGGTGAAACCCGCGACCTGGAGCAGCTCGCGGGTCCGCTTGGCATACTGGGCCAGGAGGGGGGAGAGGCCGTCACCTTCCGGGGAATGGGGGCCAGGAACGGGGGTGGTCTCCTGGCCCGCCGCACGCATGCGGCGCCCAACCGCCGACAGGCGCTCGCTGTCCAGGAAGACAGCAACGTCAATGGCCCTGCAAGGGTTCGCCTCCTCCAGGGCGGCGTCGGCGATGAGCGCCGCGGCGGGACTCATGCGGGCCCATATTGCCCGCTGGGCTGTCGATGGGGTTGGCGGCCGGTGGCTCCGAGTCCTCATCGGACGTGTCCGCCGGCTGCGAGGGTTCCGGGGGGCTGAGGGCGTCAGCGTCGTCACCAGGAGGCCAGCCAGCTACGTGGCCGTGCCCTAGGATGCATCCACATCAATGGGGGGTGGCACAGGGGCCTCCGTCGCGCGTGGGGTCCCGGTTCCGAGGGCGGGTGAGGTGGCTTTGGGTGGCTCACCTAGGGCAGGCCCAGGTTCCCGCCCTCCTTCGAGGGCCGGCTCCGCATCAGTCTCTCTCGCCTGCGCTGGGGCCAACCGCGGGGGGCACTGGTCGCATGGGCTGGGGCGCCATAAGCGACAGACGTCACACCAATCCAGGGTCTACTCCCCTAGGGGGCTTTCTTCCGTTGGGGGAGCCGAAGTCACAGCACCTTCTGAGACCCGGGGGGCCAGGGGCTGGTCGGTGGGCGCCGGGGGGTGCGCCACGAAGGTCGGCGGGGCGTCCGCGAGAGCCGGCCGCGGGTCTACCGCATGGGCACCAATGTCCAAGAGGTCCTGGGACATGTACACAGCCGTGAACTCGGAGGGCCCGGGATGGGGGGACCCTGCATCGGCGTTCGCGGGCGCTGGCTTATTGGAGCCGCGCCCAGTGTTGGGGTCGCAGCGTTGCCCGGCAGTTGCCGGTACCCGCCGGCAAAGCCGGCTGGTTCGGGTATCGGTGGCCACTCGTTGCTGTGTAGGCGGGCTCACCGGGGCCGCGGCGCGCCGCTGCCGCCGCCCGGGGGCTGCCGCCCGGCCCTCAGGCCGCACCGGGCCCGGGGGATCAATGGTCGGTTCCGATAGACTGAATGTCCCCGCCATAGACAATTCCAGCCATTAGTCCAGCAGTACTGCGAAGTCCAAACAATGCACGTGTCCCCTTCTTGGTTGGGGTGCTCCACTATGTAAAGTACAGTGAGGCGTTTTTTGCGGTTGGCTCTGCGGATCACTAGTGTGCTTGTCCTTTCTGCCGACTCTAAAGAACAACCAGGATCGATAAAATAGCAGTCGTCCATAAGGTGTGGACTGCATCCATTGTACTACTTGCAAACTGGCTGGGCTCCATAGCATGGCACTCATTCGGCCTGTCCCCTTCAGTTGCTGTTTAGTTTCAAACAGAGTAGGGAGAAACATACAATAGGAGGAGAGGAGGGTGTGAGGGTGGTAAACTGGCGTGGAGACCACCGCGCCAGTGGATACAAAGCAGTTAGTCACGACTGCCTTCTGTGGAGCACGTGCAAGAGCGGAGCTGGCTTGCACTGTCAGTGCTTTCTGCACTCCATGAATCAGTGTCACAGTGAATGATGTCAGATGCTGTCGAGAGAGCGTCAGCCATGAGCGTAAGGTTGGGTGTAGTGAGGACCGCTTGTCCTTCAATGGAGTGAATGAGCGGAGGTGATGCCTGTGCACCGAAATTAAGACGTTTCACCGGAAGCGGAGAGCTGTCCAGTGTAAGTAGCTTTAGTTTTTTGGGGGCACGCGGTGTGCCAACCAGAGAGAGCAGCAGGGATGGGGTGCGTGGCTGAGGGAACCGCGGGTGCAGTTGCCTGCCCTGGTCAGCCAGGCGGTCCGCCTCATTGTTACCTTCGATGGTTACGTGTGAGGGTACTTTGACCCAATGAACAGTGCGTGGATTCTCATCTAGTGCAGCCAGGAGTTGTTCCCAGAGGGGGACGTTGGAGACTGGGCCTGACGACCCTATCCACCCACGCAAGCGCCAGCGGCGCGCAGCGCCGGTCGCCCCCAGGACCACGTACTGTTGAGTCTGTGCAGATCACAATGTCCCCTGTGCTAAATATGCGAAGCGCACGGGGCCCGGGTCCCGGGAGAGGGGCACCTGCCGCGTAGTCTGGCGCGCCGGGGGGGCGCGTTATCTGGTAAGGGGCGAACGGTGCCTGCAGCCGCGCCGGCCGTCGGCACGTGGGCGGGCGACGGTGCCTGCGTATGTAGCACTCGCGGCAGCTGGCTAACAGCATCGGCTATGAGGCAGCGGACATCTGCCTCTTTCAGGGGGTGGCAGTTCGCGTGCGGGGGGGCATCCCGGGTGGGCAGCGTTTCTTGCCGCCCCTCTCCCAGGGCGTTATGCCGGGTGTGCACTGTGAGGCCACGTACGACACCATGGCTTACACAGTGGACGGCCGCCGGTAGCCGGTCCGGCGGGGGCGCCATTGTACACAAGGCTGCGCTGACCACCGCACACGCAGCCAGTGCTGCGCGTTAGTGCGGAAGGTCGGGTACCCATGGTTCTCCCCCCCATGCAGGGATTGCATAATTGCCCGCCCCGCCTGCCCGTCAAATGGAAATGAACGTGTTTATTCGTTTATTTTGTTTATTTTGCCGTTTTGGCCCGTTTGGGCTGTTTTTCAATGTTTTTTTTTGTGTTTTTGGGGTGTTTTCCAGAGGTACATACATTTTCCATTTGTTGTTGCCCATCATTGCATCCTCTTTTTCACGAAAAATGTATGTTTTGCCTTGTCTCCAGCACATTTTAAGCATAAGGGTCTCCATGCGTTGCAAGCATCATGGCATACAAATTAGAAACAATGGAACCGGTGTCCACATATAAACTATAAAAAACGAGCAATATATATCACAATAAAGAGCAACCAAGAGAATAGCACCCAAGAGCGAGCAATAAAGGAAATCCATCGAGCACGTCTATCAACTGCATGGTCCAGGGTGTGGGGTCGCGTGGCTTCATTCTTCAACAAGGTTGTGCACATGGTTATTTAGAGCGCATCAAGATAGGTTTGGGGTTATGGCAATCCTTTGGAGCAAGACTTGTGGGGCAAGGTTGTGGCATGGTTCTTCATGGGCTCAAGGGTTTGAGGTTGTGGTTTTCGCTAGCCAAAGGGGAACGGGGACTGTGGAACGATTCTTGCGGAGGGTTGTGGGTTCCAGGGCCTAGAGGAAAGGTTGTCAAGGGGTGGTGCTTGTCGGATGAATAGTGCAAAGATGTCCTCTCTCTCTCTCTCTCATTCTAGCCTCTTCTTATGTGTTCACTTTGGGTACGGCGCGTAGATGGGGGCGAGTGGGTGCACCTGAACTGCGTCGCTGATGCAGTCACTCACTTGAAGACCCACAGCACGGGCATCTTCCACACCCAGGTCACCCGCGCCGCTAGCAAACGTCGCACGGCGAAGGGCTGTGAGTTCTCCTTTGAGGAGCCCCAAGACGATCCCCGTCCGACATCTGCGGCCTCCGCCCGCCGCAGTTGACCTACATCCATGTCGTCCTTCTTCTGCCCAACGTCTGCGCTACCCGCGTGTGCTGTGTAGCAACAAACTGCACGGGGACATCACCACTTGCACCAATTGCAAGCACAAGGTGCACGCCTTGTGCACGCAAGGTGGCCACTGTTTTAAATGTGTGTGCCGTGTATGCAATGAACCTCCCAGTGGGGACATGCGGGCATGCAAGATATGCATGCACCGCGCGCATACCACATGTGCAGTGCACGTGGCCTATCGTGTGGAGGTGGTCTGCAAGACGTGCACGCCCCGGCCCGAAGTGGCCTCCCAACCGGCCAAAAAGAAGGTTAGATGGTATTTCAACACCAAATGGCAGATCGGCTTGCACATGGTCGCGCTGCAGTACGGGTCTCTGAGCCAGCGGCGGTGGGCAGCTTTTGCTGCGCGCGCAGTGCGTGCTCTGCTGCGCACATACCCGCCATGGTCTGCACCCTCTTTGTGGATCGTCCTGGCCGGCGGCGTGGTAAGGAGCAGCGGCGCGTCCTCCTGGTGAACTTAACGAATTTCGTGTTTGTTGCCGGGCTCCACTTCTTGCAAGACTTGCTACAGGTTTTTCCATTTCCTTCCAGGTGCCAAGGTTGACCCATCTGAATTTAGGATTAAGGTTGGGGCTGGGTGCAGGGGTTGTGGGCTGTCACAGGGTTGAGGCATCAGAATTTGGGATGGAGGGTGGGGCTGGGTGCATGGGTTGTGGGCTGTCATAGGGATGAGGCATTAGAATTTAGGATCAGGGTTGGGGCTGGGTGCAGGGGTTGTGGGCTGTCACAGGGTTGAGGCATCAGAATTTGGGATGGAGGTGGGGGCTGGGTGCACGGGTTTTGCCATTGGTATGTGCAGAAAGAAACCAAAAAATGAGGGAAAACACACAAAAAAAACAAAAAAACATGGGTTTCCTTGATGTGCCCGTCACCCCGTCAACACCATTGTTGACGGGCGTTTATGCAATCCCAGCCCCAATTGAAGGCCTCCGCTACCCCCTCCGCTCCATCCAGCCACATGAAGCGATCTGCGAGGTGAAGGCGGGACCATCCTGTGGGGAGGCGCCGGACATGCAGGACGGTCGGTGCATTTGCGGCGCGGGGCCGCTGCGGGGCTTGTGACGCCCTGTCGGGGGGCGCATGGCCTGGGTCTCGGAGACCCGGGGTGGTCTGCGTTATCCCGGCACGCTGTTTCTGGGGCGTGCGTGGGTGTTCATCCCGGGGTGATAGTGCCTGCTGCGCGCGGGGGGCCAAGAGGCCTGGCGTTGTTTGGGTGCCCACAAGGGCCTGTGCCGGCGGCCTGTGCGGGGTGCATGCGGGTAGCTGTGCTGCAGGCTGCCGGTTCTTTTTATTCTTGCGCTGGCGCTTGCGCGGGGGTTCTTCCCGCGGCATATGCGGGGGGCGAGTTTCGGGGGCAGTGCGGGGCTCCCATTGCGGCCGGCACCCCGTGTCCGGCGCATCATATCGCTGGCGCCTAGCAGTATCTGGGCTGGGGGACCGGCGCCTGCGCCGGTCATCGGGGTCTCGCCGCCCCCGGCTCACCCCGGGGGCGGAGCCGGGCGGGTAACGGCGGGGGCGGTCATCCCGCCGGGCGCGGGTGTGGTCGTTGCCCCTAGCGGTGGGGGCTCGGTCTCCGGAGGCGCGCTCATCGGACCGGCGCTCATAGTACCGCCCAGGGGAGCGGTAGGGCCGGCGGTACGCCGTTCGGGCATCTCTGCCGGGGCTCTCATATCCATGGCCTCGGCGATCGTCGTCTAGATCCCTTTGGGGGGAGCAAGATCGGCGGTAGTTTGCCCCAGGGGGCCGGCGCAGCGCCTCCGCAAGCGCTGGGGGACGACGGTCCTCCCGGGGCTTTGCCGCACGCATCGGCGCCGCCGGCGGCGCCGGCGCCGCCTCGCCGACCATGTCGGGGGCAGGGCCTTGTTGCGCTGAAGGCTCCCGATGCGCAGCCCCTTGGGGGGGCGTAGGGTTGTCGGTGCAGCGGTCCAGGCCCGCCACGTGGCCTCGTAGGTAAGCTAACTCCAAGTCGCGGTGGTCCGGGGACGGCACAACCGGGAATGGCGAGGGTGGTGGGGGGGGCTGGGGCAGCCCATATCGCAGTTACCGCAGATAGTATGCGGGGTAGGTCGGCTGGGAGTGGACCTCTACAAGCGGTTGGTGGGGCGTGTAGGGGCTATGGATGTAGTGGGGGGGGGGGGGGACATATGCCGGGGACCCCACGGGGTGTGGTACATGCGGGCCCCCGGGGATGGGAGGGCGCTGGGCATAAGGGGTGGTTGGTGTTGCTGGGAACATGCTGTGTCACTGGGCTGCAGAACGAGACCAGGGAGTTGTGGTTGGAAGCTCATGCATGGGCACTGCGCTCCCTGTCCACCGGGCTGCACAGTGCTGAGGCGCCGGCACCTGCTCGCGCGTTGGTGGCCTTCGGCGGCCGGCCTTACGGGCCCGCGCATCCGACCTCTTTCCGCGTCGCGGCCCTGTGCACTGCATGCAGGCTGCTTCCCCGGCACGCACCCATGGCGCCCTCCGGGGGCGATGCCCGCACCCACCGGGGTGGGGGGGGGCGGCTGCGATGGGGTCCCGCCAACTGTGGCGTGTTCCGGTTGTTGTTCTAATGTCCCCCTCCGCAGCTCGGTGGGTTGGCGTGGGGGACCCCTACCGTGAACCAGGTGGTCGGGTGTCTTGCGTGGCCCTTGGGGGGAGGCTGCCGTTCCAAAGACCCGGGCTCACCGGACCTGGAGGTGGTCGGAGTCTCTTGTAGGGCCTGCGGGGATGCCGCCGCCTTGTCAAACCGGGCACACCGGCCCGTGGGGGCGGGGAGTCCTGCCCAGGGGGTGGTCGGAGTGTCCTGTACGGCCCGTGGGGATGCCACCGGGTCCAAAAACCGGGCACACCGGTCCCGGGGGGACAGGGAGTCCTGCCCAGGGGCTGGTCGGAGTGTCTTGTAGGGCATGCGGGGATGCCGCCGCCTTGTAGAACCGGGCACACCGGTCCGGGGGGATGGAGAGTCCTGCCCAGGGGGTGGTCGGAGTGTCCTGTACGGCCCGTGGGGATGCCACCGTCTCCGGAAACCGGGCACACCGGCCCCGGGTGGACGGGGAGTCCCGCCCAGAGGGGTGGTCGGAGTATCCTGTAACGCCTGTGGGGAGGCAGCAGCCTCGGGGAACCGGGCACACCGGCTTGGGTGGACGGGGCGTCCCGCCCATGGGGTGGTCGGAGTGTCCTGTAGGGCATGTGGGGAGGCAGCAGTCTCCAAGAACCGGGCACTCCGGCCTGGGAGGACGGGGAGTCCCGGCCAGGGGGTGGTCGGAGTGTCCTGCAGGGCCCGTGGGGACGCTGCCGTCTTCAAGACCCGGACATACCGGCCTGGGGGGGAGGGGAAGTCCTGGCCAAGGGGTGGCCGCGGTGTTGCGCTGGGTTCGCGGCCGCCTGTAAGGCCCTTGTTGTTGGCCGGGGGCGTACATTATACAAGTACTGAGGTTCTTTGTTTATACAACTACTTTACCTGATACATACACATCACATAGGTAAATTCAATAGTCTTCTCAGAGCGCACAGTATGGCCGAGACGGTGTCTGGCAAACCGCTCCACCAGCGGGGCCATGCCGCCCATTCCGGGGGGTTGCGGGTTCCCCTCCCCTTTCTGTATCTTTGCTCTAGCCGCTTCAGGGCAGCGAGCTGCGGAAGCCTTCCAGGCTACCTCTTGGCGCAGGGTCTCTTATGGCACGAGGGGTCGTGGTCGAGGCCCCCCGCGCGTGACTGAGCCACAGGCCTCCAGAGCGCTGTGCTGCCGCTCGCCTCACTCCACCTATTGACAAAGAAAGAGAAACCCGAAGGGAAGGCGCTAGCAGGTCCGAAGGCTCCCGCATGAGGCTTTCACCCCTACAGGCAGTCGCGCAAAAAACAGAAAGGAAAAAACAGGAACAATAAAAACAGAACAGGAAAGTACCGGCCCCGGCGTAGGCCGTCCCATTGGGGCCCCACACTCTCATGACTCTCTCACCCATTCACACAACCGCCATACCCGTCCTAGCCCCGCCGCCTAGCTGCAGCCCCGGTACGGGGGCCTCCATGTTGTCGGCTGCCACACCTGAGGCAGGGGGTGCCCACGCGGCCGGCCGCCGATGCAGGGCCATGGAGGCGCGCCGCACGGGCGCTGCCAGCGTGTGAGAGGGGCACGGGCAGAAATAGGGAGGGGTTATGGGGCAGGGGAGGTGGAAGGGAGCGATCAGGAAAGGTAGCACATGGGGGGGCACTGCAGAGGGCCCTGTGGGTAGGGCAGGGGCGCTGTGGGGAGGAGGAGGGAGAGGCTGTACCAGCCGTCCTCACTAGGGATCGCTGGTCCTTACCCGGAGCCCTGGCGGCCGGTACTAGGGGGCCGCGGGCTCCCTTGGGGTGGTGTTTTGCGCTAGAGCGCGCGTACACCCGACACTGTTAGTACACCACCCTCGAGGGTGGTGCCCGGGCCCTGTCGTTGGGGGCTTCGCACCCGGCACCCACCCCATGGGTAGAGCTGGGGAGTACTCAGGGTGTGGTGTGGCGTGGTGTGGTGTGCCGAAGGCGCTGTTACCAAAAGGCAAAAGGCCGGGATGTCTACCCACGGGTACAGGTAAACGGGCTGGGCTGTGTGTGTTGTGTGCGCGCTGTGCGTAAGTGTGTAGGCCTCGGCAGGGGGAGGGGGAGTCGGGGAGACCTGGTGAGTACGCCTCTGGCGATCGCGCTTATTCTAGGAGCTCCCGCTGCACCCCTTCCCTTTCTGCTTGCTGGTGCAGGCGTAGCTCCTGCAATGCCCACGCCATCGTGCTGCCCGGGCCCAGGCGGGCCTTCAGCAGTGTGGCACGCGCCTTGGCGTGGGCGTACCAGATCCGTATGGACTCCTCCACGACGTGGCGGAGGAACTCCGTGCCCAGCGAGTGGGGCCCCGTACACTCCAGGTGGGCCAGCTGCATGGAGGGGGTCCGCAGGGCTGCCGCCCACTGCTCCA
Source organism: Eutreptiella sp. 'Long Island Sound 2002' (assembly GCA_964036045.1). Taxonomy (NCBI): domain Eukaryota; phylum Euglenozoa; class Euglenophyceae; order Eutreptiales; family Eutreptiaceae; genus Eutreptiella; species Eutreptiella sp. 'Long Island Sound 2002'. Next base: position 1,628,285 of record OZ038398.1, read on the forward strand.
GCACAGTCGGTTCCCACAGCTGGTGACGCACTGGGGCCGCCCGTGGCCCCACCTTCTGGTCGAGCCACGCTGCGAGGCGCCGGCGGGCTGGCCCCCACTCGTGCGATTGAGCCGAGCAGGCCCACAGGTGGGGCGCCGTCTCGGGCTGTGTCCCGCACAGGAGGCACGTTGTTTCCAGCACCGTGCCCCGGTGGGAGGAACGGTGGGCTAGGACGGCCATGGTCGGGACGTTGTCCATGCGATGCGCCGTGATGTGGCGCTGCTGGTCGTGGTCGAACCAGTCTAGGGGGAGGCCCCCCCCTGGCATGAAGTTTACCCCCCAGCGGGCCTCGTAGATGGCTTGCGCCGGTATGGAGGCCCGGTCCTGCAACCAGTCACTCAGCGCCGTCGGGGAGAGCTGGCACTGGTCGCGGAAGGGCACTGGGGGGATAAATGAGTAGGGGCGCCTGGGGAGCCACGTGAGGTCTACCTCCGGCGGCTCCCGCGTCGCTGCGTCCACACGGACGTTGAGGTCCGTGATCCAGTGCGATGGTGTGGTCACCACATTGATGGCAGACCTCGGGGAGAGGCGCTGCCCCCCCAGGACGGTGGCGTAGAGGTGGTGGATGCCATCTCCGCAGTGCCCTCCTTCCTGGTACATGCGGAGGGCCCCCACTGCTGCCTCCGAGTCCGGCACCAGCCAGTAAACCCCCGGCTGTGTCGCCAGCCGGCGGGCATACGAGGGGAGGGCCATCGCCTCCCCCTCCTGGGAGGTGCCCACTCCTGAGGCCACCTGGGCCTGATACTCCCCAGGCCCGCTCTGGACGACCCCGGCCATGACCATACCCGCCTGCGTGGCCCCTGCATCCACCGCCACGACACTGCCTCGGAGGGTCCCCAGCGCAGGCAGGTCATGGAACCAGACGCCCGGGCGAGTCTCAGGGGCCAACACTCGCGGGGGGCTGGTCGCCCGGCCGTGTGGCGCCAGGAGGGCCATGTCCCCATGGTGCTCCCTGAGGTGGGTGCGCAGGGCCTGGTGAAGCTCCGCTGGCACTGACCCCACCGTATCGAGGGAGTAATAGAGGGGCCCCTTGTGCGGGTGCCCCGGGCATTTGTGCGCCATGCACTCCGCTGGATATTGGAAGCGCGCCACCGCCGCCGGGGTTATGGCGATCCACGGAAACGGCGGCAGCGTCGAGGTGACCGTCACGAGAGGGGCCTGCGATGTGCTGGCCCAGTTCCAGTAGGCGGCAGTCGGGGGGGCTGTCGTCCACACGACGGTGGGCGCCCTGACCCCAGTGCGCTGGAGCTGGGCCAAGGACTCCTGCCGGTGGTCGCCCCACAGCTGGGCGTGCAGTGGCGCATCCACCTGCACTTGGATATCCAGGAGGGCCACCAGGAGGCGGTGGAGCCTGGTGTCGCTGGGCAGGGTGCCCGGGGGCTGCTGGCACACCCGGGGTTCTGGCGCCCAGCCCGCGGTCTCCATGGTGTCCTGCAGGGCCGCGGTTATCCGGAGGGGCTGCCCCCTATGGTATATCGTCTCCATTCGGGTGGTTTTGACTGCCCGGACCCCCACTATGACTTCCGCCTGATAGGTGGGCACGGCCCCCGGGACCCAGTCCTTGGGTGCCGCTTGCCATCGCGGCGTGGGTTCCCTCAGGAGCGGGACTAGTACCGCAGCGTGGCGGGCCAGCCACGCACGTAGCCCCGGGATCCCCTTGCGGGCTGGCGCTCGTCTCTTCAGGGCTCGCTCCGGTAGCACCTGGTGATTCTCTGTGTAGAGGTCGCCGAGGTGATGGTAGCCCAGGGCCTGTACCGTTTCGTACACCGTCGGGGGGACGACCACCTGCGCGACGGCGCCATACAGAGTTGTGTACACCTCCACCCGGGGGTCAGGGGCCGCCGCTGCCGCCGATCGCGGCCCACCGGGACCTCGGACCAGGATGGGGGTGGTCCCTGAGCACTGGCCCGGCATCCACATGGGCAGAGCCACCTCATCCACGACCCGCTGCAGCGTGGCTATGAGGTGGGGGCACTTGGGGTGATGCGTGTACTGCCCCGGGGTAAGCACCGCCGGGCAGCCCCCCCTGAGCGCCTAGTGCGTTTGCAGGGAGTAGGCCTGGGAGTCCCGGAACTCTTGCTTGGCCCAGGCCCCCTGCCGAACCCACTCTCGAACTACCGCCGCCTGCCACGAGTGCTCCGACCGAGTGAGACCCTGGCAGGCATGCTCCCAGGGTCCCCAGAGCGCGTCGGTATGAGCGTGGCGGGGTATGCCCGTCACGTGCTTGTATGCTCGTACCATGAGAGCATCGTTTGCCGCGTGTACCTTGGCCGTGGGGCGGTACACGCTGGCCAGGGGGAGCAGCTTGCTCGGGAGCTTGGCCATGAGTACCATCATGGCCGCGTCTGGGGAGAGCCGCTGGGGGTGGAGCTGTGTCCAGAGCTCCGCCCTGACCTCCGGCAGGTTGCGGGGGGCCGTAGGCGCCCCCTGGAGGTAAATGTCGGTTCCCATATATCGGACGACCCTGGAGGGCTGTATCTCCGGGGCCCCTGCCAGTGCCTCCCGCCGCTGGTCCGGGGTACTCGTCACCCACGGGCGGCCTAGGTGGCGGGCCACGGCTGCTGGCGCAGGCGACCGTAGGCGCCGCATGTCTGACGTGGAGCCGTGCTGGATCTTGCGGTCAGGGACGTCCACCCGCAGGATTCCCTGGTAGTATACCCGCTGATCCAACAGGACCCCCTGTATGGGGTGGGAATTGCCCCGCTCCAAGAGGACGATCGTGTCGTCCACCCACATGAGTCCCGGGAAGCGGAAGGGCTCCACCGCCGAGGACCGGTATGCGATGTCCATGTATCGCAAGAAAGGGAGCGCCGCCGTCGCCCCCGCATGGACCCCCTGGACGGTACCCTGGGGCGTACCCAGGAGTTGCGTCAGGGTGTGGGACTGCCAGGGGCCCAAGGGCAGGGTGTAGGAGAAACCCTCGGTATGGGTGGCGAGGTGGTCGGCCTCTCCCAGGCCCACCCGGGCTCCCACTATAGGGTGAATGTCCTGCGCGATCACGTCGAAGAATTTCGCGAGATCCGTGATCAGGACGTCCACTATCCGGTTTTGAAGCCTGGCCAGGTCCAGCTTCATGTGCACCGTGCGGAAGACCTCCTGGAGGGATATCCCCCGCATGCCCCCCACTAGGCAGGGCCCCCCCAGGGCCCGCTCGTAGACGGCTGTCGCCACGGCATAGAAGGCCGTGGGCTCGAGTTTGGAGACGTGGGAGGAGATGGTTATCCCCCGGAGGTTCGCCTCCTGGACCGGCTGGTCCGGGTTTTTTAGGAGCAGGGTAACCCGCCCCCGCCTGCCCACCGTGCGGCTGACTGGGGGGCTGCGCACCACGGTGCACAGGGTCTTCTGGTCTGCCTCCGTCAGGTGTCGGTACCAGGCTATATCGATGCAGACGTCCGCTTCGGGTAGGCGGAGGTCGGGGCCGCGGGCCTTCCCCGACTGCACCTCCCAGAGGTGGCGGGGCTGGACATAGTCGCCGCGGGCTGGCGGGGCATGCTGCGGCAGGAGCCCCAGGTACCTCTGGAAGTGGGCCCATCGGTCGGGGTCATCCCGGATTCGGCAGCTATGGCCCTGGAGCCGTAGGCGGCTCAAGTACGGGGCGGACTACGTCTCCCTGGGGTTGAGGAGCGCCTTGCTGTCCAGGGGGATTTCCGAGACATCGCGCGGGGGGCCCCTGCTACGACGCTGCACCTCCCTCCACTGCTCCGGGGTGCGTTTCAAGTTGAGGGTTTCCTGCTTGCGTCAGAGGGCCCTGCGTTTCTCCCCCCGGAGGCTCTGCTGGCGCTGGGCTTCCCCCAAGGCCACTAGGCTCCGCTTGAGGGCGTGCCCCGCCGTCACTGAGGTGCCCAATATGCTCTGGGCCATCACTGTAAAACGCCCCACCGTGGGGAGCATGCTGCGCGCTGGGAAGGGCTGCTGGGGCGCCCGCGAGGGGGGAGCTCGCTCCGCCGGGCGCGTCTTAAGGCGGTACTGCCGGAAGCGGAGGGCTCGGACCCTGCCCGTGGCGTGGGCCCAATCGTAGATGGCCCTTTGCAGGCCTTTCAGCCACCGATTCGGGGCGAGCTGGGGGTCCACGGCTCTCCTGCGGAGTACTGAGTTGTGGAAATCGGCCGTGTCGGCCGGGGACACGGCCACTGGGCCCAGGTGGTACTCCGGGGTGCGGGAGACCGTATGGGGGCTGGGCTTGTCCGGCCGGTTCACCGGGAAGGCGACGGTGAGAAGGAGGGGGACGTGGTGGTCCGAGAGGAGGGTGCTCGCCCAGTAGTGGTACGAGGCGATGGTGAACTGCGCCTCCAGGGCGCTGTGCTGCCGCTCGCCTCACTCCACCTATTGACAAAGAAAAAGAAACCCGAAGGGAAGGCGCTAGCAAGCCCGAAGGCTCCCGCATGAGGCTTTCACCCCTAAAGGCATTCGCGCAAAAAACAGAAAGGAAAAAACAGGAACAATAAAAACAGAACAGGAAAGTACCGGCCCCGGCGTAGGCCGTCCCATTGGGGCCCCACACTCTCATGACTCTCTCACCCATTCACACAACCGCCATACCCGTCCTAGCCCCGCCGCCTAGCTGCAGCCCCGGTACGGGGGCCTCCACGTTGTCGGCTGCCACACCTGAGGCAGGGGGTGCCCACGCGGCCGGCCGCCGATGCAGGGCCATGGAGGCGCGCCGCACGGGCGCTGCCAGCGTGTGAGAGGGGCACGGGCAGAAATAGGGAGGGGTTATGGGGCAGGGGAGGTGGAAGGGAGCGATCGGGAAAGGTAGCACATGGGGGGGCACTGCAGAGGGCCCTGTGGGTAGGGCAGGGGCGCTGTGGGGAGGAGGAGGGAGAGGCTGTACCAGCCGTCCTCACTAGGGATCGCTGGTCCTTTCCCGGAGCCCTGGCGGCCGGTACTAGGGGGCCGCGGGCTCCCTTGGGGTGGTGTTTTGCGCTGGAGCGCGCGTACACCCGACACTGTTAGTACACCACCCTCGAGGGTGGTGCCCGGGCCCTGTCGTTGGGGGCTTCGCACCCGGCACCCACCCCATGGGTAGAGCTGGGGAGTACTCAGGGTGTGGTGTGGCGTGGTGTGGTGTGATGTGGTGTGGTGTGGTGTGGTTGGTGTGGTGTGAGGTGGTGTGCCGAAGGCGCTGTTACCAGAAGGCAATTGCCGGGACGTCTACCCACGGGCACATGTAAACGGGAGGGATGTGTGTGTAGCGCGTGCGCGCCGTGTGTAAGTGTGCGGTTATCATCGGAAAGCGGGGGCGTCGGGGAAACCCGGATGTCACCCTCCTGGCGACAGCTGTTATCCCAGAAGTTCCCGCTGTACTCCCTCTCTCTCCGCCTGCTGGTGTAGGCGTAGCTCCTGCAACACCCATGCCATCGTGCTGCCTAGGCCCAGGCGGGCCTTCAGCAACGTGGCACGCGCCTTGGCGTGGGAATACCAAACTCTGATGGACTCCTCGATGATGTGACGAATGAACTCTATCCCCAGCGTGTGGGGCCCTAAGCACTCCATGTGGGCTCGCTGCATGGAGGGGGTACGCAAGGCCGCCGCCCACTGCTCCATGCTCCAGTATAGCCAGCTCCCACAGCTGGTGGCGCACCGAGGCAGCCCGTTTCCCCACCTTCTGATCGAGCCACTCCGCGAGCCTCTAGCGAGCCGGTCCCCACTCATGGGACTGGGCCGAACAGAGGTGCGCAACCGGGTACTTGTCCAGCAGGCCCTTCAGCTCCGTGAGGGTGGCCTCTTTGACCCCCATGTTGATGGCCACATGGCGTTGGGCGCTGAGTGCAGAGTGCAACTCCACCGCCGCCGCCTGCAGGTACACCACATGGTCGAAGTCGGCACTACCCTCTCCCCCCACCCCCACTGCACGCACCTGCGCCGTGGCGGTCACCTGCTGCTGCAAGTCCCCCCTCTGCTTTTCCCACCCCTTCTCCCGCCGCTCCCACAAGGCGCGCTCACCGGTGAGCGCGTCCTGTGCCGTCTTGCGGGCGGCCTCCGCCGCCTTTAGCTGCTCGCGCAGCAGCTTGCTCTCCGCCTCCAGGCGGAGAATCTCCGCCTTCTCCCGTGCCCCCCCCCCCGTTTCCCGCTGCCTGCGCTGCCTGTGCTGCCTCCCGGGGGGTGGTCGTGGGGCGAGGGCGCCTGGAGCCCCTAGCTTGCTGCTCCGTGCGGCCCTTGCTCTGCAGGGAGGGGTCCCCAGACGCGTCAGATGCGGCCCTGCCCCCCTTCTCCCCCTTCGGCCCTTTCCCCATGAGCTGCTTCTGGAAGCGGAGCAGAAACGCCTGCGATGCCTCCTTCAAGTGGGGGGCGGGGGCAATGGCCCGCTCGTCGCTCCACTCACACTGCTTCCACCTCTGCAGCTGTCCCAGAGTGTCAATGCTGCAAGGGAGGAGCCGGTTGTGCGTGGAGGGGGGGCACACCTGCACAAAGGGCACAACGGAGACAACCCATGGTTGCACCCCCCCCTTCCCCTGCACCACTGCCCAGAACGGGCACTGCACCACCCTATTCTCTCCCGAACCCCGCCGAATCACCTGCGCCTGGAACAGGCGGCTGATGATCGTCCCCCCCCCATCGACGACGTCCACCGCCGTCGCCTCGGCGGACGTCACCTTCAGAAACTTGTCGGGGCTGTGCAAGGCGTCCCCGAAGTCCGCCGGTTCCGGGACCTCCGGAACTTCCCAATCCACCTCCACGTCCACATCCACCTCCACCCCCTCCTGCTGCTCCTGCCGCTGCTCCTGCCGCTGCTCCTGCCGCTGCTCCTGCGGCTGCCCCTCCACCTCCTCCGCCCCGGCCGGCACGGGCACCGGACGCGGGTCCACTTCCAATTGAAAATTGGCGTAGTGGATGGGGACCTGCAAATGCGCAACAACACAAGCATAAAACAATGCACACAACGACACCACTGCAACAGCCAAGACAACGCGAAAACCAGCCACAGAACAACGTTTCCGATAAAGCCCAACGAATTAAATTCAGGCGCCAAAACGGCACTTGGCGCGCGCCAACTAGCTATTTGGCGCGCCAAAACTGGACTTGGCGCGCGCCAAAACTGGACTTGGCGCACGCCAACCGAACACTTGGCGCGCCAACCGGTGACTTGGCGCGCGCCAAGAGGGAAGTTGGCGCGCGCCAACTGCGAAGTTGGCGCGCCGATCTGCTATTTGGCGCGCGCCAAATTCGTGTCACGTGGGACAACATCGCATGCATGCAAGGCACCGTGCGGGCACACCTTCTCGCTGCAGGAGCAGATGGTGCGGCGGGCCTTGTCCACGCGGACGAGGTCCAACATCTCGGCGTCCTGGGAGCTCAGGGGCGGGGTGAAGTGGGCCATGGCCATCCGGGCCATGCGGCCGGCCCCTGGCTCCCGCACGAACGCGGCGCCCAGTGCGGCGAACGAGTACACCACCGTGCCGGCCGTGCAGCGCACGCGGCAGAAGTCGGTGGCCTCGGGGGGGGGAAGCCACCACCGGTGGATGTGCGGAGTGAGGCAGCTAGGCATCCGCTCTGGCCGCCTCGGCGGTGGGCCCCACGTGCGCGTGGTCGGTGGGGGTCAGAAACAGACCCGTAGACACCCCCTCTTGCAAGAGGAGGACGTCCCCCATGTAGGGCAGCTGGGGGTCCAACGGCTGCTCAGCCTGCGACACGAAGCAGACTGGCTGGGGGATCGCGTCGGGAGTGAGGAAGTCCTCCTCTGCCGGGGGGGGGGGGGGCGGCCTCTCCTCCGCTTCCGCCGGCGCCTCTGCATCCGCCGGCGCCTCCGCATCCGCTGGCGCCTCTGCATCCGCCGGCGCCTCCGCATCCGCTGGCGCCGCCGGCATCTCCTCCTCCTCCTCTGCCGCACTCTGTGGGGGGGGGGGGCGGCATCCGCATCTGCAGGCGCATCCGGCATGTCCACCTCGTGGGGGGCAGGCACGGGGTCGGTGGCGGCTGCCTCGGCCTCCTCACACCCCTGGTCGAGGGGGCTGTAGTTCAGAGGAGACGCGACTGCAGCCCCCTCGGCCAGAAGCTCGGAGGGCATCACCGGAACACTGTTCATCAGCTCCGTTACACTCTCCGGCTCTACGGTCAGCATGCGCGACCGGTAGGCGACGGGTGCAAACGGGATGAACAGTGCCCGGCCAGGCCCGCCCGCACCACGGTGGATCACCGTCCCGCGGAGGAGCGTCACGCTGCGAAGCGGTTGGATAACAATATCCCACCGATGCGCAGCGTGATAGCCCCCCTGCGTGCCCGGGCACACGTGGAGGGACTTGGACGGGGGGGGAGGCGGTGAGGGTGATGAACACGACCATGCACTGCACTGACTGTGTACCTGTTTCACGGACAGTGCAAAATCGCGGTGGGGGATCTGGAAAACCTTCCAGGGTTCTGCCTCCCACCGCTCGATGATCCTGGGTCACAAGGCCTCAAGTCCCTGCAGCGGCGGGAGGGAGAAACCCAGCAAGGCCAGAACAGCCTGCCAGAGGTCGTCCGGGAGCCAGTGGGGGACGCTGGAGACCGTCGTCTGATAGCGCCCCCCACCTTCCCCGGGGGCCTGGAGGTCCACCTCCTCGAGCATCGACGGGTTGAGTTCCACCGTGGCGAGCTCCGCCAGTCTGGCCCACAACTCCTCGGGGATGATGCGGTCATACTGGCGGTAGCCCGCCGCGGCAAAACCCTCCTCCGTGACGATGGGGGGGTTGGGGATGTCGTGGTTGGCGACGGGGTAGGAGTTGTGGAAGGAGGGGTGGGGGCAACCCATGCCAAGCATGGTGAAGGGGGCGTCGGTGCTGTAGAGGGTGGGGTGGGTGATGTCGGGGATGTGGGTGCGCAGGCGACGGTTGGTGGAGAACTCCGTGGGAGCTACTGCATCCCACGCCTGCACCTTCACCGTCTGGTACCGCACGACGGCGTCAGTGGCCGTGCCGTGCGTCCAGCCACTTTTTTTGACTGGATCCACCCACAGCCACTGCTCCTCGGGGTCGAGACCCTGAGGCGGCTTCTGCTGCAAGTCGAGAACGTTAACGAACTCTTTTGACGCTGCAGCAGTGCACAGCTTCAGGGTCTTGTTGAAGGCCTCAAGGGTGACTTGAGAAAGCTTCAACTCGACCGCGAGGGTCGTGGGGTACCGGCCCATCACGGCACAGCAGACCCTGCTAAGAACCCCCCTGGTCAGGGCGAAGTTAACACGGGTGGCGTCAATTCGCCAGACCAAGTGGGGATTGCTCGGCTGGTCCCACTTGCCGAAGAGGGCGGCCTCCAGGGGTTCGCGGAGGGGGGGGGGCTGGGGGAAGGATTCGGCGTCCGGGGAGGTGAGGGTGTAGGGGATGGGAAAATAGCCCCCGGGGAAGTGCTCGGAGCCCACGTTGGCGATGTGGGCTTCGACCAGCGGCTGCGCCTCGGGGTTAGGTGGTGCAGCGGGGGCAGACGTGGGGTCGGTGACTGTCACCTTCTTCCCCTTGCTCTTCTTGGGTTGCTTTGGAGGCATGATAAAGTGAAATGCCTAGAAGGGAAAGGGAATGCATAAAGGGTGCAAAGGAAGAGGAAGAATGGGGCAGTTGGCGCGCGCCAAAACCGGAGTTGGCGCGCGCCAACTCAAGAGTTGGCGCGCCAAGTTGGCGCGCCAACTTGGCAGTTGGCGCGCCAACTATGCAGTTGGCGCGCGCCAAGTGCCAAGTTGGCGCGCCAACTTTGACTTGGCTTCCAAAAAGTTGGCTTCGACCCAAAAAACCCACATATTGCAACACATCAACAAAGCAACGCAACCAAAAGCTGTAAAATATCAATAGTTCCTCACGTTTCATGCACAAGGCGTAGCAACAACACAGTGCACAAGTACAAGCAAGTTGAATGCTCTCGACATGGAGTTGACCAGGAGTTGGCGAATGTACAGTATCTGGGGTTGGCTTCGTAGTTACAATTAGGATTCGTTGTAACTGCTAAGATCTGTTCACATAGACGCGTACGTGTTGAAATCTCAACACGTACGCGTTGGTTTTTTCTTTGTTGGAAATTTGTCATTTTTCATGCAAAATTCATGTGTGGGGTATCACCTTATCCAACCCAACCCCTCTTTGCACTTCCCCTACACCACTGGGTGCCACTGCAAACATTGCCGACCGTAGGTCGCCTTCTCCCTCTGCAGAGTGTCCCAAAAACCATACTGAATTTCCCAAAACCTTGCTTTCAGATTGTCCTCTGACGCGTGCGTGTTGGAAGTGCAACGCGTACGCGTTGGGTGCGTGGCGCGTACGTGTTGGTGTTTCGACGCGTACGCATTGGTAACTTAACACGTACGCGTCGAAACAGCAACGCGTACGTGTTAGATTACGGACGCATACGCGTTGATCTGCTGGTGCGTACGCAGTTCGTACGCACCGCTTACGTGTCATGTGCTATGGCAGCTGGTTGGTCTAGAGGTATGTGCATGTTCCTTGCGTTTCGGAACCCTCGGTTCGAACCCTTGCATACGCACTGTGTCTGCACCTTAGGATGAGGACACACAAGAGCAGGAGAGGGCGTGAGGCGACCCCAACCGCATGACCAGGGGCCCACAAAGGAGGTGGATCCGGCCGAAGACGCGATGAGGAGATGCTTGCCATAGACCTACCTAGTGGGGCAACCAACAAACACAGGCGCTGAAGACAGGCATTGAAATGAGACCACCAGCTGCCCTTGGTTTTTTTAGTAATAAGGCCTCCACCAGAACACCATGATGAATGCAATGTGCATTGAAAACGTAGTATACTTGCCCAAAGCAATTCAATGGAATCCCAAATCAGATATCATACACAAGAGCTGAAACACCATACAGACTCCTAAGGCGCGTTGGCCTTCCAATACGTTTTGTGTTCCTTCACGTGTGGTTGTTGTGTCCATGCACGCACCCATACATCCCACCCCCTCTTTAACAAACCCCAATCCAGATTATCATTTTTTACATGCGTGCATGGACACAACAAGGTTCACACGTGTAGGCAACATGCAACACGTACGTCTGCGCGTACGAGCCGCGTACGCGTTCCATTCTTAATGCGTACGGTCCACAACACCGAATCGTACGTTTCATAAACGCAACGCGTACGCGCCAGAACAGCGAATCGTACGCGTCATGACCCCAGCGTGTACGCACCAACACAGCAACGCGTACGATGCAACACTGTAACGCGTACGCACCAGGTACGCCAGCGCGTACGCGCCCCTGCCACAACGCGCGCGTGTTGACGCACACTTCACCCATCAATCATTAATGCACAATTATCAATGCATGCACATGCTACCCTGCACATAGCCGGAACCCAAGACTGCGCAGCAGTACGAGGTCCTCCCAGGACACCTTGCCAAGACCGAGCTGGGTAAAAAACACCAGTGCGTAGCGCTCACCACGCCACGGGGCTGGCATGTGCAAAGCACCACTGCAAAAAACAACCCCATTCCGGGCATCCAATGCCACCCCATCCTCATCCACTCTGTCTTGGCCCTCTGGCCCTGCAACACATGCCATTGTGTAGGGGCGGGTTCCCTTTGTGGGGAACACGAGCCCCGCCTCTTGCACACAAAACTCCCCACCTGAAAAATCACCAACAGTCACAATGGCACTCAAGGGCAAGTGGTCCTGGTGCTTGTGCCCTGGCATAGTGCTTGAAGGGAAAATACCATGGTTCACTTGGACGGCAGTCCAAGTGAACCACGATGGCAACCGTGCGCGCCCGTAGGCGTTGATGGCCCGGCACACCTTCGGGAAGTTGCGTGTTGCAACCGCCACCCGGACATTGCCACGCTGCACCACCCCAAACATCGCGGAACGCAATCGTACTCCCCACCTGTCCTTGGTCTGCCACGCCCCCCCATCAGATCCCTCCAACAAAAGGGGGCACTTAAAAAAGAAAGTTGCACCTTGCACACCATGGCCCAAAATCACAACGTCGCCACAATAGGGGATACCTTGCCGTCGCCGAACAAGCAACGGCGCCGAAAAATGGGTAAAAGATTCCCAAGGGGTAGGAACACCTTTCGCATCTTTCAGAAATTGAACCATAGGAGGAAGGGCATACAATTGGCGAGCAAGATGCACCTTTGACATGGTGGCAGCATGCTCCAATGGGACAAACGGGATGAACAAAGTGTAGCGCCCCTTCTCCCCACCACCCGCCCCGCGATGAAAGGTGCAACCTTTTAAAAGAAGGATGTCACCCAATTCCATGGAACACACATCCCAACGATTGGACTCATGTTGCCCAACCTGATGTGAACCCACTCCGACTTGCAAAGCACACTCGGGAGGAACATTGTCCAAGGGAATAAAGACTTGGATGCAATCCTTCATCCAAGGTGGACCCATAAGGTTGTGATCCGAATGGACCAACTGATACCCATCCCATGCCTTCGTGAACAGGGGATAAGTGGCCGTTTGAATAAATGCGTGAATTTCGCTTGAATTTACCCAAATTTTGAGGTTTTCGGGGGAAAACGCCATATTATTGGATCCTTCTGAGGGATTTGAGGGGGTAAAATTCTTCCCCCGGCTTCATTACGCATCATCCAATGAAGTTCACGACCCAAAAGCATCCACCAAGCCCAAACCGCGCCCAAAACGAGAGGTGCCAAAACCCGTCAATTTATGCGTGAATTTGGGTGCGTGAATTTCACATCCACGCGAATCTCCCCAAATGTGTTGAACCATGTGGCTACTTCAAACCTCTGATTTGCACACATTTGTTGGATCTCACTTTGGGCGAAGATAGCACGACAAATGCACACGATGGCACCAAGTTACAAGCAAAACATAGCAAAAATAGGTGAAATTCACGGTACTGTGAATCTCAGATTCAAACGGCCGGTTCACAAGCCGGGGCGCATGGGGTACAATGTAGCAATTTCAGATCCACGGGTTTCAACGCACTCCACTCAACACCCTCAATGCGCGTCACCGCAGCCAACACTTGTGTGCGCAACTCCTCGGGCAACCATTTCGAAGACCGTTTTGTTTGCTTCCGAATCACGTTGGCACTTGCATAAGTGTCATCTTCCAACGTAATCACCTCCCAATCACGGGGGGCAATGTCAACGTTTAAAATGGCTTCGCCAATAACAGCATCAAACGAATGCCGTTCAATGAAATAACCGGCATGTGCAAACCCATGCACATTTTCAACGGGTGCGTCCGGAAGCAATTGGTTTGAGGGCAAGGGCATATCACAAAAAAATGGTGTGGGTGCACCGTAACCCAATGCAAATACCCCTGCTGCGGTTGCATACACATAAGGCGTTGAGCAATCGGGGTGGTAATTTACCGAAAGCGGTGGGGGCACACATTGAATGGGGCCATGCTCATTCCATTCATCCGATGCACAACCCATGTACCGCACAAAGGAGTCCGTGCGACAAATGCTATCCACGTCACTGGCAACGGGATTGGGGAAAAGGGTACCATCATTGAGCACCGCATATTTGTGGGTAAGGGTCTTGGCAAGTCTCTTACGCAAGGACGCATTCATAGTTGTGAAAAGTGCGTCACGCTCACCAACACTCAAACTAATGGAAACCATGAGCAAACGCTCACCGACAAACTCATACAAAGCAGCAGGGAGAAGGGTGTGGGGCATTGCATCGGCATTGGGCCGTGCAAGAACGGAACGACTATCAACAACAGCAATACCCTGCGTGCGCGCAATGGTTCATTTTTTCCATAGTGCGCGCAAATTTTCAAAAATATGAGCTTTATAGCGCGCCTATTGCGCGCGCTCTACCGTGCTATATTGTCCCGTTTTTCAAATTTTTCAAAACCGGAAAATGTTTCAAAACCATGCTTTTTCCAGTGTCCTGTGTTTCTAAAAAACCCCTTGCTTTTGAAAAACATTCCCTGTTGCTCATCCAACCCAAGACACATGCCAAAACACTGTCTGAAAGGTCTGAAAAGTGTGCAACAGTACAGGTCCTCACGGGCACAGACAGTGTAGCGCGCGCAACATATTTACAGCGCGCGCTATGAGCCTTACGGCGCGCGCTATACCAGGTATAGCGCGCGCTGTCATTCAGTGATCTCCTTAATGGTTTGGACCACCACTTCGGCCTCCCACTCCTTCTCCCATTCGGGTCTGTGGTCTTCTGCCCCCGTGGCAGCTGGGGCTGCATCGCCTTCTTCTTGTGGGCTTAGGTCGCCTTCTGGGGTTGCTCCTTCTGGTGCCTCTTCTTCTTTCGGGGCTGCTCCTTCTATGGTGAGCATAACCTGGCATACCAAGAATACCCCCCCAAAACAGCCATTTTGTCACACGCACCTAGTCGTTCCGTGTGCCCATAGGATATGAAAAAATGAGTTTAGCACCCTGAAAATAGGGGGGGGGGGGGTCAAAAAACCATAAAGCCAATTCCATACACCCACACCTGTGTGTGGTAGTCCACACATTTTGAGGTATTTGTCAGTATACTCGAAGTATTGGAGAAGTATTCTTGCCGTATACTCGGAAGTATACGGCCGTATACTCGGAAGTATACGGCCGTATACTCGGAGTATACGGAGACTTTCTACCTTCCACCCATGCCACCATTCTCATCAACTACCCCCCCCCTTGCAAGTACTCATGACTCTCCAACCCCAAAACAAATTGTACACACAAAAGAGCACCATATGAGCAAAGCAGAAGACCATAAGAAGCATTTTTGCTTGATGTCCCATCCGAAATGTCAAATGTGATCCACTTCTGCATGTTATGTACACTGAATATACATACTTATGCATATTGCACAACATATCATATCACATGATATATACCTACAAGTGTTTTTTTTTTGGTGAAAAAAGGCCTTTTGACAAAATACCGTCCAACCACCAACGGGAAGCCAACGGAGGCCTCAACCGGCGACGGCAAGCAATACACAAGGCGGATGTGTATCGTGATCAATGATCCCCAAAGTGATGTGCCACAATAGCTAGGCGTTTCGGCTTTAAAACAAAGCCCTCATCAGTTCTGAAATGCTGAAATTAAAACAATTCAAGCATGCAACAAATATCTTAGGCGTCACAAGTTGCCCGCCCCCCACCTGGCGCTATGGCCCACGGAAGTCCATGTTGTAATGAGGGGGAAAGTATGTGAAAAGGGGTGTTATTTTTTGGGTACCCAAACCCCCCTGGTGGCAACATGCAAAAACAAGGTGTGTATTTCAAATATATGCCATTATTTGCATTTCTGGAAACACACAGATTTTCAAAATAAAGACATTCAGTCACCAAAATATAGTGTTGTTTTACATTTAGACCACTGCATTCCAGTGTGTGTGGGGGGGGGGGGGTTGCCTATTTTTCTCTCCCCTTTGTTCGAGGTTGATCACAGAACCCCCCTATACACCACAGATGAGGGAACCCCAAACATACCTTTCATTGAAGCACACAAAAAACTATCCCAAAGGATGTACTTGTATTTCCTATTTTAACCAACCTGGCCGAAATTTCGGCCAGCTCTTCGAAAAAGTCCAAACACATGGTCCTATTTGACAGACAGGCCTAAGCTGGCCGAAATTTCGGCCAGGTCCATCGAAACTCCGAATATGATCACTGAAATGGGTACCTAAGACAGTAGACATGAGCAAGGAACACAGGAGCAGTGACATTTGAACAGGGTGTGCAACATAATATACTCAATTACAAGCAAATACTTGCCACCTGACGAATCAAAGCAGACTTTTGCAGTGCCTATGGGGAAACACAATAATAAAAGGCTGAAGAGGCTGAGGACTGCATGCTGGCCGAAATTTCGGCCAGACTTCATGCTGACAGGCAATATCAGCAGCAGGACTGGCATTAGCGCTTGCGCAGACCAGATGCACGGGGCTTCTTAGCACCTGTGTTAGCAGGCTGCTTGGCAGGGGCTGCAGCACCAGACTTGGCAGTGGCAGAGTTCTGTGACTGTGTGTTTCCACCCTGGGATGGTGAAAAATGATTCACAAAAGTATTCATACCTTTGCCAGTAGGGGCAACAGTGCCTGAGGAGGAAGCTGGGGTGGCCTGAGCGCACTGCGTGCGACTGGGTGAGGGGGCAGGGGCAGTTTTGGGTTTCTTCTTTGGAGTCTGTGTCTCTGGTTGCGACTCTGCCTCCCCATCTTGCTCCTCAGGATCCTCATCTACATACCTAACCCCAGAACAATCCACAGGAAAACCTGCCCCCAAGTCGTGGTACACATCCTCCCATGACTTGGGGGGGCACGTGTCGGCGTTGGTGATACCTGCTCTGATGAGCTGAACAAAGTCATCGGGCACAACAGTCTCCTCACCCAAAAGGGCACACACAACATTACAGTCCTTGGAAAACCTGCTGGACATCATGCTTGCAAAATACACAGACAGGGTCCCCAGCAAAAACCAGTTGCCTGCCCGTTCTGGGACCGGAACCAGGCTCAAAAGAAATGAGAATATTTCAACAGGCATCACAGACGACATGGGTCCTTCAGTAAAAGCCACGTAACGGGGAAGCCTGTTATCAAAGGCAGTGGCAGAACAAATGGAAACCAGATGGGACGTAGAAGTGTACAGCGGGGTCTTGCTTGACAAATTGTAAAGTGCAACATCACACTGATACATATCCTCAGCCACAGTGGCCTTCAAAGCAGCAACAGTGGCTTTCACATCAGCAGACTCACCCGCAATGAACACAGGCACACCGGACAAAAGCAGCTGCGCAACCAGGTTATGCAAACCAGCTGTATAGAGGCGGGGCACCTCAATGACACAAGCAGCAAAGGGCAGTGAACTAATGATACTGGGAACAGGGACTCCACAACGCATTGCCATCAGTTCCACACGGCCTGACTCTGCAATGAGTTTGCCTGTGCTTGACTCAACGAGGGACTCCCTAGCACACTGGATACTAACCAGACCAGTATCAGATTTTTCACAAACAGGCTTAGCAACAGGCTTCTGCAACAATCCCCGCAACCCCTCATATTTGGGTTCCTTCCAAAGAGGGGCCTTAATTACTGCTGACCACGGGGGCCAGGGGTTTTCTTCAGTCCAGGTCCAACTGCCATAGGCTACCTTCAGGTGTGATGCAATAGCGCACTGCCTTTTGGCCATCTCGATAGTACCAAGTGTAGCTGCAGACAGGTGGTAGCACAGGGTGGGCTCCTATTGTACATTAATTGAACGACACACAAGCTGGCCGAAATTTCGGCCAGGTCGGTCGATTTATTCAAATACAAACCCCTGTTTGACCAAAACATACCTCTGGTGTTGTTCACAAGCCCATTGGTAGCCGCCTCGGGATGAAGAATGTGCCAGGACCACATCTGGGCCTTTTTAACATCTTTTATAATTTTTTTGAGACCAGGTAGGGTACTTTTTGTCCCATCCATGTAACCTACGATCTCGCGAAGTCGGTCAGGCGTGATGCCTTCCACTTCCTTGAAAGTACCCAGTGCGGGATGTAGTCCACCCTTTTCCATGGCTGCCATGGCGTCTACTGAAGGAAGACCCACAAATTTCACCAAACGCCCAACGCCACCCCACCGTTTGGCAACAGCACTCTGCACAAGAGAACATGTGGAACACAGAAGCTGGCCGAAATTTCGGCCAGGTCGATCGACAAAACCGAATTAATAAATGAAACACACCACAGTGCCTTCCTCGGCAGTAACACCACACTCTTCAAGCATAACAGTAATGTGATGGTACAGGGTGTACTCATTGGCATCCTCATCCTCAAGCCTATCCAGGAGTAGGGACATTCGCTCCGATGTGGTGGATGCTGAGCCAGCAGTGGTCTGGATTTGATGTAAGCCTGCAAGCCGGCGCCTAGTCCGCAGGGGGCAGTCCTGTTTGACTTCATAACCACCAAATACCAGGGTCCAATCCGGAGTCTCCATATTTTTCATCTCAAATTCGGTCTTGTGTTTTTGGGCAGCAGTGTAAACATGCTGACCCCCCAACAGAACCCAGCGAGTGGCTGTGCAACAGGAATATTCGTAACAGCAGGGTCGAAAATTCAGACGCGAAAACGGTACTATCGAGAAGAATACCACAACACACATACGAGTGACTTTATAAAAAAGAAGATCCTGGATGCAATCCACAGGCGGGGCTGCCTTCAGATCGTCGTAGCGGCGTTGCACGCGATCATCCGAAATCCTACGGACCTGCCCAAATTTTCGGTCGTGGTCGATAATAATCTGATCCCACCGAACCTTTATTTTCGTCGTTGACGTAACCCAGTCGGATAACTTGATGGAGGATGATGAATTTTTCTTTGGTGCGGCCTTAGGCTTCTTTTGAAGTCCCTCTGTGCTCGCCTGGTCCTCTTGAGACTGGGATTGCACTTGAGATTGCCCATTGTCTGCTGCAGGCTCACCATCTGGCGAAACAGCCATGTCCTGCGATACCCCTCCAGGCTCAGTCATAAAATAAAGGGCTACAAGGCAACATTTCATGAAGGGGAGAGTTCCCAGATAGCAAATAACAAGCACAGATCAAACAAAAAAGGACCAAAACGGACTGCCTGACAGGAAATTCGGATAACCTGGCCGAGATTTCGGCCAGCACTGCTCTGCATGTCAAACCACTGTGTACAAATACCATTCTGAGAGGCTGGCCGAAATTTCGGCCAGAACCTTAAGTCATTTGTGTTCTGGGGGTAGCCATATGCCAAAACAACAAGTCTGGCCGAAATTTCGGCCAGAAAAACATGAAACAGCAAATAGACACACCAAAATCACTGGCAATGCGTGGCAGAACCCATACCACAGGGACAAACACAGCTGCAAACAGAAATCAGTCCCAATCCTGGGTATCCACACCGATGTGTTCCGCCTCATCTAGGGCTTCAAAGGAGGCAACGCTGTCTGCATCACAATCAATATCCTGGTCACTATCACAAGAGTCGACAACAATGGAATCATCAAGGGCGGGGGGGGGGGTACTGGGCGGGGGGGGTCCGGGGGGGGTACTGGGGGGCCTCTGGCTCGGGGCTTCGGGGGTGGCTTTGGGGGCAAGGCAATTCAACTAGAAGCAGCAGCAGCAGCAGCAGCAGGCGGTGCACGGTTGGCAGCGCGAATAGAAGCATGTGCAGTACGCAACCCCCCTTGCTCGGCAGCAGTGCAGGCAGGTGCATTTGTCTGTAAAAAATCCTCAACACCCTCAGGAACCCTGGTACGCGCAACCAGATTTTGCATTGCATGCAACAGAACCACTTTTAAACGGTCTGTGGTGATTCGTGTCCTAGACATGGTACCGGGGAACGTCAAATCCTCAAGTGCATCCAGTCTTCTCACCTCAACTTCATAGTCCGGAACGGGAACACAAATGGGCAGGCTCTGTGTATGGGCTGTCAAGATGAATTGTTTAAGATTGGCAGAGAACATTGCCACGGATCTCTCAGTCAGCACACCACGCAAAACTTTCTCTCCGGGTTGGACAGGGGGAAGTGTCAGGAATAAATCAGACGACTGTTGGACACTAGTATAGGCAGTGTTGCGGCGACAGTGGGCTGAGAACCGACTCAGAAGTGCCTCACCCAGCTCCTCAGAGTGGATACACCCTAGGGAGGCGGAATGCCCCTGACTCCAAAACAAAAGAGCAACAACGGTGGTTTTCACATACTCCGTGGTTAACTGTTCCTCGGGCTTTAGGATGTTCAGCATGAGCAGTAGGGACATCTCAAGTGCCTGCTTAGCTACAATACCGGAACCTGCCCCCCGTCCCTCCCAGTTGCACTCACGAACCAAAGTCCCAATGCTGAAAGCAGCTGGACAGTATGTGTACAGCAAAGCCTTAAGGGCTAATAACATACGCAAACCCTTGCGCCGAATGGGTGTCAAGTCCCGCTAGCTATTGAGCAGGGAAGTGACGCGCTCATCTAGTCTGCCTCTATTGGACGATGTGGCTAGCATGAGTCCAAGCAACGTCTTCTCCATATGGATGGCCTTGACCTTGCGAGGGAGGATAGACCCAACCTGAAGCAGCTCCCCTGCTCCAAAAACTTAATGAACGGCAGGAACGCCCTGTAGATCAATTCAACGCAATACTTATAGCTATGCCATACTCCGTACACCAAAGGAAAACCCAACAGTAATTGTGGTACATTCCAGGGAACATAAGCAGCACCATAACACAGCTTAAGTAGGGCAAAGTGTATTTTCATGTCCACAAGCAGCGGAACACAGTGTCTGGTGCGGTGTTCCACACATGACAAATCAACCACGAGTTGCAAAAGTTCTTTGTGTGTGCCGGAGCGGAGCTCAGACAGGAAAAAGGGTCTCCAGTTGAGGGACCGAACATCTTTTCTGGCAATATCTAAAGGAGCACGAACCCAAACTCTCTGAATACCTTGGTTGGCAACATCAATACGATCAAACAATGCTCTATGTGAGCGATAGATGTCATCTGCAACCTTTGGTACCCTGGCCTCAATTTCGGCCAGCTCCGGCAGACCCCGGTATGCAGGTAGGGCAGTAGTGTGCAAAACAGCAACAGCTGTACAGTTTAGGGTTAAGTCGGGTGAATGGGGATCAGCTCCCGACCTGTAACGCCTCAGGTTATCAAACCATATACAAACTTGCCTACGGTGCATGGTGTTCCACAAGTTGTGTGCTGCTAGTCCAGCACGATGGTGAATGGACTCCTGCTTAGTGTTACACTGACCAAGGACTCCTACCTTACGGCGTTGGCGGCAGGACATAATACCCCAGTTGTAACCAGACCCACAGTTAGAGTATGGGAGGGCCATACGGCGCAGCAGGCAGTATAGGGCATGGAACTGTGACAAAAATGTCATGTACCATCGTGGGGGCTTCTTCTCAGTGGCGGCGGCCTTCAACTGTGTCAGGGAGTGCCGGCTCCTGCGATTCTTCCGCAACAAGAGGCAGAATTGCAAAAGCTTTTGCAGAGTCCCACCACGTAATGCATTTCGCAACAGCCCTTTGGCTGTAGTAGCAAAAGCACCAGTAACTGCAGCATGTACAACATTGACAGTAATAGCAGAAGACATTAATGCTGAGACAAGAAAACAGTTATGTAGGAGTGTATGGTGTAATACTCATGAACAACGACAATTGCAAGCTGGCCGAAATTTCGGCCAGGTGTGTTCAAAGGGGAAATAATTGCTTACATGTTCAAAAATAGAAAAAGCCGGCCGAAATTTCGGCCAGCCCACCCAAAAACCAGAATATAAGTGCTTGAATAGTGAACAGACCAAAAAGCTGGCCGAAATTTCGGGCAGCCCTAAGAAAAATGAAAATAACTATGCCTATTCACCAGGAAACCAAAAAGCTGGCCGAAATTTCGGCCAGAAGGGTCAAAAACTGCATATACACATAGTTGTTTGCAATGTTACCCAAAACCTGGCCGAAATTTCGGCCAGCTTCAGAAAAACGTCAAATACAACACACTAGAAGACGGGGATACACAAGGCTAACACATCAACACGTATTTCAACGGGTGTCACACAGCTCTGCCAACAACTTTGGTCACATACGTCAAATAACATACTCAAAGTAGAAATGTAGAATATAGTCAAATCGCGCGTATACGGGGTCCTAGAGGGTGGGCAACTTGTGACGCCTAAGAATATTTACATCGCATTTGTAATTAACAGGCCACAAATGGTACAGCGCAGACGGAAATTCACTGAGTGGGCGCATGAGCCACCGGCGGAAAAGCTGTTTTAGGCTGGGTAGCGGTCTTAAAATTTCAAACACATGAATACTCGGCACAAATGTCAGTTTGGATCTCAGTTTGTGGACAGCCCTGGGCCATAGGAGTGGCAGGGCTGAGTGATACCTGACCCTCAGGACATGAACTCTGGACAGTGGACCATCGATGGCAGGGGCCTCCACCCGTTCAGCTTGGCTGAGCGAGGCCCCTTGGGGGGCGGGGGGGGCAGCAGCAGGTGCTACATGCAGGACCCTGTCAATGGGCTGCAGTGAAATCAGACCTGTCACGGTGCAAAATCGGGAATTTCCACCACTCAGACCAATGTATGTACTGACGTTCGATAACAAAGTCAGGCTACCCCAGGAAGTGTAGAGCTCTAATCAGGCGGGGCCAGCAAAGACGGTAGAAGGAGGGGGACGAACTTTTGGTAAAAAATAGCCTTTTGAGAAAATACCCTCCAACCACCAACGGGAAGCCAACGGAGGCCTCAACCGGCGACGGCTAGCAATACACAAGGCGGATGTGTATTGTGATCAATGATCCCCAAAGTGATGTGCTTTCAAACAAAGCCCTCATCGGAATTCATCAAAATACTCTCCAAACAGAGCCCCTTCTCCTTCAGATGGGCATTCGTAAACATATTTGTAACAATGATTGCTGCAGAAACATGTGCCAGGCATATGTGGGCCAATTGCCCAATGGAACCGTGCGTACAGGCGCATGCAACAGGCGCACAGCATGTAGGATTCAGCACAAATCTTTGGTCGTATACTTCGAGTATACGGCCGTATACTTCCAGGTATACGGCCGTATACTCGGAGGTATACGGCCGTATACTAGTAGTATACGGTGCTCACTAGTGGCCCCAAGGACGAAAGCCATAGGCCAATAACTCATCAACAGACTCATCCGGGAGGTAATCTGTGTTGCACCCATTGTAGAAAACAATGGCATAGCGCTCCCCCCTCCATGGGGCAGGCCCGTGGTGGGCTTTGGAGTTGAAAACCACACCCGGCCAACCCTTGTAGGCCTTCGCATCCACAACACCACCTCCATGTACATCCAACCGCATCGGGGTCCCTTGCATGGGACTATGGAGCACTCCACCTGTTTCAACACAGACCTCCCCACCACTATGCGCCCCGACAACGCATATAGCGGAAAGCGGAGAAGGATCCCTCACATGGCGATGGCCCGGCATTCTTTGTGAAGTATCGCATTGTACCACTTGAATGGTGGTCCAATGGAACCACCTTGGAAAATTCGCATGTGCATGTGCATTTGAAAGGCAAATTAGCTCCCTTTGCCTTTCATTGCCGCTGCACAAGCGCGCACAGCGCCAATCCTTCCCCTGCCTGCGTGTCCCTGTAGCCCCAAACTGCACATTGTGCACTTGTACACCCAAGATGTGCACCTTGCGGTACACCAACTCTCGGCATAAAGCTGCAAGGGCGGGGTTGGATGGGGGTAGTCATTGCGGCTTTTGGGGGCACGCCACGTGCTGGGGAGGCGGACTGACTGCCCTGACTCCCACTGCCCTGACTCCCAGACCGTTGGGGTGGGGGTGCACTCCTTGTGACACTATGGGCCACAATGGACCTCGCCCACTCCTCGTTCGCCTTGGCCGCTTGGAGTTGCGTCTCCAACTCCTTGGCCTTGAGGTGCCAGTCATGGGCACTTGTGGTGGCATCGGCCAACCTGGTCTCCACGTCTGCAATCCTCTTGTCCTTGGCGTCACCCTCAGCATGGGCAACCTTCAGCTCCTCCTTGAGGCAGGCATTGGCCTCCCTCAAGGAGGTCAGGGAAGTCCGGCTGAACTCCCCGATGTCTCGGGAGATGTTCAGCCGGGACTTCCCCAAGCCCGCCACAACACCGCTGACAATGTCAGCGGTGTTGGGCACATCGAGGTCCCCCAGGGCCTCGCATGTGCCACGGCGGGCAGCTGCTTCAATCCCCCCGACCCCCCCAAACCCCTCAAGCCCCCGTGAGCCAACAGCAACAGCAGCAGCACCAGACCCGGAAGGCTTGGGGGCCTTCCGGGTGGGGGTGGGTGCACGGGTGGCCCTTGGGTCAGCGGGCTCATCATGAGCCCGCTTCACCCCCCTCCCCCCAAGCTGTTTCCCCGCCCTCGAGGCCAACTCGGCCTGGAGGGCGAGGGAGTGCTCCACGGGGACAGGCTCCCCCCCAAAACTTTGGAGCACCATAATGGAGTCCGAAATGCTCCATTTCCCCCCCATGGTGCTCAAAAAAACCCGCACCTTCCCGGAGCTCTTGCTCCACACCGCAGCCCCCCAAATGGCCTCCACAACCCCCCCCCCCTTTCCGACATTCGCCAATACCCTAATGGGCAGGCGAATGTCGTAAAGTGCACCACTGGCACGGACATTCAATCGGGAATAGTATCCCGTGTCCTTGCCAGTGGTGCACGCCAGGTCGGAGGGCGCACTGGCAACATCCCCCCGACCCACAGGAATGGGGTCCACGTACTCTGACCGGAGATCACTTGCCCTGCGGCAGCCTTTGGCGCCACCAACTCCACCTCGGGCTCGGCCACCACGTAATCGGTGATGCTCCGCAGTGGCCAAGGATCATACTGGACCTGAATGGGAAGAAAGGGTGGAATTCTAACAAAGAACTATGGAAAATAGATTGAAATTGGCAACAAGTACTATGGGTATACGGCCGTATACCTCCGAGTATACGGCCGTATACCTCGGAGTATACGGCCGTATACTCAAAATGGGTGGGCAGGTATACGGCCGTATACTCGCGGTATACGGCCGTATACTGGGAGTATACGGCCGTATACCGTGGGTATACGGCCGTATACACAAAGTATACGGCCGTATTCCAAGACCATGGCACTGGGTGGGTGAGACATGCATGCTACACTTGCAAACGAAACGACAACAAAGGGTCAGTGAGGCTGTGGGGTTGGGCAACGCCGGGGTGCGTTAGCTTCACCAGGGCCACAGGGGTGTCCAAGGTGGACCAAGCACAATTCTCAAGAGAAGGCCAAGACACGGTGCGTGTGCTGTCGGGGCTGTAAACACCTCTGTGCACTGTGCGGAGAGCTACGGCATCGGCCCACTTCTTCAACAAGGCATGAGTGCCCGCATCAGTCATGGTGGCAGAAAAAGAGGGCCTGGGAGAGCAAGAAGCAACATAATATGGATTGGAATGGACACATATGGAGACATACATTGCAATCTTGAGTGAAGTATGAGCCTAGATTGGTTTCAAGTGGTGTGCAATTGTTGGGCAAAGGCAAAGAATGCAACAAGATGGGCACAAAAGGCACAACAATGGAATTTTTCAACTTGAAACAACCACGTGGTGCAAACAAATACCCCCAGTATACGGCCGTATACTCTAAGTATACGGCCGTATACTCCAGAGTATACGGCCGTATACTGAGGTATTGGAGCCTTGAGTATACGGCCGTATACCCCAAGAGCCCAAAATGGGGTATTTTCAAACACAACATTGATCATCACAATTGGCAAACTAGAGGTATTCCCCAACCCACCTATGCATGCATTGTGCATTATACATTCGTACCCACCTGTACATGCCACATACCCCTTTCTCCCAAAACCCCCTTTTTTACCCGTATACTCCTAGGTATACCTAGGTATATATTCCTGGTATGCCAGGTTATGCTCACCATATCTCCTTCTTGTGGCGCGGCCGCTGGTGCCTCTTCTTCTTGTGGTGGGGCTGGTGCGTCGTCTTCTTGTGCTGCTGCTGCTGCTGGGGCTGGTGCCTCTTCTTCTTGTACAGCTGCTGCTGGTGCTTCTGCTGGTGCTGCAGCTTCGGCAGGTCCCTTGTCTTCTTGTGGGGGGGCTGGTGGCTGGGCTGGTGGGTCTCCTTGGGGCTTCTTCTTCTTTGGGGTTGGTGGCTTGGACGGGGACATCCTCATGGTCTTTGGGTCGGGGCAGAGGTCCACAATTTCATCGGCCTCGTACGTCTCCCACCACGACTGCCACTTGTCCAACTCCTCATACGCTTTGCTTTTGGCGGAGAACACCTGGCAGCTGGGCATGAACTCCAACCAGTCGTCCTCTTCCTCCTCCTCCTCCCCTTGTTGGCTGGGGCTCCACTGATCGTTGGGGATGATGACGGCCACGTGGTCCTGAGGGGCCCTCCTGGCGCCTGCTGGCTTGATTTCGGCTCCCTCCACAATCATCGGCGCGATCGCAGTGGTGCAGTAGATGATCCACCAAGGCTTGTAGCCGTCTTTGTAGGACCAATCTCGGCGCTGCATGAGCTCATCTCTTGCCTCCTTGTCCGCGTCGGCTCTGCTCTGCTGCTTAGCCTTGGGAGCCGTATTGGGTGGGGTGGAACCGCACGGACCTCCTTGTTCTTGTGGCTGGTCCGGGACGGGGACAGGCTGCTTCGGTGCTGGCTTTGATGCGAGCTGCGGCTGAGGTGCCTGCTGCGGTGCCGTCTTGCTTGCCTGGACCGAGTAGTGTAGAGGCATACCACAGGCATAGCACGCGCAATACGGAGCATAGCACGCGCGACGAAATGCATAGCACGTGCAATGACAACGATAGCGCGCGCTGCATTACCTTTTCTGCTTTCTCCTCCTCTGCTTTCTTCCGTCTCTTCTCCTCCTCTTCCTTCTCCTTCTTCTTCCTCCTCTCTTCCTCTTTCTTCTCCTTCTTCTTCCTCTTTTCCTCCTCTTCCTTCTCCTTCTTCTTCCTCTTTTCCTCCTCTTCCTTCTTCTTCTTCTTTGCTTCGTCCTCTTTCTTCTTGGCCTGTTCCGCCTGACGTTGGACTCTCTGTGCCGCCTGTGCCAGTAGCTGCTGGTCGGCAGTTTTCTGGGCAAGGACCTTTCCAGGCGGGTGGGGGGGCTTAGCGGTGTGGGAGGCAGAGATGGCTGGTGGTAGGTGGCTGGTGTCTGCTGGCTCCTCGGTACGCTTCTTCTTGGGCCTTGGGACTGTCACGGATTCCGTCTCCGGCACGGCAAAGGCGTCGGCCCAGTCCACCTCCAGCTCCTCCATCTGCCGCTTAGCCCGGGCCAGCACCGGGGAGGGGCCTTGCTCCTTCCGTCCGTCAAGCCAGTCGGCCGCATGCTTGGACTGCCCGGCAATGTCCGCGGGCACGCTGTATGGTGAGCATAACCTGGCATACCAAGAATACCCCCCCAAAACAGCCATTTTGTCACACGCACCTAGTCGTTCCGTGTGCCCATGGGATATGAAAAAATGAGTTTAGCACCCTGAAAATAGGGGGGGGGGTCAAAAAACCATAAAGCCAATTCCATACACCCACACCTATGTGTGGTAATCCACACATTTTGAGGTATTTGTCAGTATACTCGAAGTATTGGAGAAGTATTATTGCCGTATACTCGGAAGTATACGGCCGTATACTCGGAAGTATACGGCCGTATACTCGGAGTATACGGAGACTTTCTACCTTCCACCCATGCCACCATTCTCATCAACTACCCCCCCCCTTGCAAGTACTCATGACTCTCCAACCCCAAAACAAATTGTACACACAAAAGAGCACCATATGAGCAAAGCAGAAGACCATAAGAAGCATTTTTGCTTGATGTCCCATCCGAAATGTCAAATGTGATGCACTTCTGCATGTTATGTACACTGAATATACATACTTGCGCATATTGCACAACATATCATATCACATGATATATACCTACATGTGTTTTTTTTTTTTGGTAAAAAATAGCCTTTTGACAAAATACCGTCCAACCACCAACGGGAAGCCAACGGAGGCCTCAACCGGCGACGGCAAGCAATACACAAGGCGGATGTGTATTGTGATCAATGATCCCCAAAGTGATGTGCCACAATAGGCGTTTCGGCTTTAAAACAAAGCCCTCATCAGTTCTGAAATGCTGAAATTAAAACAATTGAAGCATGCAACAAATATTTACATCGCATTTGTAATTAACAGGCCACAAATGGTACAGCGCAGACAGAAATTCACTGAGTGGGCGCATGAGCCACCGGCGGAAAAGCTGTTTTAGGCTGGGTAGCGGTCTTCAAATTTCAAACAGATGAATACTTGGCACAAATGTCAGTTTAGATCTCAGTTTGTAGACGGCCCTGGGCCATAGGAGTGGCAGGGCTGAGTGATACCTGACCCTCAGGACATGAACTCTGGACAGTGGACCATCGATGGCAGGGGCCTCCACCCGTTCAGCTTGGCTGAGCGAGGCCCCTTGGGGGGCGGGGGGGGCAGCAGCAGGTGCTACATGCAGGACCCTGTCAATGGGCTGCAGTGAAATCAGACCTGTCACGGTGCAAAATCGGGAATTTCCACCACTCAGACCAATGTATGTACTGACGTTCGATAACAAAGTCAGGCTACCCCAGGAAGTGTAGAGCTCTAATCAGGCGGGGCCAACAAAGACGGTAGAAGGAGGGGGACGAACATTTGGTAAAAAATAGCCTTTTGACAAAATACCCTCCAACCACCAACGGGAAGCCAACGGAGGCCTCAACCGGCGACGGCAAGCAATACACAAGGCGGATGTGTATTGTGATCAATGATCCCCAAAGTGATGTGCTTTCAAACAAAGCCCTCATCGGAATTCATCAAAATACTCTCCAAACAGAGCCCCTTCTCCTTCGGATGGGCATTCGTAAACATATTTGTAACAATGATTGCTGCAGAAACATGTGCCAGGCATATGTGGGCCAGTTGCCCAATGCAACCGTGCGTACAGGCGCATGCAACAGGCGCACAGCATGTAGGATTCAGCACAAATCTTTCGCCGTATACTTCGAGTATACGGCCGTATACTTCCAGGTATACGGCCGTATACTCGGAGGTATACGGCCGTATACTAGTAGTATACGGTGCTCACTAGTGGCCCCAAGGACGAAAGCCATAGGCCAATAACTCATCAACAGACTCATCCGGGAGGTAATCTGTGTTGCACCCATTGTAGAAAACAATGGCATAGCACTCCCCCCTCCATGGGGCAGGCCCGTGGTGGGCTTTGGAGTTGAAAACCACACCCGGCCAGCCCTTGTAGGCCTTCGCATCCACAACACCACCTCCATGTACATCCAACCGCATCGGGGTCCCTTGCATGGGACTATGGAGCACTCCACCTGTTTCAACACAGACCTCCCCACCACTATGCGCCCCGACAACGCATATGGCGGAAAGCGGAGAAGGATCCCTCATATGGCGATGGCCCGGCATTCTTTGTGAATTATCGCATTGTACCACTTGAATGGTGGTCCAATGGAACCACCTTGGAAAATTCGCATGCGCATGTGCATTTGAAAGGCAAATTAGCTCCCTTTGCCTTTCATTGCCGCTGCACAAGCGCGCACAGGGCCAATCCTTCCCCTGCCTGTGTGTCCCTGTAGCCCCAAACTGCACATTGTGCACTTGTACACCCAAGATGTGCACCTTGCGGTACACCAACTCTCGGCATAAAGCTGCAAGGGCGGGGTTGGATGGGGGTAGTCATTGCGGCTTTGGGGGCAAGCCACGTGCTGGGGAGGCGGAATGACTGCCCTGACTCCCACTGCCCTGACTCCCAGACCCTTGGGGTGCACTCCGTGTGACACTATGGGCCACAATGGACCTCGCCCACTCCTCGTTGGCCTTGGCCGCTTGGAGTTGCGTCTCCAACTCCTTGGCCTTGAGGTGCCAGTCATGGGCACTTGTGGTGGCATCGGCCAACCTGGTCTCCACGTCCGCAATCCTCTTGTCCTTGGCGTCACCCTCAGCATGGGCAACCTTCAGCTCCTCCTTGAGGCAGGCATTGGCCTCCCTCAAGGAGGTCAAGGAAGTCCGGCTGAACTCCCCGATGTCTCGGGAGATGTTCAGCCGGGACTTCCCCAAGCCCGCCACAACACAGCTGACAATGCCAGCGGTGTTGGGCACATCGAGGTCCCCCAGGGCCTCGCATGTGCCACGGCGGGCAGCTGCTTCAATCCCCCCGACCCCCCCTAACCCCTCAAGCCCCCCCGAGCCAACAGCAACAGCAGCAGCACCAGACCCGGAAGGCTTGGGGGCCTTCCGGGTGGGGGTGGGTGCAAGGGTGGCCCTTGGCTCAGCGGGCTCATCATGAGCCCGCTTCACCCCCCTCCCCCCAAGCTGTTTCCCCGCCCTCGAGGCCAACTCGGCCTGGAGGGCGAGGGAGTGCTCCACGGGGACAGGCTCCCCCCCAAAACTTTGGAGCACCATAATGGAGTCCGAAATGCTGCATTTTCCCCCCATGGTGCTAAAAAAAACCCGCACCTTCCCGGAGCTCTTGCTCCACACCGCAGCCCCCCAAATGGCCTCCACAACCCCCCCCCCAATCGCCAATACCCTAATGGGCAGGCGAATGTCGTAAAGTGCACCACTGGCACGGACATTCAATCGGGAATAGTATCACGTGTCCTTGCCAGTGGTGCACGCCAGGTCGGAGGGCGCACTGGCAACATCCCCCCGACCCACAGGAATGGGGTCCACGTACTCCCGACCGGAGATCACTTGCCCTGCGGCAGCCTTTGGCGCCACCAATTAATTATTAATATTATTAATATTATTATTAATTAATTAAACTCCACCTCGGGCTCGGCCACCACGTAATCGGTGATGCTCCGCAGTGGCCAGGGATCATACTGGACCTGAATGGGAAGAAAGGGTGGAATTCTAACAAAGAACTAGGCAAAATAGATTGAAATTGGCAACAAATACTATGAGTATACGGCCGTATACCTCCGAGTATACGGCCGTATACCTCGGAGTATACGGCCGTATATACGGCCGTATACTCGCGGTATACGGCCGTATACTGGGAGTATACGGCCGTATACCGTGGGTATACGGCCGTATACACAAGGTATACGGCCGTATTCCAAGACCATGGCACTGGGTGGGTGAGAGGTATGCATGCTACACTTGCAAACGAAACGTTCCTGGTTCAAACCCCACTGCCCTCAAACATGCAAAAACATGTGTAGGCCATTGAAGAATCCTCGGAAGAAGTTGAAGAGGGTGATGATCAATTCAATTCAACTCAACCTGAAGAACTGCAACCATATAGGGAGGCGCTGAAGACAGGCCAAACAAAAAAACCCACCAGTGACCCTACCTTTTGAGATAAACGGGACTTAATAAATAACAACAACACAGTTCACCCATGCCCGGATCCCACAAATACCTGATTGCAGATGCACCACAGCTCTTGCTTCTCCTCTTCCTCCTCCTCCACGTCCTCATCTTATTCTCAGGCCTTCCCTTGCCCTTCCTTGACTTTGCCTTGGGCTTCGGCTTCGACTTCTTCTTCCTCGAAACCTTCTTGAATGGCCACCACTTCACCAAACCATAGCTCTCCGCCAGTGCAACATCCATGAGGTGGTGCTTGTGCCCAAGTGCAAACCAATGCAAAACCCCGCCAATTGTGGTATCGGTGGAAGCCAAAGCAACACCACCAATCAAACCCCGCGAAACCACCAATGAACCGGGGGGACAAGCAAGGAAAGTGCCATCCGAGCCCACAGAAGGCAAGGGGTTAGCATGCATTTGCCGCAATGGGCACTCCTCATATGAAGGGTGACCCTCAACCCCAACTCGAAGGGGGCTAGGGGACAAATGTTCATGAACTGCAAAAAAAGTAGCCCCATCAACGGGCATGTAGAACTGCAGTGGGGCCGGACAACGACCCCATGCAACACCACTGTGTTGCGTCATTGTCTCACCCTGATTCCAAGCGCCCTCCGCACAGGCACCACACTGCCCCTCCACGGCGTGGGTGGCACACAATGGCACGTTACCGCATGTAACACAAAAAACTGTGGTAGCATCACTCACATCCAACAACACCTCACAACCAACTGCACCACAAATGGCATGAGGGCCTTAATTGAGACCCTTCGGGGGATGCAGCCGCTTTGCCGGCCCAAGGGGGAACAACAACAGGGCAAGTGTTGTTGTAGTCGAACCTGGAGGTACCAACCGAAATGAAACCAAAAACACGGGGCCGATGGGGGTTTGTGGTAGGGCAAATACCTCCGCGATGCACAGTCAGTGCATTGCCCAACCACACATCCCCGATGTCCAATGGGGCCATTGGGGCCACCACCCAAGGGTCGGGGAGGCCCGTGTGGGATGCAACCACAAAATCCCCAGCACAACCATCATCGGGTGTGGGGGAGAACATCGGAAACAAGCAAATAACATGGTGTTGGTCCGGGCCGGCAACATAGCTGAGGTTAATGTCACGGTGCCAACACTGTTTTTTTTCCACATCCACTGTACCGGCCTTCACCACAATAAAGGTGGTAACATTCACGACCAGACACTTCCAACCCAAATGAGTCTCCAAGTGGGGTATGAGGACCTCCCTTGCGAAACTGTACATTGCACCCCCCTCCGGTGGAGTCATTGTGCGGCGGGTGTCACTGTCCCCTGCACGAGTCTCGGCGGGCCAATCCTCATTAAAAATATTGAGCCCCGCATCTGCCCTAAGTTCCCCATACTCATCCTGAAGCTTGTCCATCCAATTGACAGAAATGAAGCCAGATTGGAAAGCATGGCCCCATTGGGGCAATTCCTTGAGGTCGTCGACATGACGATGATCGACGACGTCAACGGGGATGGAGACACGATGGTGTTCAACACCAAAAAGGGGGGTGGTGGTGAGGGGGAAGAAAAGGGAGGGGTGCATCCCAGTACCCTTGTACCAGGTGGGGAGGGTGTGGCCCTCCAAATCGGCATGCCAGGACCATGACGATTGGGAGTGGAGGGAGTAGAGGGGGGCGGTGTCCTCCCAATGCCCCCGCTGCACTTGCTGGGCCTTGCACTCCCATTTGTGCCAGCCAGCAGCCACGTCCCCCGAGACATGAATCCCCGGAGAGCCATCCTGCATCTCTCATTCCCTCAAATACAAACTCATCCCCCTATTGGGCCCCCCACAGCTTTTTTTAACATGCTCCACGACAGCGCGGGCATCCGAATCATGGAGCTGCAACACAATAGCTTGCAGATTAGGGTTGTTGTCAAACAACGACAACAAAGGGTCAGTGAGGCTGTGGGGTTGGGCAACGCCGGGGTGCATTAGCTTCACCGGGGCCACAGGGGTGTCCAAGGTGGACCAAGCACAATTCTCAAGAGAAGGCCAAGACACGGTGCGTGTGCTGTCGGGGCTGTAAACACCTCTGTGCACTGTGCGGAGAGCTACGGCATCGGCCCACTTCTTCAACAAGGCATGAGTGCCCGCATCAAACATGGTGGCAGAAAAAGAGGGCCTGGGAGAGCAAGAAGCAACATAATATGGATTGGAATGGACACATATGGAGACATACATTGCAATCTTGAGTGAAGTATGAGCCTAGATTGGTTTCAAGTGGTGTGCAATTGTTGGGCAAAGGCAAAGAATGCAACAAGATGGGCACAAAAGGCACAACAATGGAATTTTTCAACTTGAAACAACCACGTGGTGCAAACAAATAACCCCAGTATACGGCCGTATACTCTAAGTATACGGCCGTATACTCCAGAGTATACGGCCGTATACTGAGGTATTGGAGCCTTGAGTATACGGCCGTATACCCCA
Source organism: Eutreptiella sp. 'Long Island Sound 2002' (assembly GCA_964036045.1). Lineage (NCBI taxonomy): Eukaryota > Euglenozoa > Euglenophyceae > Eutreptiales > Eutreptiaceae > Eutreptiella > Eutreptiella sp. 'Long Island Sound 2002'. The sequence continues at coordinate 1,661,471 of OZ038398.1, forward strand.
AGAGCCCAAAATGGGGTATTTTCAAACACAACATTGATCATCACAATTGGCAAACTAGAGGTATTCCCCAACCCACCTATGCATGCATTGTGCATTATACATTCGTACCCACCTGTACATGCCACATACCCCTTTCTCCCAAAACCCCCTTTTTTACCCGTATACTCCCAGGTATTCCTGGTATGCCAGGTTATGCTCACCATATGATCATCAACGGCCCTCTGCGGGATCCCAGGCACAGGAGCTGCTCGAAGCTGCCCACCTACGTGACAATGCGACAGAAGGTACGGCCGTAGCGCGCGCAAACAATCAAATCGTGCGTGCTACAACAAATGAAGCGCACGCAACAATGTCGAAAGCGCGCGCAATGGCAAACATAGCGCGTACCTGTGCCTGTGCCAGTTGTTGTTGTTGCTGCTGCTGTTGCTCGGCCATCTGCACCCGCTGCTGCTGCTGGAGCAGCTGCAGTGTTGCCTGCTGCACGGCTGCCTGCTGTTGGAGCTGCTGCTGCTGCACTTGCTGCTGCTGCGGCTGCTCCTCGTCCTTGACCGCCGTGGTTTTGACTTTGGCGCCGGTTGCAAGTGCCCTTGCGGCACTGGCTCCTTTCTTGGCTGACCCCCGCAGCAAACTGGCACCCGCACTTCTCACCGAGGCGCACTCGTTCTTGAAGGCCATTGCCCCCGCGTCGGTCGCGTTGATGAAGCTCGGTGGGTCCTTGTTGAAGTAGAAGTGGTGGACGGTCTTTGCGGTGGCACCCGGAGGCGTGTGGGTCCGAACGTGACCCCACCCATAACTTGCCCAGCACGAGAACAGCAGCTCGTACTCCTCCACCTTGCAGTGTCCACAGGCAGCTTGTCCTTCTTGGGTTGGCACGGAGGGGTTCAACAGGTTCGCCAGACTGCACCAGTGGCCAGTAATGCTCTCGTCATGCCAGCAGGGTTTCACGGCTCCGTCTAGGATCTTGGCAATGGCCGTGGCCCTTTGGCGCCAGAACTTGTAGAAGGCCACCTCAAAGAGGTAGGCCGGTGTCACGTCCTTCAGCCATGCCCAGTCGGGCCCTTGGGCGCAGATGGTGCTGTTTTGGTTGGGCCAGATTCGGTTCTTGAAGTCGCTGCTGAAGGCGAAGCCCGTACGTGGCCCGGGTGGGGGAGACTGAAACTGTGCTTGCACTTGGGGTTGCTGCTGTCTTGGTTGGACCTGCTGCTGCTGCTGCTGCTGCTGCTGTTCTAGGCTGCCGACTTGCTGGGCCGCAGCCTGCACTTGCTGCTGCTGCATTTGCTGCTGCTGCTGCACGTGCTGGCAGTGGGCCGAAGAGCACTTGCTGCACTTGGCCCACTTGAAGACTGCCGCGCACTGGGGAGCCCAAGGTGGGCGACCCATCGGGGAACAGCATGGGAGACAGCTGCAGTGAGGCAGCTCGTAACGGGGACTGCGGCGCGGGCCACAGAGGCTGAGTTGGGGAGAACTGGGTCAGCTGCCGGGACAGCGTGTGCGGAAAACAGGACAAAGCACGCGCAACGAGGACGTGCGTAGTGCGCACAACGAGACAGCTAGCACGCACAACAAGAGCGTAGCACGCGCAACGGAAACAGTAGTGCGCACGGCAAGTATACCTGGTATACCAGGTATACCTGTGGCTGCATGCTCCACGGCGTCGTGGACGGCTGCTGCAGTCCCGGTTGTACATCTGCATGTGGCGGTGGTTGCGGTGTCGCACCTGCTCCTGTGGCCCCTGCAGCAGTTGTTGGCGGTGCTGCAGGAGGCGGATACCCCCAGCCCACGGGCTGCATGGGCAAGAGGGTTACATTAAAGTACCCCTGTTCTAGCAGTAATACAAAAAGGAAAATGCAGTAACAAAAAAATCGAAATCACCAAAAAAAACGGGCGAAAAGGAACAAATCTCTGTGTCTGTCAATGCATTTCAAATTGGAGGCTCATTTGAAGTGCGTAGTCATAGCACGCCACTTCCAATTGTATATCGCGATTTCAAGAGTTCCGGCGCTTGAATACGGCATATCCCATAGCGCGCGCGATAGTGATCATTGCGCGCACTAGATAGCATGTAGCGCGCGCTAAAGAACAAATAGCGCGCGCTACCACAGTTCCTCATCCGCAAAATATGCCCGAACGTCGTCAGCCAATTTTTGTGCATTGCACAGGTTGCTTCTGGAGGTCCCATTCCACCTTGGTACTTCAAAGTACAGGAACAGACGCTCATTAACCTGCTTGAGCATCTTAATGCGGCGCGACACCAGGGTTCCTGCCCCCCCACCTCTATCACAAAAGGAGGACCAAATGTCCTTCAGCACGCTGTTGCTCCCTTCCAAAAGATCCCCCGAAAACATTCCTAGGCCATAGGGCCTTATGGCCTGAATAGTGACTGTAGCATCGTGCAACATCCAGTTAATATAAGGTGATCTTATTGCTGGACAAACCCACCTTTGGAAAGCCTGGGCAACCTCTGGAGCCTGCAATGCACCCTCTTCAAACATTGTGCCATACATGTCCCCCAGTAGTATGTACATGGCAACCACTGCTGTGTGCATCCTCATGTCACCCCCAAGGAGGGGGGCCAGGTCCTCCCAAACCTTTAGAAGGCACCAAGTCTCTTCCCCATCTGGCTCTGCCGTCCCCTGTAGTGCTATGTGACAACCAGACCTGTGAAGAATAGCCTGAACAGAGACCCTAGTACTGGGACGCACAGACTTGGCCAATCTGCGTACCAAGGCAGTGACCTGCCTCCCTACAAAAATCAGAAGGTGCAGAACACATGGTATAAGGTGACGCCGCCTCAGAGGCACCTTCAACAACCTGCTCTGGACAACACCAAATATATCCATGGGCCTGCACTTGGCCCCAGGTGCAATAAGCCCTAGCAACTGCTCATCTCGCTCGGTGGTTCTATCCACATCCTGTTGCAACCACGTTGCACTGGACTTGTAACTGAACAGACTACGTGCCATCCAATGTGTAGTGACACCCGACAACCGACGCAGCCAATGGGATGCAGCGTTCTAGGGCGTGGTGCGGAACCCCTAGTTAGAACGCAATTTCTGGAACACCCACCTACCCTCAATTTTGGGGCAAACCACCTAAAAAAATGGATTCAGCACCCTCAAAAACCCCCCATCCCCTTTCTTTCCCCACATAACCCTCATTGTAGGGGTGGTTTTTGGGGGGGGGGGTCAAAGAGTTAGAGCACACATGACAGTTAGAACAGAGTTAGAACGCAGTTAGAGCACCTTGCTCTAACTAGTTATCGCGCCAGTTATCGCGCGATAACTCAGTTATCGCGCAGTTATCGCGGGTAGTTATCGCGCACCCCTCCTCCATCCCTCACTAGGACAAACAACAGAAAACACTTGGCACAAAGCATGTATGGTCTTTTTTCATACAAAGTCATCAATGTCTGAGGCCTTGGCTGCCTCCAGTCCCAAAAGCCCTTGCTCCAGGGCGTTCATGGACATGCAATGGTGCATGTGGCGGAGGGACATACTTGGCCTCACCAAGGACCAACCCTTAAAACAATTTTTGAGCCTCCTCTTGTAAGGCCCATGCCGATACTCCGTTGGGATGGAGGAAAACTGAAAAATGTTCCTCCATTTCTCGGCAAAAAAGGTGGAATGTGCCAAGCACCAATGGATCCACCTGGTGGGGGACCAACCTGAGTCTCCCCACGCTTTTGAAAATTTTGTGGTCAACGCATGGTGGCGTTCCACTTGGGTTAGAGTGTACAACTCCCTCACCCTCCAAAGCTCATACAATCCCTCAATGCATTTCACCATGACATGCACAACAACCCATAACATAGGTCCCCCAGGGGTCCTCACTGTGGGGACATGCTCTTTGAGGCAATCCACAAATTGCCTTTGGAAGGGGGGGGAGGTTAGGAAAACTTTGGTGCTGGTTAGATCGAAATCCTTTTCTGTGGCCCTCGAGGCCGAAGGGAGGCGTTCCCTAAGAGGGATGCCTGAGGTCTCATCCTTGAGGGCTTGCTTGAAGGCCTGCAAAGCTGCAAGAGCTTGGGCCTTACCAGGGGTACCAGGGGGGAGGGCCTGAAGGGTGGTCTCAATGCGCTTTGCAATGCCGTTTAGGATGCGGCATGCTGCATGTTGGTAGTCCCCCGGCCGCCTATCAGGGGTCACACTTCTCAAGAATGCCCCCCATCTTGAGGTGGACTCCACCCCCCTTTGCTCAACAATCCCATTGGGGTCTTTGCACAACCAACACTTAGACCCAGCCCCCCCCATTGCTTGCATCCCCTTCCCATCCCCTGTCAAAATGACAGTGCAAGTCAAAAATTGGTTTTGAAAGAGGACAACGTCCTCTTCCACATCCCTCACCTCTTGGTTGAGGTTGGCGGACATGTCCAGGCTTCTCAAAAAAGCCTGTTCATCGCCTCATCGCCTCCACCTCCTCCCCCCTCTTGGCGGCCAGGTTGAGGGCCTGGTCCAGGGCACGCTGGGTGTTGCCCTGGGCCTTTTCGGCCTTCGCCAAGGCCGACTTGTGGTCGGCCGACCGACCCTTGGCCAGTGCGGCCTCGACCCCCGTGGCGGCCGCCTGCTCCACCAAAACCTGGCAAGCGTCCGTCACGTGGGTGGCCACACTGGCCCCCAAGGCCTCCACGTCCAGGGCCTCATGGGGGGGCTGGGCTGCCGCCACCTTTGCCACCTTCGATGGCTTGGGGGAGGGCTTGGGGGCGGGGGTTTGGCCCTTACCCCTAAGGGGGGGGGGGGCATCCGGCTCAACCACCACCACGTCTGGTCCCCGCTTCGTCTGGCCTTTTCCCGGCCTTCCCCCCTTGGGTGCATACTGCCGAACCCAATCGGCAGTGGCGTCCACCACAGAAGGGGGGGGGGGTCATACCCACCAACCTGGTGGATGTCCCCCCCCCTGTGCAGCTTCTGCCACACTTCCCTCCCCGTATACTCCCCCTCCCACAAAAAACACACCCTCAAAAGGAAATAAGATTTCCTTTGGGGGGGGTCGCTCATCCCAAACAAACACAAAAAAGCCGCAACCGTTTCCCCCTCTGCGGCTTGCGGCCACTTGGCCGTTTCCCCCCCAACCCACACATAGGAGGGGAGGGTGAGGTTGGTCTTCCTCTCCACCCCCCCCTCCTTCTCTGTGATGGTGACCTGCCGGTACCATCCCGTCCCCCCCATCCTGCAGGCCTCATCCCCAGGCTCCCCAAACCGCCACGACGCCCCCTCCGGCAGCCTCTTCTCCCCCTCCAGCTCCAACCGGGCCGCCACCGGCTTGGCGGGCCGTGCCCCCGCTGCTTCTGCCGCTCCGCCTGCTGCGTCGGCTGCCTGGGCGTCGTCCTTGACGAAGATGCGGGGCAGCTGCAAGATGGTAGCCTGAAAAAAACAAAAGAAACAAAAAAAAAACACGCGATAACCCGCGCGATAACCCCCGCGATAACTAGGTTATCGCGCGATAACCCCCGCGATAACCCCCCGCGATAACCCCGCGATAACTAGTTAGAACGCGATAACCTAGCGCGATAACTAGTTAGAGCACCTAGTTAGAACGCGATAACCTAGCGCGATAACTAGTTAGAGCAGGGGTTAGAGCAGGGTGTTGTGGGAAGTTTTCACACCTGGTGACATGGACACATGCCTTGGCCCTCCTTCTTGGCGTCGTCGAGCACCAGGCCCAGCCTCCGCAGCCACACGAAGTCCGTGACGGCCGCATACTCCCCCACCTGCCGCCACTCCACCACCTGGGCCACCCCCTCCACCTCAGGGGCCACCCTTGCCACTCCCCCATACAACCCCCTCCTCACCACCAAAATGGTGCCCGCCGGCACCTTCATCCCAACATGCCCTTGCAAGGTGGGCCAGGGCAGTGCCTCCCCATGGCACACCTTGGCCAAGGGGCACTGATCGGGGTGGCCTGCGACCGCCCCCGCCTCCTCATTAGTGAGGGGGGCAATCACCTCCCTCCCAATCCCCCACCCCGACAACAAAAAATGCCCGGTGGTTGTTCCCACCGGGAGCAAGCACTGAGCAGATTGCTCAATGCTGACCCCATTGGGGTCCACCACCACCACCTCCTCCTCCCCCCCCTCCACCTCCTCCCCCTCCTGGCATGGCACACAAAGGCCATCTTTGTGGGCGGTGCACAAAATCAGCCGATTGCATCCGTAGCAATTGGCTACCACCTTCCCCCTACACCTAACCGCCCCATCACACTGGACTGTCCTGGCCACCCGGCCAGCAGGTGCCCCCAGCTGGGGCCTCTTAATGGACTGGGTCACGTGCAGGTTGGGGAATCGAAGATTCCCCCCTTGGGTAAGCTCAATGGCAAAAAATGCCATGAGGCGGGGGTGGGACACCCCCGTGGGGGAGGCCTTGGGAATCCCCGACCCCCGGTGTACATCAAGGGCATTAAAAAAAAAGGCAGTGCCCCTCTTGAATGGCACAGCCCTCTCCACCCAAGGGTCAGGGAACCCCAAACTGCTGGAGGGCACAAAAAGAAAATGTGACCCATCCTCCTCCTCATGATTATGGGTTAGCATAATAAGGCAATTGACAATCAATGTGCCTTCAGGAATGGTGTAGGGGGGGGCGTCGCGATGGAGGTGCTGGGGCCGGGGTGTGGTCATAGCTCGAAATTTCGGCCATGTCAAGGATGGTGCAGCTCCATCCAACCCCCCCCACCACAGTCTTCTTCGCCGTCTCAAGCACACGATCTGCCACCCTTTTGAGGACTGGCAGATCATGGAGCTTGTGGGGGTTGTGCCTGTGGTGGTTGGCACCCCCATAGTTGCCATACAATGTACGGCGGGTCCCAGAATCTTGGGGCCTGCCGACAATGGGGGGGTTCTCATTGAAAATGGGTGCCTTCTCTGAGAGAGGCACCCTATCCAAATCATCCAAAAGACTTTGGAGCTGCACATCACTCAAAAAATCGTGCTCCAGGAGGTGGTTGACCACCAGCTTCCCCCCCACGGTGAGCACAAGGTCATTGGGGTCCCTATTAAAGGCCCCCAAGGGCTCGGCGGCAACCACCTCCTCCGCCTCCCCAATAAGGGGGGGTGTTGCCCCAAATGGAAAAAGAATCACCCCCTGCCCCGAAACAATGTTGGGAGTGGTGACCCCATACCACTCACGCTCCCACTCCCTTGTGGGGCAAAGGGAGTGCATGGGGAGCTTGTTTTCGGGGTCGTCAGTGCAGACCCGGCGGGTGTTGTGGGTGAGGGGTTGGGGGAACCAACCATCCGACTGCCCCTTCCCCTTACCCGGTCGGATCCTTACCTTCTGGACACTAATCATGAGGGGGTTGTGGGGCTTCTCCTTCCTCCCCCCAGCCCCCGACCCCCCCGCATCCTCCTCCTCCTCCTCCACTTCCTCCTCCTCCTCCTCCTGACCCACATAGAGGGTCGTCTTCGTCCCCGCACCCTTCTCGGCATGGGCGGTGACGGACTCCACCACGGCGTCCACATCGTCCGGATGAAGCTGGATCAAAAATCCAGCAACCCCTGGATTTACCTCTAGCAACTCGAAGATGTAGTTGCTGAGAACCAGGGGGTCTCGCTTGTCCGCCATGAAGGGGGACTTATGGACAAGGAGTCCAAAGTCCACACCATGTTCAAAGCGGGTCGCCACAGGGCGCCTCACATTGGCATCACCCATCGTAAACCCCTCAGGACCGCCAAGGCGACGGACCCCAAGGAGCTTTTGATGGTGCTCGCACCAAGCGTGGGCAGCAGCAAGGGCCATTATCAAAGAATATGAAAGCTTTGAGAGCTAAAGCGAAAAGGGGAAACATAAAATGAAGCGCGATAACCCACGCGATAACCCACGCGATAACTAGGTTATCGCGCGATAACCCCCGCGATAACCCCCGCGATAACTAGGTTATCGCGCGATAACCCACGCGATAACTAGTGCTCTAACCCCGTTCTAACCCCGCGATAACTAGTTAGAGCACACAAAGATCAAATCGCAAAAAGTGCAAAACGGGCAATATCGAGCAAACGAAACATGGAAGGCACATTGTTGCATCATAGTGCACCCATGTAACATGTGAAATTCCGGGTTCCAACCATATTAACAACACCCAAAATTGGGGGGGTTCCGCACCACGCCCTAGAACGCTGCATCCCAAAGGGCTATCCCCACCGCAGAAAATCCTGTAGCGTCTGGATGCACCCCGGATGGGAACCACACCACTGTCAAGGGCACTCTGCAGAAAAGCAAGATTGTTAGCCCAGACCTGGGACAACACAGAGGTGGACTTCTCACCACAAAGGGCGACGTTAACAGTCCAGTGGTAGGACAACGTCCTTGCCAAGTGACCATGGATGGCAAAGGAAATGGACATCTGGCACCACGATTCCCCCCCACAAGGCAACCCATCCCCCCTCACAATGATCCACAGCTCTCCTTGGCGCTCCCTGGGGTATTGGAGGTTAGAAACAATGGAATCAAAGGAAAATATATAGTCAAAAAAGTGCTGCAGGGGCCACTGCGAAAAGACTGTGACCCCATCTGTGTGCACGGCAACCTGTAAATGCTGCCTACTTGCAAGCTGGTTCCATTCTGTGGCGAAACTAGCATAGGACGGGAGAGAAAAAAGGTGTGTGGGGACCTTACTTCTCGTCCAAGTAATCAAATCTTTGTACCTGAGTAAAATAGCGCGCGCAACATGAGGACGTAGCGCGCGCAGAAGTCAACGAAGCGCGTGCTATGAGCGGAAGTGCGCGCAATGTCACATGCAAAGCGCGCGCAATAATACCTTCTTCTTGGAATCTTCAGGAGCAGGACCAAGTCCACCACCGACAGGGGTGTGACGGCGTTGGCAGCCTCGGTCCTGCGACGCTTCTTCTCTGCTTCAGACACGGGGACCCTTTTTTCCCACAAAGACCGTTGGACGGCAGACCCTGAGCAAAAAAACTCAACTAGGTCCGCCAAAAGGTCCTCGTTCTTCCACAGGGACCACCCATAGTGGGGGCCCAAAATGCTGGCAATCTTTCCTGACATTGACAGCGTCACATGCGGTGCCGGAAGCATCTGAAACTTTATATGGTGAGCATAACCTGGCATACCAAGAATACCCCCCCAAAATGGCCATTTTGTAACATGTACCTAGTCGTTCCGTGGGCCCATGGGATGTGAAAAAATGAGTTTAGCACCCTCAAAATAGGGGGGGTGGGGGTCAAAAAACCAGAAAGACAATTCCGCACACCCACCCCTATGCATGGCAATTTACACTTTTTGAGGTATTTGTCAGTATACTCGAGGTATTGGAGAACTATTCTTGCCGTATACTTCGGAGTATACGGCCGTATACTCAGAAGTATACGGCCGTATACTTGGAGTATACGGGGACTTTCTGCCTCCCACCCATGCCACCATTCTCATCACCTACCCCTCCCCCTTGCATTTACTCATGACCCTGCAACCCCCAAACACATTGTACACACAAAAGAGCACCATATGAGCAAAGCAGAAGACCACCAGAAGCAACCTTGTTTGATGTCCCATCCGAAATGTCAAATGTGATCCACTTCCCCATGTTATATATACCTAATATACACACTTACGCATATTGCACATCACATGATATATACCTACATGTGCTTTGGTGCACGATGCTTCTTCCGCATGCGTTGCATGCCAAACTTGATCCCCTCTCTACCCAAACCCTTTTCCCCAAACCACAACCGGATGCCCCAATCAAGGGCATCCAGGTGCAGAGCATGCCTTAGTCCCCATCGGGTGACATAAGGCTTGCTCAGCTTCCACCCTTGAAAACAATGGCGGATGTCCATTTTAAAACTTTTGTTCCTCCATTCCGTCGGAATGGAGGAAAACTTAATAAAATTCCCCCACCTTTGGAGGTGTGCCCCACTGTGGCACACCACCCAATGCACCCAAACCGGAACACTCCACCCCAATGCCCCCCATGCCTTGGTGAATTGTGTAACCATGGATGCATAACGTTGGCGTACGGCCGTATACTCCAGAGTATACGGCCGTATACTGAGGTATTGGAGCCTTGAGTATACGGCCGTATACCCCAAGAGCCCAAAATGGGGTAGTTTCAAACACAACATTGACCATCACAATTGGCAAACTAGAGGTATTCCCCAAACCACCTATGCATGCATTGTGCATTATACATTCGTACCCACCTGTACATGCCACATACCCCTTTCTCCCAAAACCCCCTTTTTTACCCGTATACTCCCAGGTATTCCTGGTATGCCAGGTTATGCTCACCATATAGAAAAATAGGCGTTTTTGCCCTGCTTATTAGGACATGGGGTTACAAACCCAAGACCCCGAGCCATAGCGCGCGCTATGCTGCGCGCTATAGTTTTGTAGTGCGCACTGAGCCATCGCGCGGCAATACCCTGTAGCGCGCACGCAGGGTAACACCTAGTGCTTGCGCATTCACATCCAAAAGCAAAATATCTTGCCATGAACTTGGCAATTCCGGGAGACCCTTAATGTCTTCCTCACCCAACGCTAAATGAACAACAACAACACCATGAACACCGTGAGCAAGATCTCCTGCCTCACGAGTGTCCGTGAACCAACGCTCCACCGATTCATCCTCCTCCAGCAACCCAACCTCCAAGGCCCGCTTCACAATCTCGGCGGGCCTATTGCCTTCGGCCACCACCTCATCCTCCTCCTCCTCCTCCTCCTCCAAATCCACGTCTCCCTCCACCACGTCTTGACCCACACTTGTCCTTGGCGCCCTCCTTGCCACGGCCCCGGCTTCGGCGGCAGGCACGGAGCCTTTCCTCGCCACCTTCTTCTTTCCGGGTTTTTTCTTGCCGGGCATGTGTGCAGAAAAGCACTAAGGAAAGGAAAACAGACATGAAGGAAAGTAAAAGTGTTTCTTTGTCACGTCAAAAGGAGCACAATTCAACCGCCAGTACTGCAGACAGCGTACGGGCAGCATAGGCAGCGCGCACGCGTTGCGGTGTGAGTGCGTACGCGCCAAAATACCAACGCGTACGCGCCAAAATACCAGCGCGCACGCACTCAGAACACAACGCGTACGCACTCAGATCGCAACGCGTACGCGCTGGTTCGCTGGTTCATGCGCGTTACAAAATCAGTGCGTACGATATCGCGTACGCATACATGTGAACAAAATGGGGCAGATCTTAGCAGTTACAGTACTTCAAAATGTTACAACGCCGGACTTTTGACGGTTGCATACTAAAGAATGTGCAAAATCATTTACATTGATGCAAAAAACGCATTCATACCTGCCAGAAAAATTCCGAAATGTCTTGCCCCAAGAACCCAAAGCTCAGCGGAAGCTGCAGCGCGCGGTGACAAATCGTCGCAGAACTGGGCCATAATAATTAATTCTGCTGCAGCAGGCTCGCAGATTCGCACAAAATTAATTCAAAAATTATTTTGAATGGTCGCAGCAATATCGATTCGCAGGTTTTACAAGCTACGATGAGTAATGCAGGCACATTCTTCCATGTTGCCATATTAGAGCTACCGGAGTTCCGTTTTGCGCTGACCTCAATGAATCTAACCCCTATACAACTTGCAAATCTCTCTTTTATCCCACCCCGTTGTTTTTGTGGCCATCCGTCAATTTCAGGAATTTCAGGAAAATGATTCATTGCATTGAAATGAAAATCAAATCAGTTGCGGCTGTTTCATGAAGCTGTGAGCATTCAGTCATGGTCAAGGCTGAGGCATCACTGTCCGCCGTACCTTCGCTTTCCCTGTGTGGGATCGGCAATAGAAATTACAGGCCTGTTGTGGGGCGGTGGTTCCGCTGTGATGTCCCCTACGGAAGTGCGCCGCGCCCTACTGCACAACTGAACCCGAGAAACCCCTCCAAATCTTGCCCGTACTTGGCTGTGGTCCCTCCCTATGGCAACGAGTTGACAGGACTCCCATGTGAGGTGGCCTCGTCGGCATGCAGCATGTGACACCTTGCAGCCAAGCACCTGACTGAATATTGAACCTGTCTTGAGAACTTTTGAGGAAAGCATGCTCAAACACAGCGCTGAACTCAGAAAGCAGATGGCAGCACACTGTTGGGGCCGGCATTCGAAGCCGCACTTTTAGGTCGGCATCCGTGTCCGGTTTAGAGGGCATACGGTCCTCTTAGTGCGAAAGGTATCAAAGTAACGGCCGTACCAGAAAACCTGAGTCAAAATTGACACAACAGCCAGAATGAAGCATGCAAGCATGACCGTTGTGCTTATAATACACTACGAACAGGATGCCCACCGAAACAAACCAATCTGAACTCTGACCCCCAATCGTGGAAATTGGCGATGGGTGGGTCAAACAACCCGAGCGCATCCTTGCTAATGAACCGTTGTACTCTCAACGTGTATCAACACCACCCGAGTTCGGTTTGCTTGTGCATAACAACGGCAGTGAAGGAGGTTGCATAGGAACACATGTCCAAACAGTTGACTTAGTGGGCCGGTCCGTGTCGTTCATTTGAGTAAACCTCTACTAACGTCTTTGTTCCCGAGCCGCAAAAGGAACATCGTAAAATTGAACCACATCGTACAATTGAAGCGCCACGCATACAAGGCCGTGTAGACTGCCGCCATGAGCACTCACACATGGGCTACAACTTGGGGGTGAGGGAATACTATTCCCAATGGAACACATAGCTCAGAACACATGACCTATGGATAGTACAACCCGAGATGGACCCAGCCACACAGCCATTTCGCAAGCGCTACAAGCCACGAGCCAAGGAGACACAAGCAAGGTCTCCTGAACGACGCACGAAACACACCGCACCGGACGCACACTAGACAGCTACTAAGCCTCTTCAACAAGGCATCCAAAGGACCCGCACGTATGACTCGCTAAACACGCCATGCTACCTTGGTGGGTGTTGGGCCACACCACCCCGATGCCTCCAAGCAGTGCGGCACGTGTTTGAGTCAATGTAAGAGAAGGCATTGTACCATGGCCTATGTGCACGCATACTAATATAGCTTGAACTTCGTTCCGCAGTTGGTGACCATGGAAGGACTAACTAGAGAGCAAGTCGAGATATGTGCCCGTGGGGTAAGGCAAATTAGCCTTGCATGCAACCCCCAAAGTCATGAAGTTAGCGGTTGGGGCTTCGTCACGGTGACTTCATGAACGGGCTCCCCAACTCTCACACCCGGTCCGTGTCGTTCATTTGAGTAAACCTCTACTAACGTCTTTGTTCCCGAGCCGCAAAAGGAACATCGTAAAATTGAACCACATCGTACAATTGAAGCGCCACGCATACAAGGCCGTGTAGACTGCCGCCATGAGCACTCACACATGGGCTACAACTTGGGGGTGAGGGAATACTATTCCCAATGGAACACATAGCTCAGAACACATGACCTATGGATAGTACAACCCGAGATGGACCCAGCCACACAGCCATTTCGCAAGCGCTACAAGCCACGAGCCAAGGAGACACAAGCAAGGTCTCCTGAACGACGCACGAAACACACCGCACCGGACGCACACTAGACAGCTACTAAGCCTCTTCAACAAGGCATCCAAAGGACCCGCACGTATGACTCGCTAAACACGCCATGCTACCTTGGTGGGTGTTGGGCCACACCACCCCGATGCCTCCAAGCAGTGCGGCACGTGTTTGAGTCAATGTAAGAGAAGGCATTGTACCATGGCCTATGTGCACGCATACTAATATAGCTTGAACTTCGTTCCGCAGTTGGTGACCATGGAAGGACTAACTAGAGAGCAAGTCGAGATATGTGCCCGTGGGGTAAGGCAAATTAGCCTTGCATGCAACCCCCAAAGTCATGAAGTTAGCGGTTGGGGCTTCGTCACGGTGACTTCATGAACGGGCTCCCCAACTCTCACACCCGGTCCGTGTCGTTCATTTGAGTAAACCTCTAGTGGTCGTGGGCACGTATGGAGAGCATCCAAAGTCCCATGTTTGCAAAAGTTACCTTTTTAGTGCACATCCCTAGTTTATGTGTGTATCTATTAGGGTTAAGCATGAACCTTACCACCTGTTTGGTGCAAAAGCCCACTTCTCAACTCTCGTCATGGGGTATTGGATCCATGCACCCAGCTGTAAAAGGGGCTTTCCTTCTGTTTTTTGTTTTAGGCCATAGAAATGGCTTCTCGTGAAGAAACAGGAGGAAGCGGCAATCCTCTGGCAGACTCCTCAAACTCCGGAGGGGGGTCATCATCGGCTCACGCTCTAGACACCGGCCCAAGTCCGATTCGGCGCAGTGACGTTTCGGTGTGCGGTGGTTTGGTTGTGTTGTGTTGGTCCCTTTATCTGTCTTTCATTTGGAATAGTCCGAAACGTGTTCTTTCCGTCTATTGCTTGCAACCTCCGTAGTCTCAGTACATCGCTAGTTTCAAGGCACCGCTACATTGAACCGGGAAAACGTATGGCTTTACATCTTTGAGTGCCGCAAGGGGAATCGGTATTTTTGCGATCGTCATGGTTTATTTGCTTCTTCCAACGCAAGGAATCGACTCAAACGCCTGGTTGCAGTCAGTGTGCTTGCAACCTTCATTCTATTCTCAGTCGTCTCAGTGCAGCCGTTTTAAGGCAAGGGGCCTCAGGCAGAGGGGGGGGGGGGTTATGGGGTAGGTGATCCGGATCATTTTTGATCCAAACACTAGGCAGTGGAAGGGGGGGGGGGGTTTATGGGGTAGGTGATCCGTGGATCACTTTTGGATCATTCTTGGACCATTTTCGACCATTTTGCTCATTGTACTTTCAACTCTGTGCCAATGGTCTTGTGGACTTGTGCATCATTTTTTGGAAGCCAAATTGTTGGAACAAGTGAATTTACATTTTTGGATCATTTATAACACACATTGTTCGTTCAATATGTTGCTTTGTACTTGCACTATGTCACACTTATGTTTGGAAGTTACGTTTTTGGATCATTTTTGTGAACATGAATTGGTGGATCATTTCTTTTTTGGAACTTACATTTTTGGATCACATTGTTGCCACACAAATTGGTGGATCATTTCTTTTTTGGAACTTAGTGAAACAAAAATGATCCAAAAATGTAAGTTCCAAGAAAGAAATTATCCACCAATTTGTGTGGAAAAAATATGATGCAAAAATGCAAATTCCAAAAAAGAAATGATCACCAATTTGTGTGTACAATTGGATCTGTGTGTCTGCATGGATGGTCCGGGAAATCCCGGATCATTTTGCTATGCAGTGGGGGGGGGGGGGATTTATGGGGTAGGTGATCCGTGATCCGCGGATCATTTTTTGGGGGGGTGGGGGGGGGGGGTTTGGACCCCCGCGGATCCAATTGTATCCAATTTGTGAGTGTCCATTTTTTTTTCGAATACACCGGTGTAAGTGGCTGTTTTTTGTTTCTCTTCCGCTCTTGTATTGCACTGCTGGGGCCCTAGGGAACGAAAACTGCCCGTGTCTTGCCACCTGACGAAGCAGTAGATTTTGAGACTTGATCAGAGATCAACGATTAAGTTGTCATTGCTTTTTTGGAACTTACATTTTTCGATCATTTATTTACACAAATTGGAGGATCAATATGGTGCTTTGTACTTGCACTATGTGTTACTGTTGCTACCCGTTGGATCATCACGTGTCTGCATGGATGGTCCGGGAAATCGTGGATCATTTTGCTAGGCATTTGGGGGGGGGGATTTATGGGGTAGGTGATCCGTGATCCGCGGATCATTTTGGGGGGGGGGGAGGGGGGGGGTTTTGGACCCCCGCGGATCAGTGATCCGCGGACTACCTACTGCACTTCAAACTTGTACTTCGGTTCGGTTCCACGTGCAAAACAAAACCATCACACAATGAATGAAGCTAGTTAGTTGCGTGCGCTTTTGCCTGTTTAATGCGGCGTGACCACGGATCTTTTTTTTGTCCCCCGCCGAAAGCATTGCACCAAAGCGGCCTGACCACGGGCGAAGCGTTCATGGCGAGCCGAAGTTCACCAAAGACTGCAAATATTGTACCCTTGTAAACCTATCACCGTGGAGTACATCGGCGATGCGCCGTCCGCCGTCATTAGTGGTCTGAATCTGAAACCTGCTGGTCTTACGTTGGCGCCTGCACCGACCACTCCTAGCAAACCACCAGCATCTCCGCGGCTTTCCGACTCACCGTCAATCCCTGGAGATGTACCTATGACTGACACGCCAGACGCTACCGAGGCCCGTTTCCAAGCTATTGAAGGCAATATTCAAGCGTTGAATGGAAAAATTGACGGCCTTGGCGGCCGTATGGATAACATGGCTAGTGACATTGTCAAGCAGCTTGCCGCTGCACGAGACCAAGACCGTTCAGAACGCGCTGACATGGAGACACCACAAGCAAAACGTTTTGCTGCTGCAGGTCATCCTGATTCCTTTCTCCCTAGACCAGATGAGCTAGCCTGCCCGGCCATCGGGAACGCTATCGCCTTCCCCGTGAAATGCTGCGTTGTGAACAGAGAGAGCCACGCTATCACTGTTGTGAACGTTGCGGACGCCGTTACGGCTGGCCCTGATGGACAACCACTTGTCCGCATTACTCCCTTGGACACCAAGGGCACTTTGCATCCAGAGTTTGCTACTACTATCACTACCAACTGCCTCTTTCTCCCTGATGACGCCACAAGATACCAAGCTGGTCTACAGGCCCTTGCAAAATAGGCACGGCGGGCTGAAGGCCTCTGCCCACACACTTCGCTGCTCGACCTTCGATGCGGTTGCGCGTGTACACACATCAACCACGATTCGTTGCATCTTACACATTCTCAGCGCGAATTTCTACACCTGTGGCATGTTCCACGCTGCCATTGGTCATGCCCATTCTGGTGCGCCTACTTTCCCCTGTCTGTACCCGACGCCACGTCCACGCTGCAGGACACGCTACAACAGGATCATTATGGCACCGGATTAGTGCCTTCCTGAACCCCCTCCCGGCGCAACGCCTTGCGCTCACCTGTCGCTTTGCATTACTGTGTGGCGCGGACGCCCTCCCTGGACATCAGCGCCTGTCCCAGGATGACCCCAGCCTGCCTCACCTTGCCCCCCTGTACTGGCGCCTCTCCACCCTTGCCCGCCGGGTATTTTCAGTCATCTCTTACCACACAGTACTCGCCTCCATTCATGCCCTGCATCGCAGTGTACCCTGTGAGCTCCTCCACATCGTCAGCCAGTACGCCTCCGCCCATGTGCCATGTCACCCCATGATCCTGTACCTGCCCCTGCCCCCACCCCCCTCCAAGAAACGCCCCCGAGTCCCACCACGGGAGCTGCAGCACATAAACCTGGATCTGGTCCTCCCCACTAGACGCAGGTCTCAGGCCCCCGACCCCCCGGGGGCGCTGAACAGGACTATGTGACTGTGTCGCGCATGCGACCAGTTGCGCCAGAAAAAAGCCGCAGATCCCGAAGTTGCCTGTTCCAAAGTTGATTTGAGAAATGCTCTTCTGTTTCTGTCAATGAAAATTCTATTTTCTGGTCTCTTTTTCTTTAATAGTGCTTGTTTGATTATTTGCGCTGCTTACGGCGTCATTTTCCACTATGATAGGCAACATGCTCTTTCCTATGTTGATCTGATTGTGTGCAAAACTGTCCGCGACCTGCTAGTACTTGGATAATGAAGGAATGTCACGAAAATCGGGACCACGTGTGTTCTGTTGAGTAATGCAACGTCAAGAGACACTGTCACTTGTATTTGCGCACAACGCTCGCATGCAGGTTCATGGCCATCTGAAGAGTGCTTTCTTCTGTGTCTTCGTTTGCTCACGCCGCCTAGCTTCGCTAGAATACACTGTTCCAAACCCAGGGTGCTGAACACTGCACTGATGCACCATAGGCCTGGGAAAGGTCAGAGTGCACAACATGGATGCCAAGGCAAGCTGAGTACAATGGGATAGGTGCGCTGAGGCACATCAAAGGGAAAAAAAAAACAGAAGATGCAGCCACATAGATATATGAGTGGACTGATGCAGTCCACAAAAACCTGGAGGGTGCTGAAAAATGACTGCGAGACATGGGGGGGCGAGGAGAGAGGGGCTGGGGAGGGGGGGGGGGGGGGGGCAGAGACTGACATTTGAAGGAAACCACCGATCCTTCGCGGCTACCACCCACCACCGGTTTTGTTCGGCACTTTTCCCGGTTCACCCCACGGTTCTTCCGCAAGGTGATGTTGTCATCATTAGATTGGAACCCAAGACCTCGAGCAAAAGGGCAAGGCTGTGGCGGCAAAGAGCAAGGCGAATGACGCCGCAGAAATTGCGGCGGTCATCAACCGCCTGGACCGCAACAACGACGGCATCGTTGAGGCCCTAGAAATTTATCACGTGGTCAAGGAATTTGCTGACAAGGACGCCGCGAAAGAAGCTGCAAACCGCATCTTGAAGTTCACGACTATCATGTTTGCAGTCTTGTTGACAATTTCGGTGGTGGTCAATTGCGTTTTCTTGTTCGTTGTGGTGGACAGTTTCACAATAGTCTCGGTGAGTGGTACCGCCATGATCTCCCGTGAGTCTGGGGCGGCCCTACACGTGGACCCGGCGAGTTTTTCGGTGATGCCGCACGAGGTACCATCAGAGGAGGAAGAGCAGGTATCCTGTTCAAAGAAGGATGGCACGTGCTGTATCCAACACTCGAGACCACATGAAAGCTTGCTCTTAAACAATCCATCGACGGTTTGAACACCTGACTTGCACGTAGCACATCTGGGATCGATCCCCAGCAGGGGAGGGTTTGTTCACGAGCAAGCCAAGGAATTTTTGCACGGAGCAACAATTGCATGGACTGCATGGATCTTTCCGCTGCCCTGCTCTTGCATGACCCCGTACCACTAGGTCCCTAACCGCCGGAGACTACTCCCGAACGATGGCGCTGGGGTTGGCAACACCAGCGCGTCCCAATTGCTGGGCGAAGTGTCTGCTTTAGTGGACGCGCAGGGCATGTTCGTGCAGACGGCGCCCCTTGTTGGCGACAACGGGGCCATGATTTCGGCAGACGGCCGCCCCGTCGCCACCGCCCCTGTCAAATTCGAGACAGACAGCGACGAGTTTGGGGGTCTGCAAGCGCTGTTTGATATGGATTCTGAAACACGCAACGCCATCGAGACCATCACTTTCAATGATGGCGAGGAGTCGGAGCTGGAAATCGCTCTGCAGGTCTGTCGGCAGTGCCGGTTGGGATCACTGCTGACCATTTTCGCCTGGGATGCACAATCTGCCGATGCAGCACGGGCAGCTCTACTATTTTCAGTTCAACGAAAAGCAGGCAGGTCTGGTCAAGATGGGCCGCTGAATGCGCAGACCACCAACGTTCGAACCCGCGGGCTTTCAGGGTGGTATCATAATTGCGGGGCATTTGGCTGGCGGGTCACATGATCATGTGTGACCAGGCAGACGCTCGTGACACGTCCGAGCTGGACCCCGATCTGGCCAACAACGGGAGATTGGGGGATATGTCCTGCACAACGCGCACTGTGCGCACACTCTGCAGCCAATCAGCACCAAATGTCCCAAATGAAACCCATTTTTTTCGAGGAAGCTCAGGACTGGAATCGAGCACCAGTGTCTCCTGCGGATCAGTAGGCGCATAAACCCCTGGTGAAGCACAGAAAAGGGGTGTGTGTGTGTGTTTGTGTGCAGGGGGGGGGGGGGGCGATGGGCAGTATGCGAGATGCGAGGCTGGGCTGGGCGGGGCTGGGCTGGGCTGGGCTCAACCTCCACCAGTCAATCGGTACTGCCTGCGGGGCAGTGCTGTATGCCTCTGCTTTCCACAGCCAACGCTTCGCGGTGAGCTGCTGCGACTCGTCACGCTTATCCACTTTCAGAAAGGCGCCTTGCCGCCGATGGTCATGCCTGCTTTTTGACTGTCTGGTCGGCCTGATGAGATCTTTGCACTCAGCGCCTTTGTAGTGCCTGTTTGTCACATTCTGCGTGTGTTTGTGTGCAACGCAATGCCAAAGGTAACCAGCAAAGCTCCACAGTGTCAAAAACACTTAACCTGTAGTTCAGGGCATGGTCCACCATCCTGGTTCATGTTTCGGGCACCCCATTCTACAGAATTCCAAAGGGGTGTGTGGCATGGACACGTTGCGCTAGAGGGACCCAGACAGATAAAATAGGTGCCATGTCTGCGAGCTTCCCTCCCCCACCCGGACGCAAGCGACCATCAGCTCACAGGAAGCAAGGCCACACAGGGCGAGGCAAGCCCATTCACTGTTCATTGTTTGCATTCCTCGTCCCAAGCCACTGGGGAAAAGTGTGAACAGGGTAACGCCTCTTAAAGCTACCTACAACATCCCTAACACTTGAGCTGGACGCTGCAGCGCTGCAGTCACCAGTATATGCCTCCAAAAACAATTCATCACAGCCCTCCAGGGCGCTTTGAAGCGTCCTTGGAGCGACTGTGGCTTGGTTGGAGTTAAGTGGGCATGCTAGGTCTTATGCACATGCATTCCTCCCTCTGTGGCGGGCTGATGCCTGGTCGTGGGTACATGTACGCCCCCATGGGGGTCTGTTTCCACAGTGGTAGGGAGCTTGCTGGCGCCCACACCCATGGTAAAACCTGCTGCAGGTCGATACCTGGTTTGTAGGTTGGTTGGGGTGGCCCCCACCTTGCATACCTCCACCCCCATACGGCAGGGATGGCCGGCTCGATCAGCAAATGAAATCCAAAGACCTTACACCCCTTGGGGTCACAACAGGGGAAAGAGTGCCCAATCCCATATTTAGGAGGGAATCGCTTGGGGCAGTACAGTGTGACCTTATACAGTGACAGCATAGAGTGACGGCATAGAGTGACTGCATAGGGAGGTGTCTGCACAAATCGGCACGACATGGCTGCTGTTGCATGTCTCACAGTCCTATGAATACGAAGAGGTGTGGATGTATGACAATTTTGTGATCTACAACGATGAAGACCGCGAATTGGAGCGGGACGTCATCTTCACGTCCGCCGTCTTCATGTTTACCATCAAGACCGGCCACCATCAGTTCCCGTATCTGGTCATCTTCGAACTGGTGAAGTTCGATGGCACGGAGGAGCAGGCTGAAGTGGACAAGCTTCACAAATTCGACCTCGTGGACGCCGAAGGGTTGAAGCAGTACAACTGGACAGGGGAGCCGGTCTGCCATGCATCGTTAGCAACCCCGCCCCACCCTCGTGCGCTCGCTGTCATTTTGTCACCCTCAACCCACATGATGCTCTTGTGTGCCATATATGGCATGCAGTCGCCCCCCTACCTTGGAGGTATGGTGGGGGTATGGGGGGGGGCATTTACCCGTGCACACGAGAAGGCCTTAGTCGACATCTTCGACCCTGTCCAACCCTTACGCCATGCCCTGACCGATCCTGATTCAGATTCAGGTGTCCCCTGATTCATTCATTGCCTCAGTACGAAGATGATGAAGATTCGGCCTCCACCGATGCAACTGGCCGCAAGCTGCTGATTCTCAAGGATATCTGTACAGGCCCCTGGTAATCCTCGTTGTCCTTCCCTTTGCGTCTACTCTGAACGCACTGCCCCTTGCCCCTTGCCCTTTGCAGCAGTGAGCCACCGAGACTTGCCTGGGAACGTTGCGCGTGGTTGTGCAAAGGGGGGGGGGCGAGGTTAATGCCGCATGGATCCTTAATGTCTTGACCACCACAACCCGCCGCCATGGAGAAACAGAAATGGGGGGGTCAAGACAGCGGCTTCGCGGTCCTTCAGGAGAAGATCGACACTGCATCATGCGGTGAAGAATAAACGGGTGGCTGTCCAGGGCCCCGTAAAGAAACCACAGATGGACTATATGTCACCTACGGGGGCGAGTCACCCGCACGCACGTACAATGCTTCCTGCGCAGGCGTGTGGACAGAGGACAGCGGGGGATTCGCCCCGTGCACACTGCATGGGGAAAATCACTGCGGCAGGCAATTGAACGCGCTGCAGGGGACACGCAGGACATCCACGTGCGCAGCGAACAAACAAGCGGGTCATGCGTTCCCCCGTCACAGGCTTACCCCAACGGGGGCCGAAAAGATACAGACCATGGGATGAAGACCCTAGCGGTCCGCCGCACCAAGACAGCGGACACGCGCCGAGGATCACGATCCATTGAAGCGGCCGCGGGCCCGCCAAGATGCGAGAAATGGCCCGTCTGCCAAGCGACCTCACATGAGTGCCCGTGTGCATGGGCGGGCCAGCCCCGGAAAACACCTGAACGCGCACGCCGAGAGGGTCTGGGCCATGGTTGGGGGGGCAGGCGCGGAAGGGGCAGCCAGCTGCTGCCTGATGGCATGCGCGCCAAGATGCAGCCACCAATTGCCATCCCTAACCCTCCTTAGCAAGCCAATGCTGGGCTCCCTCCTAAACATGATATTCCCCTGCAAGCTCACAGCATACACACGCGCGCGCGTGTGCGCGCGAATTGTGCTGGGGGGAGAGGGCTATTCTTAACAGCGCGGCTTTCCTGTTCTGCGTTGGATTTGCGACACAAATGAGCAACTGCTCCGCACTAAGGGGCAGTGCAAGGTCACGCCGCACACGAGCATTGTTCTGGCCAATGGGCAACCGCACGCCTGGCCCTGAACTGGCAACCAGCCAGACCAGACCAACGCAACACTCTGGTCCACGAGACATCAATGGGTGTGAGACATGCATTCCTCTTGTGCCCGTGCAGGGCTCCCGAATAAAAGCCCTGACCGTCTTTGCAATGCATCCAGGACTTTGTTCGGGTTGGGCTTTGGCTGCAGGTGCAAGGGCAGGCTCACGCGGCCTCTTCGTGCCACGTACCACCGTAGCATGCCCGGGCGGCCCGTCGAGTGCGGGCTCCACCGCGCTGCAGTAGGGGTGTGTCATGTGTCTGTGAGAACTCTCACTGTCTCTTGGAACGGCCGTCTTTACTGGTCATGATGCTTGATCTTTGTGGTACTATGGCTTGAAACATCTGGAAACCACCACCAACGAGGTCAAAGAGCCCAACGAGCTTTTGGTCCACATCCCGTCAATCTCCACCCACCCCCTCCCCAGGGAATCGCTTGAAGGGGGGGTGGGGGTATCCCCGTCCCCCCTCCCCACTGCACTGACTCTTCCCCAAAGGCATTCCCATACCCCAACACCCGCCCCAACCGCATTTCCAACCGCCAGAAACCGCCTCCCCCAACCGCTTTCACATCGCCTGTGACCGCTCTGCAACCGCTCTGGGACTGCCCCGATGGCCCCCCACTCCCCTTCAAGCAAAGCCCTGCCCCTCCCCACCATTTTTTCCTCTCAGCAATTCCCTGAAGAACAAGATATCGGAGCTCGAGGGCAAGATCCGCGACGCCGTGAACAAGGCCGCCTCGGCGGTGTCGAAGGTCCGCAGCTTCGTCAACCTCGCGGTCAACTCCCTCAAGAAGGTGGGCCAGGCCGTGGGGAAGATCGACCAGCTGCCCGGCCTGATCTCCGGCCTCCCGAACGAGATCATCAAGCTGGTCAAGACCGCCATCCCGTGGCTGCCCTTCTCCGGGGGCCCCCTGGTGATCCTCATCACCAAGGCCATCAACGAGTTCCTGCTCCCCGCCCGGATGTGCATCCCCTTCACGGCGTGCCTGCCGGACGACATCAAGCCCAAGCTGGACGGGCGCCTGCCCTGGCGCAACGACCCCTACGTGTGGATCAAGGTCGTGCTGCAGCCCCAGGGCCTGACGTCGGCCGGTACATTGGGGGAGGGGGGTCAAAAACAGTCAAACGACACCGGCAACAGCCAGCACAGCCCCAACACACCAAATACTGGGCTCCGCGAATGCGGAAACGACACCAGCAGGAGCACCGGCCGCAGCGGCCGACAGAAAGCAGCGACCCGACGCAACATGCGGAGGGAAGAACGGGTGACTGTCCAGGCCCCCGTAAAGAAACAACAACGCGACGGAATGTCACACAGGGGGGGATTTCGGGGGCAGTCAATTTCGTGTGGGGACTTTCGCGTTTCAAATGGGCCGCGCGTTTTGCCGCACAAAATCCGGGGCGTTCCGCGAAGTGGGCACCTGTGGCTAGGCTCCGCTGAGCCTGCCCTACGCATCACAGCATTTCCGGGAGCGTTCGCGAAATTTGCCACACAAAATCCAGCCGCGAAACTTCCTGCAGCGAAATTTACCAGCGCAAATTTGACTTGGCACGAGCCCCCCCCCTCCCTGTCAATTGCTTTGGGTGGGCCAGGGGGTTGGGGGGCGGGGGGGGGGGGTGCACCCCGAGTTTGGTTTCAATGGAACTGGGTGCAAAAGGTGCTCAGGGTCAGTGCCCCCCCTGGGACACACCTGAAGCAAGTTGCTCACAAGACTTTCAGTCAGGGGGACCATGATGATCCTGCAGAGGTGGGCTCATTGATTCCCAGCAAGGGGGGCGGCCGGTTCGAATGCAGACAATCCCCCCGACCCCTCCAGACCCCTCCAAGGTCTCGTACCTGCCTTTCTGCTATTTGAGATTTTTGGGGAAACTGCTGCCGCCGCAGACGGCGAAGAATTTTTTTGGCTTTTCGGAGGTGGTAAAAAGTTGTTTTTGCACCCGATGTGTTTATATTCAAAATGCTCAGATGTTTGTTCAGAATTTAAAATGGGCGAAAAACAGCAAAAAAGAATTGACCCCCGACCCGACCTCCAGGTCAGACCTTGGCTGCTGCGAGCCCTGAGCTGATGGGTGAAGAAAATTTTTTCGAAAAAAATTTTGTACCCCATTTGTGTATGTTCAAAATGATCAGCGCGTCATCGGAATCATTTTGAGGTATGTGTGTTGGGGTACCCAGCGACCCCCCATCCCCCAGGTGCCCTCTGAGAGCCCCCCCCCACCAACGTCCACCCTTCCGGACCCCCAAAAGTTCTACGACACGGTCAATATTCAAACAGGCCGCCCCCCTTGATTCCCAGTGTGAAATCGTGACCAGGGAGTTGGCAGTCCTTACTCCGTTGCCCAAAGGGTCGTGGATAAGAGCAGGGAACCTCTTGTCACTCTTTCTCTCAGAAAGGCACTGAGCCTCCATGACTGCTTTATTATTATGGCCTGACGAGATGTTTTGATCAGTGCCTGCCTGTCTGCCACCCTCAGTGGGCCGGTTCTTTTGATCACTGTCACATGGGGTGTGTGTGTGTGTGTGCTCAAACTATGGGGGAGCCTTAAGCGCAGTGCGCGCGCAGTGCAACTATTTGGGCGTCTGGCCGTACTAGAGACCCATACTTTGAGATACTAGGCACACATTGATCTATTGTGCTTGCACATATGCTACAGGACTTCATACCCCTCTCCTCCTTTCTTAGACACACTTTCTTCATGGATTTGAGTCTTGGCGATCGGGTGTTCTACACCCGCTCCAACGGCGTGCGAGTTCCTGCCACGGTGGTTGGGATGGCGGGAGATGGGCTCATCCACTTGGACTACTACCAAGATGCACTACGGGTGGTGAATCGCCAATGCAAGATGGAGTCCATGTGTACTTAGTTGACAACAGAACAGAAAGACAGTTGTCTGTTCTTGAGGGTGGCGTCATGGTTTTTCCAGTTGTGCATGATGAGTGTTATGTGAAGGGAAGGTAGTTTGCAACTTTCTTGACCTGGGGCAGTTTGGGTCGCCGAATTCTAAGGGCGTTTCCAAGGGGTTTGCTTGGGGGCTCTTCGAGGGGAACATAGTCTAAAAGTAGCGCGCAGTGCGCGCGCAGTGCAAAGATTCCCCCTATGATGTCCAACATTCCTACGATCGTACAGGGCGTTGAAGCACAAAGGGCCGAAACGTCCCAATCAACAACTTCTGCCAATGTCCAATGCGTTGTAAAGGATGTGTTTCAATCTGCAGGGCTGTGCATTACAACGGTCCTCTTGTGGATCCCTCTAGCAAGGCAGGACGGGGCTTCACGTCCCAGAACTCCTTCGGTGCCATCCTGGTCCACACCCTCCACCCTATCCACGGCCCCCACAGCCCCGCCCTCACGCCATGTGATTCCAGTTGAAACTCAATCCAGTGGCTTGCATTGAGATTGGCAACTTCGAGCTGGACCCCAACCCCTGGAATGATTTCCTCAAGGCGGCCCTGGACATCATCACCCCCATCCTCGGGAAGGCCTTGGACGGCTTGAAGAGCGAACTGGAGAAACCACTGAACGAAATCAAGAAGGTG
Source organism: Eutreptiella sp. 'Long Island Sound 2002' (assembly GCA_964036045.1). NCBI lineage: Eukaryota > Euglenozoa > Euglenophyceae > Eutreptiales > Eutreptiaceae > Eutreptiella > Eutreptiella sp. 'Long Island Sound 2002'. Next base: position 1,687,538 of record OZ038398.1, read on the forward strand.
TGTGCACAAGCACACGCACCCGTGTGCGCGAAGAGCGAACCGAGCAGCAGACCTGTTGCCTGGGCGTGGCCATTTTGTCAGGTCGCAAGTCAAAAAGTGTGGCCCGCGCTTCTGTGGACAGCGGAGGAAGTAGGACAGCCCCGGGCTGATGTGTTCAGCGTTTGCTGGGCGAGGGATGCTCAGCGACGGCAGTCGGGGGGGGGGGGGGTTGTGGAACACATCCACCCAAGCCAACACGCCCCTCCCGCGAAAGAATTCTACTGCAGTCGGCGCTCTGAGCCACCGGGCCCTGAGCCACCCGTCCTCTCCCCCAAGCCCCTTTGCGGGGTGGGCCGGAGTGTTGTGGGCCCGGTAAGGCCGATAATCCCGTGGGCGAGCTGACCCTGCTGACACACGCTGGTATCCCTCTGTAATATGAGGACCACGAGTGCTACCCCTCCCGTCCCCTCTCCGTTTCTATCGATGAGGTGCTGTCCGTGACGGAAAGGCAAGCAACGGCAGTGGCAGGACACCGCACCCTTTCTCGTGCACGGCGGTACTGTGCGGGGCGGTGGACGTGGCACTTGAGCCGGACCTGGCGGCACCTGCGCAGGGAGGCACAGGTCAGGGGGAGGCCCACAACACTCCGGCCCACCCCCCAAGGGGCTTTGGGCAGTGGCTCAGGGCCCCGTGATGGCGCAAGGCGCCGAAGGCAGTAGAATTCTTTCGCGGGGCGGGTGTTGTCCGCAAGCCCCCCCACGCCCGTCGCTGAGCATCCCTCGCCCAGCACACAAACGCTGAACACATTAGCCTCTGCCCTGCGGAGCCCAGCGCATGAACAGGCATCCCAGCACTCAAACGGGCTCAACAACACATCAACCGCCTGATTGTGGAACCCCGGCGCATCCCAGCGCGCAAAGAAGCCCAACCCATCAACAGGGAGGGGGCCGCCCCATGTGCCGGCCCCCTCCCTGTGGAGCCTGGCACATCAAGCAGCCTAACACGCCCTGTGACGCAAGCCGGCTCAACACCTCAATCTCCTGAATGTGGACCCCGGCACCGAAACAGCTCCTGATTGTGGGGCACCGCACAACAACTTGCTCCACACATTTGGGCACGCCGGTTTGTATCGGCAGAAAAGTGGGGAGGATGCGGGGAGGATCGGGGAGGATGCGGGGAGGACCGGGGAGGATGCGGGGAGGATCGGGGAGGATGCGGGGAGGACCGGGGAGGATGCGGGGAGGATCGGGGAGGATGCGGGGAGGATCGGGGAGGATGCGGGGAGGATCGGGGAGGATGCGGGGAGGATCGGGGAGGATGCGGGGAGGACCGGGGAGAATGCGGGGAGGATCGGGGAGGATGCGGGGACAATCGGGGAGGGCCCTTGGTTGCCTGCTGCGGCGGGCCCGGTGGTGGCGGTGTTATGCCGCAACGCCGCGCTGGTTGCTGCCTGGGCTGGGGTGCGTGTTGTTGTGCTGCCTTCAGGTCGCCAACGAGGTCAAGGGGGCCCTTGGGTCCGTCAAGAACTTCCTGGAGTCCATCAAGCTCTCGCACAAGCACCGCCGCATGCTTGCGGAGGGCGAGGCGGACGTTGAGGAGTGGCCGAAGATGCAGGCGCTGCACGCGCTGCCGCCGCCGGAGACGATCGTGGACCATGAGCTGCACGCGATGCACGATCACGTGGAGCGGTCCATCATGAGCGCCCATGTGGAGGGCATGCGGAAGTTCCGCGAGATGCAGCCCGAGGCGTTTGATGTCAAGAAGCTCATTCTTATCAAGAACATGAAGCTCAAGTTTGACCAGGTGCACCCCGCTTTGGTGGGGAAGTTGGGGGAAGGTGGGCCCCTTCCGGGTGCGGATCGGGGCCGCGTTTTGAACCGGGGACGTCGGTTTCGCTCAGAGAGGGCCAGGCACCAACATCGGCATCCGGGAATCGAGAACAGCGGAAGCCCGCGGAGTGCCGTGGGCAGCGAGATGCACGATAGCCCCTGGCCACCCACTCGCCGGCCCTCAATTTTCTGCAACCCATGCACGGGCCGCATGAATACAGACCTGTGGCTGTGTGCAATCAGGGGGGGGGCGTTTCTGCGGAGAACGACAGCATGGGGGGTTTTACATAACCCCCCCCCCTTTTTTCGTTGGCCAAAATTTTAAGGCAAAAGTAGGGTTTTCACATAACCGAAACCCCCCCCCTTTTTGGGGGAAGGGTTTGCTTAGCGCACCTCACACTACCACTATATAGGATTTCTGACCACTTGTGAGCCCCTAAGAAGGCAGGGGTGAGGTAGCCAATTCGCTTTGTTGCGTGGCCCCTTGAGTTGGGGTTTTTTTTTTTACTAGGTAACAGTTTACTAGGTTCACTAGATTTTACTAGGTATTGGGAACCTAGTAAAAAAACGTTTTTCTTTCTAGTAAAAAAGAAAATGTTTTTTGCTAGGTTACTAGGTAGCCACTTGTGGGCCACTTCTGATTCTGTCCCCCGCTCTGAAGCGGTGGGGACCCCCTAGGCGGCAGGGGTTATGTAGCCACCTCGCCCACTTGTGGGCCACTTCTGATTTTGCCCCCCGCTCTGAAGCGGTGGGGACCCCCTAGGCGGCAGGGGTCATGTAGCCACCTTGCCCACTTGTGGGCCACTTCTGATTCTGCCCCCCGCTTTGAAGCGGTGGGGGTCCCCTAGGCGGCAGGGGTTATGTAGCCACCTTGCCCACTTGTGGGCCACTTCTGATTCTGTCCCCCGCTTTGAAGCGGTGGGGATCCCCTAGGCGGCAGGGGTTATGTAGTCACCTTGCCCACTTGTGGGCCACTTCTGATTTTGCCCCCCGCTCTGAAGCGGTGGGGACCCCCTAGGCGGCAGGGGTTATGTAGCCACCTTGCCCACTTGTGGGCCACTTTTGATTCTGCCCCCCCGCTCTAAAGCGGTGGGGACCCCCCAGGCGGCAGGGGTTATGTAGCCACCTTGCCCACTTGTGGGCCACTTCTGATTCTGCCCCCCGCTTTGAAGCGGTGGGGACCCCCTAGGCGGCAGGGGTTATGTAGCCACCTTGCCCACTTGTGGGCCACTTCTGATTTTGCCCCCCGCTCTGAAGCGGTGGGGACCCCCCAGGCGGCAGGGGTTATGTAGCCACCTTGCCCACTTGTGGGCCACTTCTGATTCTGCCCCCCGCTTTGAAGCGGTGGGGACCCCCTAGGCGGCAGGGGTTATGTAGCCACCTCGCCCACTTGTGGGCCACTTCCGATTTTGCCCCCCGCTCTGAAGCGGTGGGGACCCCCCAGGCGGCAGGGGTTATGTAGCCACCTTGCCCACTTGTGGGCCACTTCTGATTCTGCCCCCCGCTTTGAAGCGGTGGGGATCCCCTAGGCGGCAGGGGTTATGTAGCCACCTTGCCCACTTGTGGGCCACTTCTGATTTTGCCCCCCGCTCTGAAGCGGTGGGGACCCCCTAGGCGGCAGGGGTTATGTAGCCACCTTGCCCACTTGTGGGCCACTTTTGATTCTGCCCCCCCGCTCTAAAGCGGTGGGGACCCCCCTAGGCGGCAGGGGTTATGTAGCCACCTTGCCCACTTGTGGGCCACTTCTGATTCTGCCCCCCGCTTTGAAGCGGTGGGGACCCCCTAGGCGGCAGGGGTTATGTAGCCACCTCGCCCACTTGTGGGCCACTTCTGATTTTGCCCCCCGCTCTGAAGCGGTGGGGACCCCCCAGGCGGCAGGGGTTATGTAGCCAGCCACCTTGCCCACTTGTGGGCCACTTCTGATTCTGACCCTTGCCCACTTGTGCTACTTTGGAAGGCACAACGATTGCACATCCGTCGGCCATGGGCTTGAAGCACACCCAAGGTGCGACGCTTAGTGGGGAACTCTTGTCGTAAGTTCGTAAGTTGGTAAGTTCAGAAGATTGAAAGGACGCCATTGAATGGCTGCTGCAGTGGACGGGGCTATAGGGGGCAGAATTTAGGTCCCTGGGACCCATGGCAAGCATCGGATGTTTGAATTTTTGAGTTTTGAATTGATTGTGCATGATTCCGCAGGTGGGTGGTTTTCAGGGTTGTTACCTGGATAATAACCGTAATAATTGGCGCTGTGCGCGCGCTGTGCGAAAACGCCCCCCAAGTACTGCCTCATGATCGTAGCAGAGCCATACGATGGAGTGAAGGCTTGCGACTTGCGGCTTGCAGATGATGTACAATGTTGCCTCTTTTGTGATGTGGCAGTGCCCTTGCGCATAATGTTGGACCACGTGGCAGAGCACATTGCTAAAGGTGACGCCGTGGTGGATGCACGCCACCGTGGAAAAGCGGAGCCATGTGGCTTTTGCGGTTGTTCCACCGGGACTTGCGAAACCACGGTGAATGGGACGAAGGTGTGCACCAACTGCCCTTACCGGTATAGCTTCAAGTACAAGAAGGCATTGCAAAAGAAGCGCAATGTCCCACGGAAGTGTCCGGTTCCGATGTGCCCCGCATCCCCATTCACATTGAATATCAAGTACCCCGTGCGGCTCGTGCATCCCGGCTTGGACCCCGAAACAATTGAAGTAAGTGATTGGGCAGATTGCCCGGCGTGCTCGGAAGACAAAGGCGGAGAAAGGAGAAAAGGTGCGGCGGATTACCATTCATGTGGACAAGCAAGCGGAGGAAGGCATGGGACAAGCCACAACCACGTGTGATGAAGGAGGGGACAAATATGGCACACAACGACCTACAAGTGAGGCCGATGAAGATTGGCGTCCAGAGCGTGGCGCGTCCGATGAGTCAGACAGGTCCGACACGGATAGTTCGTCAACGACCAATTCTAGTAGTGGTGGGACGTCCTCTACATCATCGGAGTCTAGTTCCGAAAGCAGCAGTTCGGACAGCAGTGCCAAAGTGGTCGTCGCGATAGGACACAAGAAAGTGTACAAGAAGACCGCCAAGCAACCCCGCCGGCAAGGCAAGCAAGCGAAAAGTGGGAAGGCACCTGTGGCAGCTTCAGTGGCACAGAAGCGACAAGCACCAGAACGGAAGTCGAGTAGCGACTCCAAAAGGCAACGGAAGTAGAAGATTACGTGAGGTGCACAAGCAGGTGCATAAGACGTTACGCTATGGCGGGGGGCTTGGGACCAATGCAGTGCAAGCGGTGCCTTGAGGAAATGGAGATTGAACTGAAAGTGGTAGATGGGTCTTACTGCTAGGAAGTTTTTTGGGGGGGGGGGGGTGCGAAGTGCATGCGGTTCCGTGCATTGCCGCGAGACACACAACAACACACAACCATAGCGTGACAGACGATGTACTTGTTGTTGGCACAACCTAAGTTCCGGGATTGGGCACACCGTGAAACACGAAACGACTCGAAACGACCGCATTGTGGGATTGGGCACCCCATGAAGCGGTGCTCCGAAATGCGAAACAATTCGAAACGACCGTATTGTGGGACTGGACACCCCATGAAGCGGTGACGCGAAACGCGAAACGTGACGAAACGTACGTTTTGCAAGATTGGGCACCCTCTGAGGCACCCTCTTCGGTGTTGGGCCGCACCGAAGAGAAATCGTCCATGGCCCCCCCCCCGGCAGGGGGTGTGGGCGGCTACAACCACCATTGCATTGGTGAGGAGGTAGAGTGGAGGCCTCCATTGTTGTATGCTAACCCCTTAGGCCACCGCGTCCCTGCCACACCTGATATGTGAAATAGCAGCATCAAGTAAGCATGCAAAGATCCGTCACTTTTGAAGCAAGACAGCCCCAAATTTCCTTCTGCATGCCCAAAAAATGGGGAAAAACGCACTTGTGCACATCCAAGGTAACCCCCCGCGGCGCGTTTTGGAAAATTTCAGTTGCGCGCAAAAGGGGTAAACCCCCCCCCCTTTTTTCGAAGTGGCCAATTTTAGGCAAAACCCCATGACTTCACATTTCGCAGAAACGCCGGCCCCCTGTGTGCAATGTCGTCGTGCAAACTTGATGTTGCATGCCGCCTGCCCCTTCTAGTTGCTGGGCAAATTGCAAAGCATGGCAGATCGCAATTGTACGTAAGGACGAGCACTTACAGTTTGCGAGCCCCTGCTGGAGTCCCCCTGCTGGAAGATCCCGGCAAAAAGAACAACATCGAGGTTGGTGATGGTCTTGGGGATAGTGATGTGTCACCTTGGTTGTAACCGCTCGGGCTCTGGCTCAATATGGGACTTACGGAAGCTACTGTGGACATGCCACTTGTGCTGCCGCTGGTTGACGTGTAAGGCGAGGCTGGGCCGAATGGCTGTGAGTTGCATGGGTTTTGCGGCTTTCAAGTTCCCAAGCAGTTGCCTCACATGTTGCCACAGGTATTGGACACGTGGTTCCAGTTCCGCTTCCCGGCTGCACACATGGTCAAGGGGAAGCTGATGGGCGGCGAGAAGACTGAGGACGGGGGCGAAAAGCCCAACATCGATTTGGAGAAGGAGATCCCGACCCCGTTCCCGGGCGTGGCCATCAAAGTGGCGCTCGAGGCCACGGTGGCGTTCCCGTACCAGTTCATGGCCGGCGGCGCCGTCAACTTCACGGTCTATGTGAAGCTGAACAACTTGTTCGCGGAGCTGCGGATCGTGAATAAGGAACCCAAGATCGCCCACGCCTCTGGTGTGTGCTCTGACGCCTCTGGCCCTGAAGGCAGGGGCGGCTCGTGCTTGGCACAGACCGCTCACTTGTTTGGCCCGGTCCTGGGGACAGCGCGGATACTCACAAGAGGTTGCAAAAGGAGGGGACGGTGCGAATTTTTTCAACCTGGACCAGCTGACTTCATGGTGGATCCTGCGACAGAGTCATGTTTTGCTCAATACCGCAAAGAAGAATGCGCGCCTTTTCCCACCCAGACCCACGAAGTTGGGCCCAAATCTATGTAACACCGAAAACCTAAAATCCATCACTTGTTGCAGGAGGGACCAGCGAATTATTGCGGACTCCCCTGACTGTGTGCTGAGGCGGCCTCCTTCTTCCTGTGCGCGTGCATGTGTGGATGGTGTGTGTGTGTGTGTGCGCGCGTGCGTGCACGTGCGCTGAAGGCGCTGTTCCGAAAAGGCAACGGCCGGGAGACGTGCGCATTGGTAGGGTGGGCCCGGAAACTGAACCCCAAACTAAGCCTGAATCCCTGTTTTGCTTTTGGGACAGCGTCACCACAGACCTGGTGACGTGTCGTACCCCCAAAGTGGTGAGCAGCAAAAGAGCACTGTAATGGTGTTGCCGCTTTGCTTGCGGGGGGGGGGGGGGGGGCTGACCAGCCCAAAACGTGTGTGTGTGTGTGTCTGCTGTCATCGTATCCGACAGCACAGTGTGTGTGTGTAATGCCCCAATGAGGGTGCATTCCCCTGCTCTCTAACACTGGGGTCGACTGTTTTGCTGGTACCTTGCTGAAGTTACATGTTTCCTACCCCCCGTCCCCTTGCATGACCGCTGTCATCCGCAACCTTGATGGGCCTGACGCAGCACCAGGGTAGGGGCAGGGCCGGGCAGGGCAGGAGTTTTGACATTTTGCTGTGTTCTGTGCAGGCTTCTGGTCCAGCGATGCTGCCAGAGGCCGCCCTTCGCTTCATGGAGGTCACGGTGCATCCCCCACGATGCGTACCCATCTCTGCCCATTACCTGTGCTGCAGAAAGGCGCCTATTGGCGTCGGACATGGTCTGTCCTGTTTGACGATCCAAATGACGAGGATTCTGACACTCGGAACCCGCGTTGTGCCCGTTTGTCTTGCAATCGTGTGTGTGTGTGTGTGGGTGTGTGTGTGTCTGTGCGCCTACTCCCTCACAAAGGCGCCTATTGGCGTTGGACATGCTTTGTGTTGTTTAACTGCCAACTGACGAGGATATTGACATTCAGGCCCGGCGTTCTGCTGCTCGTTTGTTTGTCTCACAACCGTGCGTGTGTGTGTGTGTGTGTGTATCCACCCGGTCACAGGGGGAACAGCTCCAGAAATGGATGTCCACGCCTGTGTGCCCCTGCCCCCATGAAATGCGGCGTTTGCCCTATCGTCTGGTCCCGGATTGGTGAGATACAGGGGAACGGGGATGGGAGGGCACTGACCATGCCGGGTGATGCTGTTTCTGCGCTCATCAGATGCCGCACCAAGCGGAGACCTGCGGGCGCATGATGGAGCTGCTGACCCGCTCTGCTTTCCTCATCCAGAAAGGCGCCTAGTGCCGCGTTTTCACACCATGTTGAACCGCTGCACCTGACGAGAGTTGTGCACTCAGGCCTTTCTGCTGCCTGTTCTGTCGCGTTTATCGTCTGTGTGTGTGTGTGTGTGTGTGTGTGTGTGTGTGTGTGTGTGTGTGTGTGTGTGTGTGTGTGTGTGTGTGTGTGTGTGTGTGTGTATCCGTGTGTGCGCGCGCGCATGCACACATGTACATCTGTGGACAGGTGATTGGACGGGCACTGGCATCAAGGTGCACCATGGATACCTGCGAGCAGGCAGCAAGTTTGGTATACAAATCGATGGCAAGCTCACAATTGGCATTTGCTTCTTTACGGAATGTGTGGACTTTGCGACCGAGGTATTGATCCTATCCCACTATCCAATGCCACCCCAGCACCTTCCTTTCCATGGATGTTGCAAAACCCCAGAGCTCTGATTGGGAGTGAGGTGTTTACATGTGGTTCTTCTTGGCTGTGCAGGTGCAGAGCTTGAGCATGCCCCTGACGCAGGGGAGCTGCGGTTTGTGTCATCGGAGTTCTCATCCCCTTTTCGGGGGGCGGGTGGGGGGGAGGCCGGTTCCCGATTTGTGGACAATTGTCCTCTGGGAAAGCCCCCTTCCCGGTTCCGGAATTGGGGATATTTGTCCTCAAGGACAGAAATCTGCAATTTGGGTACCGGGGAAGGGGGTTCTCACGACAGTCATCCTGGTAATTTTGACAACCCGGGTTCGATTCCCGGTTTTGTCGAGGACAGAAATCCCCTGTTCGGGAACCCGGCAGGGGGTTTCTCCCAAAGGACAATTTTCCCCTGTTCGCGAAGCGGTGAGTGCTCCCTGGCCTACACACCCTTGCCATGTTGCGTTCGGGGGGATCACCCCACCAGAGGGAGGTGTGGCGGAAAGCGTGCGGACCTTGAAGTTTGCTCGTGGGAGGGCGGGGGTCCATGCTGTTGGGACTGTCCTGGCATCATGTCCTGGCAGCACCCCTGTCCTGGAAGGGCCGGGACAGCGGAGTGAGACCGCGTACAAGGAATCAAGGGGAAAATACACGACAAACCGGGCTGCGATCCCGGATGATATGGGGCTGTATGCTGTACCTCATCCAGGACGTTGAGCGGCTTGGTCACCTGCAACCTTTTCTTGATGCCGTGCTGTATGCAGACAACGCACCAAAAAGCGTAACTGCAGTCGGTTTCCGCTCTGGCAGTGTGTTTCGTTTTCTCACACCAATTTGCATCATCTTGCATTCCCTCCTTTTGAAGTTATGTGCCATTGAGTGGTTGCAATCCAATAGCGCTTGGTAGGTGGATGTGTGAAACAAGGTTAGTCACTAAAGGTTCCACCTAAACCTTCGCTTAGCTCATCTTGATTAGGTCTCCAGCCCCCTTTCCCCCTCTTCCACTGCATCGCCCCCACCCACACAACTCCGCCGTGCAGACGCAGATGTTGGCTGAGGCTGGTTTCGACCTCTTTGTCAAGAGTGGCCTCACATGTTTCCCGCGACACGCCTCCGAAAAGTTCGACACATGGTTGACCCATGCCGTGGACTACTCCTCGTCACAAACCACGCAATACAATCAGTGCATGGCCCAGGGCACGAACCGCGCGGCCGCCGGCCTCTGGGCCTACGCCTCGTACCCGTTCATCAAGATTGTGCCCGTGATCGGATCGCTGCCGTGTGGCCTCCCGCCGGTGTGGCAGTTCAAGCCCCCCAATGCCAACAACGGGGCCCTGCAGCCCTTCTGGGGCGACACTTGGGGGCCATTCTGTGCCGACACCGACACGGAGGCCATGTTCAAGGTCGGGGACAGCAGCGCCGCTATGCAGCAGAAGACTGGTGGTAGTCTGGCAAGTGTGCACCTCCACAAAGCCCGCTCACGTAAATGGGTACTGGGAGGACGGGGGGAAACTGCCGGCGACTGCGGCGGGGAGGGAGGCAAATGCCAATGTCTGCGGTGGCATTTCGGGGCGGCAATGAGTTTGGGGCATGCGCTCCTGCAGACATACACGAGCCTGGATGTCCAAATTGAGTCTTTGGCAGTCCGGGCCGCTGGGCAGCACCCAGTGTGGAAGCAATATCAGGATTTGTCGCCAGGCCTTCTCAAGGCCTTTCGGTCCAGTGGCATGCTTCTCGCTTCGGGTGCGACACGTCCCGGATACGATTCCCGGAACGGCCCGCATCATCGTTGTTGTCTCACGGGCCCAAATAGGTGAGACGGTGGTCCGGGAGGCTGCTTGGTAGTACTTTGGTGTGTAGATTGCACACCTCAAGAAAAGCAACCAATGCACGCAGCCGGGCCACCGATGACCTGGGAATTTTCTTTGAGCCGTATTTCTCCAAGTTTGAAATCGCTCTTGTGTTCCACGCTCTTTTGTTGCTCGCCGGACAAGTAAGAAGCTACGTAGTTAGGACCATATTGAAGTCCTGCATGTGCAAATCTTGATTCCCTGATTGACGCCATCTCGTCTTTTTGGCGAAGGTCAAGTGTGGTATCCGTTCTTATCGGTTTAACTCCCCGTTCTTATCGGTTTAGCTTCTGATATATCCAGCGCTGCTCGATAAGAAGTCAAACTAATTTCTCGTGCTTGCTGAGTCCCATGGCACGTGTCGCCGTGCTATTGCACTACCGGCAGGTGTAGCTCACCCTTTGGGATCTTCTTCAATGCACATTTCCTCTTCCTCCACCTAATCTTATGCATGATAAGGTGCGGTCCAACCTGCTCCCCTACTCCAACATCAACTAAAATAGGGTGCAACGGACGTCACGATAATCAGGTTGAAGGGCCCCACCCAGACTCGAGACGAGTTGCATATGGGCACCATGTTTTGCGCCTGGAGCACTGGGGGCGCTTACCTGTGAGGCCTGACCCCAAGCCCCCCCCCCCCCCTCCGCACCCCTTCCCCGCTGTGGGGGTTGGGGTCTAGAACTGGACTGCAGACGGTAAAAAGTGATCGATTTGGCCCAACAGCTTCGTGTGCGTTGTCTGCCGTGTGGAATGGCAAGTGAGCACCCACAAGTGCAAGCTGCGGCACCACAAACTTTCCAAGGGATTGCACTGGCTTGGTTGACTCCATGGCGCTGGGCCACCGATCTCTCCCTCGCATCCGTCATCTGCGTGTTGCTGCAGATTGTGGCACCCCCAGTCGAACCGGGACAGACTTCTCAGCGTGCAAGGATTACGTGTACGGGGGCACGTGCAAGCCGACCTGTAAGACCGGATATCGGGGCACCCCGACAGCAGTCTGCCAGTCCAATGGCCAGTGGAATTACGGCAGCGTCTGTACTTTAGGTACCTCTTTCGCACCTCCTTTCCGTGGGCCTGTGCATCAGGGATGGATCTAGTTTTCGCGCCACTTGGGGGGCGGGGGTGGGGGAGAGGGGGGGGTAGTGAATCGTGACATGTCACGATATATACACAGGGCCATAGTGGGAAATCGCTGGTTCCGAAGACGTTGTGACGTCCAAAGGGCTCCAAGGAATTTTTTTGACGGCTATCGTGACGCTTTGCCACAATATGGGGGGGGGTGCCCCCCCCCCCCCAGTTATATCCATCCCTGCTGTGCATGCGTATGCGAATTTGGAATGATGTGCCGTGCACAATACGTGCATTGCATAGCCACGGAGATTGCGTTGCACATGAATGCATGCATCAATGCGCGTGCGTATGAAGTTGCCTCAATGTGCATTCGTGCCATGCAGTGCACGCCAGTGTTCTTCCATACGGACAACACCAAAAACAAAACCCAACCAACGCACACAGTTGGGAGGTTGTGGTGCCCAAACATGCATTCGTCTTGAGCATTCTTTCCCATGGTAGATTCTGAGCATCTAAGTTTGCGATTCCGCATTCTTTTCTCTTCTCCTCGCATGACGTTCCCCGCGACACTCCAGTCAGGACCATACTAAAGTACTGAAGGTGCAAAGCTTGGTTCCCTGATTAATACCAGTGGTGCTGCATACCTTCTCGGCCTTTTGGCTCAGATCAAATGTAGTATCTGTTCTTATCAGCTTAACATCTGATATATCCAGCAATGGTGGATAAGAAATTAAACTAATTTCTCGTTGGAGTCACGGTGTTCCCCTCAGCTTGCTGAGTCTCATGGCACAAGTCGCCGTGCTATTGCACCACCGGCAGGTGTGGCTCACTCTTTGGGATCATCTTCAATGCGCCACCGAATCCATTATTCGAAAAAAGAGGCGTCCGGCGAATGTCGTGTTCCCCTCCACCTAATCCAGTATACGATGAAATGTCACTGTCCCCGAAATTCCATGGACATTTATCCGAAGGGAGGGAGGTGGGGGGTGGGGATACTGCAACACTATGCTGGGCCCGCAACACTGTCGTGGGCCTCTCCATTGTGGTACACGTGTTGCAAGGAATCACACATGGAAGTGCAATGATGTGCAACGCATTTTTCTGCACCGTGACTCCCAACTATCTGGTGGGGTTTCTGCACGCGATGTGCAGTGCGTTGCGAAGGAATATCAATGCATGACGTATTTGGTGCGCATTGCGCGTGGGAGTGCAATGCACACAATCCACATGTATTGATGTTGCATGGCACATGTTTTCATGGCAGTGCAATGCATTGCATATCTATGCATTGCGCACATTGATGTGCAACGCCCTGTGCATGGAAGTGCGATGCACATGTATTGATGTGCAATGCATTGCGCACATCGATGTGCAACGCCCTGTGCATGGAAGTGCGATGCACATGTATTGATGTGCAATGCATTGCGCACATCGATGTGCAACGCCCTGTGCATGGAAGTGCGATGCACATGTATTAATGTGCAAAAACGTTTTTCAATGCATTGCCGAAACGCCATGCTGTGGACTATGCCGTACCAGCAGGGCTCAGCGCTCTGGGGTCGCAGCGGGGTGCAGTGCTGCAGGCAGCGACAGGCGGCATGGCAGCAGGCTGCTGTGTCCTGGCAGAGCTGGTGGGTGTTGTGTAGGAGGGCAGGGGGGGAGGTGGAGGAGGGCAAGGGGAAGGCAGTGGAGGGCAGGGCAGGGGAGGGTATGGGGATGGGTTTGGATCTGGAGACCCGTGTTAAGAATGCCCATGGGAGCAGGGGGGGGGGATGGAGAGAAGCGGGAGAGCGGGGCAAGTATGAGGGACCAAGCGTGGCAGCAGCACAGGGAACGCCCAGAGAAAGCCCCAGGTGGTCTCAAAGAGAGGGACGAACGGTGGTGTATGTTGTAATTCGTGTAATTTTTTTTTTTCGCTGTAAATGCGCGTAACAAAAAAACCGTATAGTCGTGTAATTTTTTTTTTTTCGCTGTAAGTCGTGTAAGCCGGCTTACACGACTTACAGCAAAAAAAAAAAATTACACCACCTGACGGTTTTTTTGTTACACGCATTTACAGCGAAAAAAAAAAATTACACGACTTACAGCGAAAAAAAAAAAATTACACGACCTGACGGTTTTTTTGTTACACGCATTTACAGCGAAAAAAAAAAAATTACACGACTTACAGCAAAAAAAAAAAAATTACACGACTTACAGCAAAAAAAAAAAAAATTACACCACCTGACGGTTTTTTGTTACACGCATTTACAGCAGAAAAAAAAAGCAAAAAAAAGCGTCAGGGGTTATGTAGCCAATTTGCCCACTTGTGGGCCACTTCTGATTATGCCCCCCGCTCTGCAGCGGTGGGGCTCCCCGATACGGCAGGGGTGAGGTAGCCAATTTGCCCACTTGTGGGCCAATTCTGATTCTGCCCCCCGCTCTGCAGCGGTGGGGCTCCCCGATACGGCAGGGGTGAGGTAGCCAATTTGCCCACTTGTGGGCCACTTCTGATTTTGCCCCCCGCTCTGCAGCGGTGGGGCTCCCCGATACGGCAGGGGTGAGGTAGCCAATTTGCCCACTTGTGGGCCAATTCTGATTCTGCCCCCCGCTCTGCAGCGGTGGGGCTCCCCGATACGGCAGGGGTGAGGTAGCCAATTTGCCCATTTGTGGGCCACTTCTGATTTTGCCCCCCGCTCTGCAGCGGTGGGGCTCCCCGATACGGCAGGGGTGAGGTAGCCAATTTGCCCACTTGTGGGCCACTTCTGATTTTGCCCCCCGCTCTGCAGCGGTGGGGCTCCCCGATACGGCAGGGGTGAGGTAGCCAATTTGCCCACTTGTGGGCCACTTCTGATTCTGCCCCCCGCTCTGCAGCGGTGGGGCTCCCCGATACGGCAGGGGTGAGGTAGCCAATTTGCCCACTTGTGGGCCACTTCTGATTCTGCCCCCCGCTCTGCAGCGGTGGGGCTCCCCGATACGGCAGGGGTGAGGTAGCCAATTTGCCCACTTGTGGGCCACTTCTGATTCTGCCCCCCGCTCTGCAGCGGTGGGGCTCCCCGATACGGCAGGGGTGAGGTAGCCAATTTGCCCACTTGTGGGCCAATTCTGATTCTGCCCCCCGCTCTGCAGCGGTGGGGCTCCCCGATACGGCAGGGGTGAGGTAGCCAATTTGCCCACTTGTGGGCCACTTCTGATTTTGCCCCCCGCTCTGCAGCGGTGGGGCTCCCCGATACGGCAGGGGTGAGGTAGCCAATTTGCCCACTTGTGGGCCAATTCTGATTCTGCCCCCCGCTCTGCAGCGGTGGGGCTCCCCGATACGGCAGGGGTGAGGTAGCCAATTTGCCCACTTGTGGGCCACTTCTGATTTTGCCCCCCGCTCTGCAGCGGTGGGGCTCCCCGATACGGCAGGGGTGAGGTAGCCAATTTGCCCACTTGTGGGCCACTTCTGATTTTGCCCCCCGCTCTGCAGCGGTGGGGCTCCCCGATACGGCAGGGGTGAGGTAGCCAATTTGCCCACTTGTGGGCCAATTCTGATTCTGCCCCCCGCTCTGCAGCGGTGGGGCTCCCCGATACGGCAGGGGTGAGGTAGCCAATTTGCCCATTTGTGGGCCACTTCTGATTTTGCCCCCCGCTCTGCAGCGGTGGGGCTCCCCGATACGGCAGGGGTGAGGTAGCCAATTTGCCCACTTGTGGGCCACTTCTGATTTTGCCCCCCGCTCTGCAGCGGTGGGGCTCCCCGATACGGCAGGGGTGAGGTAGCCAATTTGCCCACTTGTGGGCCACTTCTGATTATGCCCCCCGCTCTGCAGCGGTGGGGCTCCCCGATACGGCAGGGGTGAGGTAGCCAATTTGCCCACTTGTGGGCCACTTCTGATTCTGCCCCCCGCTCTGCAGCGGTGGGGCTCCCCGATACGGCAGGGGTGAGGTAGCCAATTTGCCCACTTGTGGGCCAATTCTGATTCTGCCCCCCGCTCTGCAGCGGTGGGGCTCCCCGATACGGCAGGGGTGAGGTAGCCAATTTGCCCACTTGTGGGCCACTTCTGATTCTGCCCCCCGCTCTGCAGCGGTGGGGCTCCCCGATACGGCAGGGGTGAGGTAGCCAATTTGCCCACTTGTGGGCCAATTCTGATTCTGCCCCCCGCTCTGCAGCGGTGGGGCTCCCCGATACGGCAGGGGTGAGGTAGCCAATTTGCCCCCTTGTGGGCCACTTCTGATTCTGCCCCCCGCTCTGCAGCGGTGGGGCTCCCCGATACGGCAGGGGTGAGGTAGCCAATTTGCCCACTTGTGGGCCACTTCTGATTCTGCCCCCCGCTCTGCAGCGGTGGGGCTCCCCGATACGGCAGGGGTGAGGTAGCCAATTTGCCCACTTGTGGGCCAATTCTGATTCTGCCCCCCGCTCTGCAGCGGTGGGGCTCCCCGATACGGCAGGGGTGAGGTAGCCAATTTGCCCACTTGTGGGCCACTTCTGATTTTGCCCCCCGCTCTGCAGCGGTGGGGCTCCCCGATACGGCAGGGGTGAGGTAGCCAATTTGCCCACTTGTGGGCCACTTCTGATCATGCCCCCCGCTCTGCAGCGGTCGGGCTCCCCGATACGGCAGGGCCCTGTCGGGACTCTTTTTCTTGAGCCTGATTTTGTTCCCAGTGCAGGCACACTGGATGTTGGCCATGGCCCTGTCAGGAATCTTCTCTTGGGCCTGATTTTGAGTCTAGTGCCAATGACAACATGTGAAACTATGTTATATTGGCCGAGTCCCAACTAATTGGTGGCCACGCGGAGTACTATGTGCTTTGTGGACTCGGCGTCCCATCGTTAAGGTCGCTATGGGGTGCCGTACGGAACCGGCAGCTGTACATATTGCGCATGTATTGCAAAGGTTGGATTTCTTTCAATTTTTCAATTTTTTTTATAATTTACACGACTTACAGCAAAAAAAAAAAAATTACACGACTTACAGCAAAAAAAAAAAATTCAATTTTTTTTTATAATTCACACGACTTACAGCAAAAAAAAAAAAATTACACGCATTTACAGCAAAAAAAAAAAAATTACACGACTATACGGTTTTTTTGTACACGACTTACATTTTTCACCGAACGGTGGCGCGTGAAGGGCGCCCGGGAAGTGAGCGGTGCCTGAGAGCTCAAAATGTATTCATTGGAACCGTTGAACCCGTTGAGCCCCGGAGAAAAAAAAAGAGGTTCCCCTGCCCACATCCGTCTGCATCTGCTCGTCTGCTTCAGTCGACTGCGGTACTCCGGTTCACGGCGGCTTCATCATGAGCTCCTGCACGGGGGCCAATCAGAAGTACGGCGGCACGTGCGCCCCCAAGTGTCCGGATGGGACGGTGGGGGTCTCGCCCACCGCCGTCTGCAATGCCAATGGCCAGTGGGCGTTCGGGGGCAAGTGCAGTATGTTTGGCAGTCCGTTGCTGCGCCGTGGGCCAGGGACCGGGCCCCCGGGGGGGCCTGCACAGAGGGCGTGGCACCACCGGAGCGAAGGGTGGCCGTGAGGTCGTCCGGGACGTCGAAGGGGAGAAGTGGCGGACCGTTCGGGGCCCCGTGATCGACCACCGCAGGACTGATCACCCCCCGCGGCAGGAGCAATGGCTCGGCCGCCCAGGCCATTCATCAGGCAGTACGGCCTCCGGGACGCCGGAGGGATGGCTTTTTGGGGCCGCGTGACCTCCCGGGGCATTGGCACTTGCTCTGAACTGTAAGGGCCGGGCGACGCCCGGGGCCGTCTCAGTCGTGATTGGGGGTCTGTACGCCGATTGCAATTTCTCAACCCCAGCCACACTCTCTGGGGGCCTGGAGGGCCCAGCATTGGGGGGGTTTGGGTGGGGTGTGTGAGGGGAAAGGCCCAAGTGCCGGTTGGTGCGTTGCAGGGTTTGCCATGAAGGTTGAGGCGGGGGGGGGGCGGACTCCACAGCTCAACCGCCCAACAATGACAGCGGTTGCTGAGGCCTTGTGTGGCGGTTTGCAGTTGTTGTGGTTTGTGTTGCAACTCTGGCCCCAGAAGTGTCCAAGTTGATCTCACCCGCCGATTTGGATGGCAGGCCGCCTGTCGGGAAGCGGACCCATGATCGGTGGGATTTACGGAGGGATCCTTCGCGTCGTGGACCCTTCTGCCAGCTCCCACGGTGCCATGCGTGGATGCATTGGAACGGCCGTACACCGCAGGAGGAGAGGGGGTACCCCCACCCCCTCTGGACCCCCCTCCCCCCACCCTCCTCCCGTTCCAATGTTTGAGGCTGACAGCCAAAGTTTTGCTTCGGCGCCTTTGGCGCCAAGATGATTTAAGCTCAGAAATTTGAGGAGGAGGAGGGGGGTCCCCGCCAAACCCCCCCCCCCTGCCCCCCTTCTGTTGCATCCCGCAGTGCCGTGTATGCCGAGTGCCTGCTGCTGCACACGCGTCACCACTCGTATCCGCAGCGCCCCGGCCTCGATGCACCGTACCGCCCCAACCGCTTGGCCGGATGCACCGGTCTGTGGCAGGTCTTGCGCCAACAGCCCAAAGGCTGTCGGGGTTCCGCCTTCCACTCGAACAGCTCCTGCACCCGTCGCCTCTCGCCCCGTCACCCCCGCTGTTTCAGGCGTAATACATGATCGCTGGTCGTGAGACCGTGCCCATTGCTGGAATATGCCCCCCCCTCCCCCGGGAAGTATTAGAATGGCCGTACACTGCAGGAGGAGGGGGGCTACCCCCCTGGACCCCCCCCCCCCTCCAGACCAAAGGGACTATAGAGGGGAAAACCGAAATTTCCAATAGGGGAAATCTTGTTCCCAACCCTTTACGCAAGCACTGTCTTCTCCAAGCATGAGAGCCTGTCTGACCGTTGTTTTTCGGACCGCTCCTTTCGGTTTCCTCTCGTGGGCACTTCCTTGTCTAAGCACAGGACCCCGTCTGACCGTCGTTTTCCTGATTTTCACCGTGCTTGCGCAAGGGGGGGGGGGGCAGTGATGCATTAGAACAGCCGTACACCGTAGGAGGAGGAGGGTATCCCCCCCCCCCCCCTAGACCCCCCTCCTCCCATTCCAATGTTTGAAGCTGACAGCCAAAATTTTGCTTCGGCGCCTCTGGCGCCAAGAGGATTTAAGCTTAAAAGTTTTTGGCCTGCCTTCTATAGGGGGACCCTTGGAGGAGAGGGGTCCCAGTCAAAAACCACTCCCCCCTCCCACCGCCTTCAGACACCCCTTCTCCCCCCCTTTCCCCCCTTCTAATGCATTTCTATGGGGGGGGGGTGCGCAAGGGGCATGGGTAGTTTGGTGTCAATTTGTGGCCAGCTGCGGGTGTTATTTGTGTGGTGTAGGGGCTGGATGCATTTGTTTTTGAGAGCGTGCCATCATGGGTGCCCCCTCCGTTGCCCGACCAACGCCCCTGCGCCGTGCTGATCCGCCCCTCTTCGTTGAATTCCCTGCCCCACAATCGCAGAGGGGGAGATCATTGTCGAAGCGACCTCCGACTTCGATTGGATCTGGAATGACCGCGGCTCCGGGGCAAACCGGGACGTGAGCATCTGGCGCCCGAAGCCGAACAGCGCCCAGAGAAGCGCCGGGGGCTATTACATCGTCGGGGACGTGGCGGTGCAGCGGCAGAGTCCCCAGCCCCCGGGGACGTATGTGGTCAAGGCCCTGAACGCCCATACCCTCAAGAAGCCGGACAGTTACACGCGGACGTGGAAGGACTCGGGGTCCGGGGCCAAAGTGGATTTGGCCCTTTGGAAGCCAAACTGCCCCTCAGGTGCGGGTGGGGGGGCTGTTCTTAATCGCGAGGCCATGAGGGGGGGGGGGCGACTCCGCAGGTCCTAGGACGCCAACTCCCCCCCCCCCCCCCTAGGGGCCTCAGGTGCCGCCCTCACTAGTCCATGGGCGCCAAAGGTGCCCGACGCTCCATGGGTACCAAAGCCGTCCAAAGGAACATTTCGTCCACTTTGCACCCCAGCACTATCCTTAAACCCAACCCTGACCCTAACACCCACCCCAACCCTCAACCTAGTCCTAACCCTACCCCCGGGCGCGAGGCTTTCCCCTTCGGCCTCGGATTTGGGGCAATAGGGCTTTCAACTGCGGGGGGGGGCTCTGGGAAAAGGGCTCAATTGACAGGACCATGAATCAGTTGTTATGAACTCTGGCGCCGAGGGCGCCGAAAATTTTTTTTGAGCATTAAAATGGTCATTTTTTCCCACCAAATCCATCGCAAATGATGACTTTTCTGAACCTCCTCGACGCACTGATTCCACCAATCCCATTTTCATGTTTTGCCGATTTTGGGGTCTGGGTCACCTCCGAGGCCCAGGGGTCAGTCTCGGTAGGATTTTGGGGGTCCCGTCAATTGAGCCCCCTTTTTGGGGGCGGGTCTAGCCAGGGGGCTCTATCGACCCCCCCCCCCCTCCTATTGAAAGCCCGACTGCCCTTGTGACACATACGCGCAACGGGCGCCCAGGGGGAGTGCAGGGTCACGGTACGCACACACGCATTGCGCTGGCGCACAGGCACTCGCACACCCTGGCCCTGAAATGGCAACAGACCGGCACAATGCTCTGGTCCATGAGGCATCAGCGGGTGTGAGACATGCGCTCCTGTTTGCCCGGGCGCTGGTGTCCACCCCTACCCCAAAAGCATTTCATCCGTCGCACCGCAGCAGGCTGACAGTTGATTGTTTGAACAAAGCCACATGAACCCTGTGGCGTCGAGTAGACTAGGACACTGTGCATGATGCCGGCTGAGGAAGTGGCCAGAAATCGGTCATTTTGCCTTAAAAACACCCAAAATAACAGAAAAACGGCCTTTTTTAAGGGCAACAACGCTTGCAACCTGAAATGTAACGTCACACAATGCAATTGGTTGGTGTTAGGAGAGATTTGCGAAAAATGCTTTGGGATTCACCAACTGGTGTCTGTGCAATAACACTTTTTGTCCCAAGTCGTCATCACTATACTTGGCGCTAACACCTGCCGCAACTTTTTATGACACCCGCCGACACCTGCCAAAAAATTTTTGTGACACCTGCCGACGCCTGCCGGACCTTTTTCGCGACTTGTGGTGTGTGTGCAGGGGTCAGTGTGTTCTTCCCTCTGTCATTGTCAGTCCAAGATTTTTTCCTTTTGTTTTGCAGAGCATGGCCTGTTTTCATTTTATCTATTTTCCATGTAAGTCTGGGGGTTGTGTCTGTGTGTATTTCCATGTGCCTCTACCAAATTGCCTGACACCTGCCAACACCTGCCAAAAATTTTTGTGACACCTGCCGACACCTGCCGTGGCGGGTGTTAGCGCCAAGTATGGTCATCACTGTTGATGTTTCCATGGACACCACAAAGCCTTTGGGAAAAGGCCCCCACACCCTTGAGGTCCCTTGTTTAGGGAGCGGTCAGGGTTGCAGGGGAGGCTGTCGTGTTCATGGAAAGGACTGCATTTTGACACTTCCACTGGAAGCCGACAGTTGATTATTGTAACATAGCCACAAGAACGCTGATGAGTTGTGTACACAAAGAACATCCCATCCCGGCCCTCAGGGTATGTTGCGCTGGGCCACCTGGCCACCACCAACCACAACAGCGCCCCCAGCACGGACGCCATGCGGTGCGTGTGGGGTGCGGTGGCGAAGGCCATCGGGTACGTGGACGTCTGGAACGACAAGGGCTCCGGGGCCGATCGGGACGTGAGCATCCGGCAGGCCACCTCCGGGCACGCCGACGTCCTGGGGCCCAACACGATGATCACGCAGGACGGGTACGGGTACAACAACCAGCCCATCTACGGCATCAAGAATGAGGCTTTCAGAGGTATGGCACGGGACCCATGGATCTGAAGCCGCAGTGTGCCCCCCCCCCCCCAAAATGAAAGGCGGACGCGAAGTTCATCAGAGCCGCTTTCTGGACCCCCCCCCCCCCGGCCGCCTTCAACAGAGTGCTGGCTCAGTTGACCTTGAACTCCCCATGGAACGGCTGTGAATGAGTGAAAGGATGTACCCCCACCCCCACACTTGTAATGGGGGGGGGGGGCTTGTGCCCCCCCTAATGTCAGGCCGGTCCCCCCCAATTGGGGGGGGGTGGTTGCACCACAGAACAGTAGCAATAAAACTGCAGCAGTTCCAACATAACCTAAATTTCTTCGGCGCCTTCGGCGCCAAGTATTCCCTGTGCTTGTTTTGCCAAAGTGATGGCCCCCCCCAATGGGGGGGGGGGGGCTTGGGGATTACAAGGGGGGCGGGGGGGTTAGGGCTGAATGAGGCCAGCAGAATGCACGTGCATCTCGGAGCACAGCCCAAGTCGGCACATGTGGCACGGCATGTGCGCTACGACCCAAGCTCAAGCAATCAATCGACAATCGAACATGAAGCGGGCAGCAGCGCCGGTGTTGGCACAGTAAAACCCAGCGGCAATGCCTCCACCCCCGTCAGGAAGGTCAGGGATGCCAATGATTGGGACTAGGCGCACCTGTTGGAGTGGAAATGGATCGCACTGAGGTCAGTCATTTGCTGAAGGTGGGGTCTACCCCGGGGGGGGGGGGGGGGGGGGTATGAGGCCAAAAAAGAGTTTGTGTACCTAAAATGGCTCTCGATTCAAAATTGAATTTTTCCCCAGAGGAAAAATTTTTGGGGCGCAGACTCAAGTTGATTCCATAGTGGAATGCAAGGATTTCGGTGACAAAGGAGAGGATAATCATGCCCAGGGTACCAGGAATTGGCGTATTACGTTGCCTCCCAGTGGTACTAGGGTCCCACATGCCACAATGGGGTGCACTATGACCCGTAAGGGCCATGTGGGAAAGCCGTACCTTTACTTCCATGTTCAGGCACCTGTGATAGCACGGATTCTTCTTGTTGTCTATGGCGTGAGTATCTGATGTTCACTACTTACCCCTTTCACTGGGTGTGCAGGATGGCTTTGTCCCCTGAGCATCACCCAATTATCCGGATTGGTAGTGTGGGCTTAGGGTTATGTCGATATAGGATTTAGTGAGTTGCATAGGGACTGCGATTGCTAAATTTTGATGGACCGGTGAGAGGGTTATATCATGTACTTTGCGTTTTGGGTGTGTGAACAGCCGGGTCAGGATAGGTAGCCAGAAAGATAGCCAGTGCTCTAGGATGGGTGGGTCCAAAGAGAGGCCATCCCCCCCACCCCCGCAACACGCTTGCCACAAATGGCACAGAGCACAGGAGATATGACTGCAACGCACCACCGGCAAGTCACGCATTGGTGAGCTAGCACCCATGGCCTTGTGTGACATTCACGTTGCTGGTTGTGGTGAGCACCTCCCAGCCTGGGGTCTTCGTGATGACCACATACCGGGCACTGATCAGGCCGTCAGGGGAGGACGCCATGGGCAGAAGTTGCATTCTGGATTCCCACCCCAGGCAGGTGGATGCCCGCAGCGAAGTACGGATGCCTGCTTGTCATAGCAGAAGGTTCAAGGGCGAGAGGCCAATAGGCACCGCCACAGGCTAACAGGGCCAACCACCAAGGCCTTGTGCCAATCCCCCCCCCCCCGCCCCGTTGGTAAGCAAATGACTGCCTGAGATGTCAGTGAAGGCCGTGGGAAGGCGGGCACGGCTGGAGCAAAGTGGCGGGTCCACACATGACCGTTTGAGGTCTTTGCCAGAGGCGTGTAAGGGGCCAGTGCCCCTGCCATTGCCAGTGTTGGTGGGTTCCCCAGTGCCTCGGCCCCCCACTGTACTGTGCTTGGGATTTAGGCCGTGAAACCGCAAGACGCAGGGACCCGATGACCCCCGTTTGCTCGGCCAAAGGGCCTTGGGAGGAAGGGGGGGATGGTGGACAGGGGGGGTCCTGCAGCGCGAGACGCAGTGGAAGCAAATCCTGTCCGCCGTCCGTGTGGTCCCCGTCCTACGGGACACCACTTCCCCTTTTGATTCCATCGCCGCGGTGGTGGACGCGCGACCCGCAGCGATGTCACTGGGGGTCCTCGGCCCGGCACCTGCGGTTCGTTGGTGTCCCGAATCTGTTGTGGTTTCCCACGCTTTGTTTGTGCTGTTGTGCGGCGTTTTTGTGGTGCTTTTGTGGTGGTTTTGTGGTGGTTTTGTGGTGCTTTTGTGGTGCTTTTGTGGTGGTTTTGCCCATGTCCTTCGTGAGCGGCTCTGTCTCGGATAGCCCATTGAAGCGGCAAAGGGCATGCTTGAACACTTTGAGCAGGACGTGGTGCCGCTCTCGTCTGCTGTGATGCGGGGGCAAGCGGGGGATGGCTCGCTCACCGATCCATTGTGTTAAGGAAGGGACGCCTGGGCCAACTCGTTGGGCTGTCCTCATAGGAGGGGAACAGGGCGTCTTTAAAATAATTAAAAACCAAGGCCCCCCGCCCCCAACACCCCCCCCCCCACCCCCTGAGAGCAATGTTCTTCTCGCCTTTCCTGGAGCTGGACGCCCCTGCATTGTTGCGCGGGACGGTACCCTTCTCTTCAACCCCCCCCCCCCCCCCGCCCGGCTCTACTACACGACGGACCAAGCTCCTCTGGGCCCCTCCCCGCCTCCTGCGTGCCTCTCAGGGATGCATTGGAAGGGAAGGCACCTCAGAGGCGGCCCCAGAAGCGGTTAGACAGGCGGTTGGAGGAGGTTGCCAAAGCGGTTGGGGGCGGTTACTGTCGGTTACCAATGCCATTGAAGCCGGCACTTGCCGTCAGGCTGGGCGGAGGGGTGGTACCTCCCCCCCCTTCCAATGCATCCCTGGTGCCTGTCTCATTAGACGGTTGTTACGAGGAGGGGTTCGACTACAGCGGCAATGACGTCACTAACTTCGGGTCGGCCTCGCCGGACTACTGCCAATTCAAGTGCATGGAGCACCTGCAGTGTTCCTTCTGGACCTACGCTTTGGACGTCAAGACGTGCTACTTGAAGACGTCCAAGGCAGGCCGGAAGTTGACATCCGTGGTGAAGCATATCAGTGGCCCAAAGAGCTGTCCAGGTGCGGCTGTGCTGGACTGAGGGGCGTGGGCCACTGTACAGGGGGCGTGTGGGCGGGCTTACATTAGAACAGCCAACAACCGTAGGAGGAGCCCCCCCTTGGACCCCCCCCCCCGCCCCAGAAGACCGAAGTGACCGTCGTCGGAAAAAACGAAATTTACAACTGGGAAAATTGTGTGGCCATCACTGCACATGGGAGAGTTGGCCAGCTGATCTAGCGCCAGAGCCCCTCATCTCCCGTTTCCGGAATGTTACCGGAAGCTTGTCTGGAGAATCTGTTAGTAGTAGAAAAAGGGGGGGGATTGGGTACCGATGAGAGTGTTTGTGGTCTTTGTGGAAAATTGGGGGAAGCTCAACGAGGAAGTTCTAAAAAAAATGCCCCTTTTGGCTGGTAACAGTGACAGGAAAGGGATGATGTACATTGGTTTCGCCCAACCTTCTTCCCCTTTTCCCGGCCCAACTTCAGTAATCCCAATTTCCCCCATTTCCCCCCATTTTTCATGGCTTCCCATTTTCCCCGGGACCATTGCCGTGAACATGTGCCACCCGGGCCAGGACATTCTGGTGTCTGCAGCACGACAGCCGATGCATGTCTAGTGGCATTCCGACCTGGTCTTGATGCTTGACCTCCTCACAGTATGCCCCGTTGGGATCTCTATCACGGTTCTTCAGGGGGCTGCTACTCCGTTGGATATGATTACAATGGCAACGACATCACATCATCAGGCAGCTCTTCGTTCCTTGACTGTCAGCACAAGTGCAACGCGCACAGCCAATGCAAAGTGTTCACTTGGGAGGGGAATCATTGCTGGCTCAAGACTTCTGATGCTGGACGGAAGCACACGGGCAAACACATCAGTGGGCCCAACACTTGTCCAGGTGCCATCTTCCCCACACAATCTGCACGCCTGTGCATGCAGCCATCGTGAGCAACTCCGGTCCGCTCAGGCTCATGGCTGGGGCTCGGGCTATGCGGTTTGCGTCCGCAGCATATTCTCGCAAGTTTCTCCGATGTTCTGGTCCAGTGGAAGCAGACAGACTTATTGCCCAACCCAATGACGATGAAAGCAAGTTCACAAACCCTTATTCTAAAAAATAAACTGGAAAGATAAGGGTGCTTGTGCATTACCTGGATGGTTGCGTGGCTGGCTGTGATAACACCAGCGAGTTGTTGGTGTTTTGCACCGGGTTGTGCTCCTTGGCTGGTTGCTTTGGTGTGCAGCACACAGCGGCGCCAGGTTTGCAAATATCCTTCCATTCCCACAGATGTGGATCAATCTTTACTTGTACCTGTTTTTTACGGATTGTGATGTGCCCTGAGTGCACGCACAGGGCGCATCGCGTGTTGCAAATTGCCACATTCCTTGGGTGCCAGAGGTGAGCAGAACCCCCCCCCCCCCCTTCCCGACGCACACAGAGCAGAGGGACAACTGTCCCCCTCTCCATTACCCAAAATACGGCAACCACCGTCTGACACAGTTCCCTCCTGAAAACCCAAACCACTGTGTCCACCTGGAAGTGCCAACCACGCAGGACATACTTTACAAGTGTTGTTTAATCACTGCCTGGGTGGCGGAAACCAGCCAAACTACTTGAGACACTCCAACCCATCTCGACCAGCACATGTGAGACAGGTTGTCACAGCGCTGACACAGCGTTGAGACTGAGTTGAGACTGAGTCGACACAGGTTGAGATAGGATTGAGACAGGGTTGAGGTAATTTTGTCTCAACTAGCAGCCAGATCCATCGCCCAGGGTGTGGTCGATGGGCTGCAGGCGGTCGCCGTTTGTGGACAACGCCTTGTGGCAGCCGCATTCACCCATGCACCCCATCCCCGAATGCATGTGAGGCCCGAAGGGCTGTACCGTATTTAAGACGTGCGGTGTGCAGTGCATGTGCACACCGCACTCTCCGCGCCGTATACAGCGCGCACTGCAAGTCCTCGCAGATCGGGCGGTCGCCGTGGGAGCACACCTGAACCGAAAATATGGTCTAGCCCCCCCAGATAACCCTCAATCCTCATCTGAAAGGGGTGCGCTCATGGAGCGTTGGGCGACTCTCCCGCCCCCGCATCACAAGTCCCTGGGACCCAAATTCTGCACAGCTTCGGTTCGTAAATACCATGGCAAAATGTGGTACAATTTGGTTGTGCCACATTTCGCCTATGCCAACCCCCCCCCCCCCCTCCCGGGATCCACAATGTGCCCTGTGCATTGAGATTACATTGCGCACTGATTGATTACATTTTACACCCCGCATCACAAGTCCCTGGGACGCTTCGCCAGACAGAGTGTACCTTCGCCAGGCGCTGAGGAAGAAGAAAGACCATGGGTCACGTGATGAGGCAACAAAGCGTTGGCTTCCATGATTTTCCGGCACGGAACCGCCCGCCGTCTGCACTGCACCGGAAATCCCCGTCAGATGGCACCGCCACACACCTTCACGCTCTCATTCATTGTACAGGGGTAGACGCATGCGGTGCCGGAGGCATCAGCCCTTCCAACATGCTGCTGCCCGTCCCCAACTCCGCCGTCACCGTCGCCTCCCAATGCTACACCTCCAACCCCGCCAACAAAGGGTTCCTCAACGATGGGGACCGCTTCCAAAACGGCTGCCCCGGGAACAAGAACTACTGGCATTCCTGCGGCGGCCAGCAATGGCTGCGGGTGGCGTTGGGGACAACGGCGTGTGTCCGAAGGATCGCCGTCTGGGCGCGCTGCGACTGCTGCAGCCACCAGATGCAGGGGGCCATCGCGGAGGTGCTGACCCCCACGGGCTGGCAGCGCTGCGGGGGCACCTCCACCGACGTGGGGACCGGGAAGGTGTACAACTTCGACTGCGCGGCGATCGGCAACGAGATCCGTGTTTCGAAAACTGGACATCTGACAATCTCCG
The DNA here is from genome assembly GCA_964036045.1 of Eutreptiella sp. 'Long Island Sound 2002'. Taxonomy (NCBI): domain Eukaryota; phylum Euglenozoa; class Euglenophyceae; order Eutreptiales; family Eutreptiaceae; genus Eutreptiella; species Eutreptiella sp. 'Long Island Sound 2002'. Next base: position 1,714,761 of record OZ038398.1, read on the forward strand.
AAGTGCAAGCGTTTCCTCAGGCCGGTGTGCGTGTGTGCCCCTGAGGGTGTGCGTGGGAGGGTGTGTGTGCACGTTGTCTTGGTGCTTTGATGCAGACTGCCAGCCCCCATGCCCCTTCACAGGCCGTGCCTATCAGAGGATTGCTCAGTGGCCAGTTGGTACTGTCCCAGGGGGGCTAATAGCAAGGGCCTAAGGGCCCGGAACGGCCGAAGACCCGAAGAAGAAGAGCCCAAGAGCCAGCAACGGCCTCGGACCCAGAGAACAAGGGCCCCAGAGCCGGGAAAGGCGGAGGGCCCGAAGGACAAGGGCCCTTGAGCCGGGAAGGCCAAGGACCCATAGAACAAGGACCCAAGGGCCGGGACGTGCAAGCACTGAAGCCACAATCAACTTTGTGCACCTAAAATCAGCCTTTGCTTTCTGGCCCCTTTAATAGATGATCCAGAAGAGAGGTCGTTAGATCTGGCACAGGCACGGGCGTTGCACCCCCCCCCCCCCCTTTTGGGGTCGTTCACGTTGCATACCCCAAGATGTGGTATCAGACGTCTAACCACTTGTAAAATCATCTTTTTGGGACAGAAAATGATCCCCCAATAAATTTTTCGACCCCCCCCCCCCCCCGTACCCAGGTACCCTTTTGGGGGGGGGGGTCAAATGTCTGTTTTTGTGCTGGATAGGCTGGTCAGTGGCACCTGAAAATTTTCCAAAATTTGACTTTCGCCGAAACCCTTCTGTCGCCCTTGGGATGGGTTTGGGTGATCATTTGGTGACAATACCGTTACTTGAGCACGTATGGGGACCCACGTAATGTCTGATAGGCCCATGTAGCCTGTGCCATGGCCCCCCCGAAAGCCTGCAAATGGCTGTTTAGTGGCACTTGAAGGGGGGAAACCCTGCTTGTGCAGTTTTCCACCCTGTACGGCATGAAAATGGAAAATTTTCGAACCGGTTTTCTGCGATATTCTGACCATATGCAATGATCAAAACCCTATGCAAAGCATGTTGTACACCCTGTTTATGTGTTTTTCACCCTATTTGGGTTTTTGGATGGGGGGGGGGGGTGAGGCCTTTTCAAAGGGGCTGGGGCTCAACCTGCTTATGTAGTTTTCCACCCTCGGCAGCTCAAAAATGGAATTTTCCAACACCGATTTTTTTGATATTCTGGCCATTCACTATGAACAAATATCCTATGTACAGCATGTTTTAGACCCTCGACCTCTGTACATAGGCCTATGGACAGTAAAAGCGCAATACCCTCTTTAGGTGTTTTTCACCCTATTTGGGTTTTTGGATGGGGGGGGGGGGTGAGGCCTTTTCAAAGGGGCTGGGGCTCAACCTGCTTATGTAGTTTTCCACCCTCGGCAGCTCAAAAATGGAATTTTCCAACACCGATTTTTTTGATATTCTGGCCATTCACTATGAACAAATATCCTATGTACAGCATGTTTTAGACCCTCGACCTCTGTACATAGGCCTATGGACAGTAAAAGCGCAATACCCTCTTTAGGTGTTTTTCACCCTATTTGGATGTTTGGAGGGGGGGGGTGAGGCGGCTTCAAAGGGCTGTTGGTCTGTTGGTCTGCAGCCAGGCATCCAGTACAAACATCATGCCTGGGGGACACAAGGGTCATGTGTGCTCTGCACCCCCCCCCCCCCCCATTAAAACCCGTGTTTCCTTGGTAGACATCGGTTTTCCACCGTCAGCAGCTGAAAAGTGGAAATTTCCACAACCGATTTTTTTATATATTGTGACCATTCACAATGATCAAATATCCAATGTAGAGCATGTTTCAGGCCCCCTTTATTTGTTTTTCACCCTATCTGGGTGTTTGGAGGGGGGTGAGGGGGCTTCTGAATGATTTCGTGACTAACTGACTGATGGACTGGTTGTGCTCCCTCCCTCTTCAAGGTGCCTTGCGGATAGGCAACAGAATTTGATTTTCCATCTGAGGAAAAATTTTCTGATCTCGTGGGTCGGTGGGTCGGCTCGAATCTTAGGGAGACCAGACTCCCCCCCCTCCGGGTATCACTAAGCAATCGGCTGGTCCCTATCACCCCCTCCCAGCACCGGCTACACCCGAGTCCTCACGTGTAGGGGATAGGGACGGCCCATGGAGGGGAATAGGGGTTGGGACGACTCGGTCCCTCCCAGCATCAGCTACACCCGAGTCCTCACATGGGGGGGATAGGGACAGCCCGTGGAGAGTATGAGGAAGCCGCATCCTCCTTGAGCCGTCCCTGTCCCCAACAAGAATGGATTCGGGTGTGGCCGGTGTTGGGAGGGGCCTGCTTTGGCTTCCTCGTACTCCCTATAGGCCGCCCCTATCCCCCACAGGCGTGGATTCGGCACTGGGAGGCCCTAACGACCCCCACCCATCCCCCTCCTCAAGCCGTCCCTATCCCCCACAAGTGAGTACTTGGGTGTATCCGGTGCTGGGAGGGGCTGGCTTTGGTGTCTGCATATACTACAACTCATCGCTGATAGCCAACTGGGGCCTGACCCTAGACAACAACCTACAATGTACCTCCATGCTACCATACAATTTCCCCCCTTGCCAAAGTGCTGTCATACCACTGGGGTGATCATGTATGTTCAGGTATCAGATATGGGCAGGATGGTATGATGAGGTATGGGCAAAGGATAGTCCTACTCCACATGGATCATCCTAGAAAGGGGGTCACCAAATGGAGTCACAGGTGCATGGTGCAGTGACTACCATACCCTCGAGGACGTGTACAAGTCTACTAGTACGTCGAGGGAGAGAGAGAGTGTGTGAAAGCATAGTCACATCCTAATCTCTACCTCCCCCCCACCCCCACCCAACTCTGCACACTGTGCTGTCTGATTGCTCATCCTCACTTCGTCGGTGGGTGGGCCATGGCAGTGCTCCTGGACGAGTGGCCCAACCATGGTGTATTCAAGTGTTACCTTGTGCTCAATTGTTTGGCCTGGTAGATTTTCCGGCTCCGTTGGCGATGTCCATGGCTTTTTAGCATGAGCGTGTCGGCACATTAAGGGGAGAGACAGACTGCTTTGCACGGCAAATCAACGGTCCCCATGCTTTTGCTGTCATGGAAAGGCACTGAAAAGAAGTCCCCATATCCAGTGCATGCCTGTTGTCATGCCGACTGCAAGGCTTATTTAGGTGTTGGTGTGTTTGCATAGTGTGTGTGTGTGTGTGTACACCTGACACAGTACAATTAGCTTGTAATGTGATGGCTTAAGGTAGAAGGACACACGAACCGAACTCCTCCGGGGAACTATTGAGGTCCATTGCGGGGCACAAGGGTACGCAACGCATGTGTTGTGCACTCTTTGACCGACCGAAAGATGTCTAGGGATGCTCTGCAGCCCCGGAGGAGTTTCTCCAACTGCTTTTCTTGCTCCTTTCTTGTTTCGCGGTTCCCAACGTGTGTGTGCACGAGCACTGTGGACCACCCCACTGGAGGCCACTATCCTCCCCACCTGCTTGCTGTACTACAGAAAGGTGCCTAGTCGCCCACGGTCATGACATCTCTATGACTGTCTGGTCGGCCTGACGAGAATTGAGCACTCAGCGCGTTTGTAGGTGCTTGTTTGTCGCGTCATGTGTGTGTGTGTGTGTGTGTGTGGTTGTGTGTGTCTGTGTGTGCCACATGCCTCGGAGAAAACGGCGGGACATATCCACCAGCAAATGAAATTTTTTCCAAGAAAGCGGTGCTGCCACGTGGTAGCAGTCCTGAAGTGGTTAACCAAACATGCCTTCTGGCGGGGTTCACGATGTCCTACCTGGTATCTACCTGAACGTCTGTCACCCAATGGGGTCACTGGTGCCGGGTGTGATGATCTAGGGGCACTAACACACCTATGGGACATTTCCCTCCATGGCTGCTCCCTTTGTTCCCTCCTCAACCTCCCACCCCTCATGTCTGTGTGTGTGTAGCTACCCGGTTACGGGTGGCCTGCCGGAACAAGATGAGTATGTGCCGAGACTGGTCCGCTAATTACCTCTGCCTTCTCCCCGTGGTAGGCAGCTCAGGGCACCCCAAACGCCATCACCTCAAAGGTGTGAAGGATAGAGGCCACACATCATTGTGCGCATGGTGCATACACACCCTCGGCACGCAGTACGCCCCGAGGGTACGAAATGTCGTTCTCATTGCCATAACCTTGCCCGAACTCTCATACTCAGTGGGGCTGCAAGGCGCAGCTCCTGTAGGTACTCAAGGATTGGATGCCCGCCCCTGTCTACTGCAGAAAGGCGCCCAGCCTTCACAACAATGCACCCATTGTTTTTGGAGGCCTGATGAGCCGCTGAGCTGCCCAGTGCTCTGTTTGCCTGCAGGGGTTTAACGGTTTGGGAGCTCTTTGCATAGTGTGTGTGTGTGTGTGTGTGTGCGTGTACAGTGCCTACTTGTGCTACCCACTGTATTTGTGTCTGCGCTGGGTATCTGTTGGTTCTTGTTCCCAACACAAAGAGAGAGAGTGTGTGTGTGTATGTGTGTGTGTTGTGTAATTTTTGTTGTTTTCGGCCGATGAGGCAAAACCACACTCACACAACAGTTTTGTTGCTCTGTTTGTCCGCTTCGGCGCGCGTGTGCATGGTCCTGTGGGCTTGTGTGCCCCTGTCCCGGGCAGAGCTGCCCATCTAACCCACAGGGACCCACTCCAGGGCTGACATCTTTTTTTTTGTGGAATCAGTTGGCTTGTGTCGGTCAGTAGATGGGTGGGTCACAGAAGAGAGCTTGCACACAGGCAGTGGACCCAAATCTGGTGCCTACCCGGCACAGCCGTGTGGCTGGAGCTTATGGCGGCGAGCAAACTGCACAGGCTGTGTTTCACCGCATCAGCAGTTTCATGGTACCGCATGTCCCGGCTCCGTCGTTTTGCAGGGGCCTGCCTCCACCAGGGCTGGGATCTGTATGGGAATGATATCCGCTCCCTCACCGCCCTCAACGCCCACGACTGCCAAACCCACTGCCAGAAGGACAACAGCTGCCAGTTCTTCAGCTACAACAGCAATGGCAAGCGGTGCTATTTGAAGACATCAGACGCAAACCAGAAGGCCACGGGCCCCTGGCACATCAGTGGGCCCAAGTGGTGTGCAGGTCTGTCTAAGGCTGCGAGCCCTGCGCAGGGTGCAACCGCCATAGCATCCTGTGCATTGAGCCTCTCCCCCCCCTGCCTGTGTGTGGGCAGGTGGTAGGCACCCCCAGCAGGTGCTTGGAACTGCCACTTTGAGGTTGGGGAACACCACAGGTCGGCAACAGGCTCTGTTACATTTGCAAACGTGGTTTTCAGAATTGGTTTCCCTTCTCCTCAAACCTCATCTTTTGCCATCTCTTTTGGTATGGCCAACCGGACAGCAGCCACCGCAGCCTGGAAAGAGGTGATGTGGATGTGGACACCAATGGCCCAACACTGCCAATGCAGAGCGGGAGGATGCAAAGAGCTGCAAGCATCGCGCGCGGGGGCTTGTTATCCGTCGTTTTTTTTCCCCTCTGCGAACAGATTCGAGTGTGAGCAGTCAGCTGTGCGGGAGGGAAGGACAAAGTTGACAGGGTGTTGTATGACAGGACTGAAATGGGCAAACGTGGCCCTTAAAAATGGAAGGGGCACTTTAGATGCATCCCCAAGGCTGTTGCTCAGTTGCTTTACATGCCAACCTGCACAAATCTCTCAATCTGCTGGAAACGCTGAGACACTCGTTTCCAATCTAATTTTTTCTGCCCCCCCCCCCTCCCACACCAAAGGTTCCGCCAACACCTTCGCTCGGCTCACCTTAATTAGCCCCCCCCCCCCCCCACACACACACCAATGACTGAATGACTGACTGTGAAGCATGCACGCTTTCGTGAGCAAAGAGACACCTGTCCCACTCTCCCTATGGGATGTGGATAATAGTTTCCCCCGGTGTGTTGGAAGAAGCAGTGTAGACATTTACCCCTGTAAACTCAAACCAGTGTGGACACCCGGAAGTACCATTGTGGTAGCCCCCTGCCCCCCAAACCACGACCGATGGTAGCAGCTGCAGTGGGAAGCAGAAAAGTGGGCCTCAGGTCCCCGGAGGTTGTCAGAGTTGTGAAGGTTTAAACAGGGCTACGGACGGTCGTGGAGGGTTGTGGGAGGGTTCGGTTTGGCCGCATGCGTCCTTTGTCTGCCATTGCAGCGGAGTGCTTCACCGAAGGGTACGACTACTACGGCAACGATCTGGGGAGTCAGGACGCTTCCTCGCCGCACGACTGCCAAAACAAGTGCAAGGCCAACGGCTCCTGCAAGGCCTTCACGTACGACGTCCCCGCCCGGAAATGCTTCTTGCAGTCGTCTGCCAGCGGTCGGACGGCCACGTCCGCAAAGCATGTGGCCGGCCCCAAGACCTGCCCAGGTGCTTTGATGATGCACCTGCATTTGCCGGGTCCACAGCCACACATGGCACCAGAGTTTTGCTTAACAGCTCAGCATCTCCTGGGGCGGGGGGTGGGGGAGGGTTCTGACACCCCCCACCCCCCACCCCCCTCTTAAGTGATTGGCCAAAATTTTCTCCAGGCCTTCGGACAATGAAAAATTTTTCTCTGGCGCCTTCGGTGCAAGTCAGTGTAGGCCAAAAAATTTGTTCGGCGCTTTCGGCGCCTCTAACAACTCAGGGTCACCTGGGGGGGGGGGTCCCCTCCACAGCCCCCCCCCCCCCCCTTGGACCCCCCCCCCCACACCCTTAAGGAAAACTCTGCCTGGCAAACAGGCCTCAGGGCTTTGTATGACAGGACTGAAATGGGCAAACGTGGAAGAGGCCCTTAAAAATGGAAGGGGCACTTTAGATGCATCCCCAAGGCTGTTGCTCAGTTGCTTTACATGCCAACCTGCACAAATCTCTCAATCTGCTGGAAACGCTGAGACACTCGTTTCCGATCCAATTTTTTGGGATTGGTGCAGGCAGGACTATGTACACACGGAACTGATACTGAAATCCGATTTTGCACCGAAGCACGTCCTGACGATACAAACCGCGAAATTGTTTTGTTTTTTGTTCTCAAAGTGTTAGAATCTGCTGATCAATTTTGGATCTGGTGCTTTGTGCACTCTTGGTGGACGCTCGGCGCATTCGTGTTCGTGGTTTGTGCTGGGCTGTTTGTCCCCGCACCACCGGACGAGGGCCACTCAATGATAACTACGCAACCAACACAAATCTACCGCAGGCGGGGGGGGGGGGGGGGTAGAAAGGGCCAAAATTGATGTGGACAAATTTGGAAGCCCTACCTCGTACCAAATATTTCTTTCAAGTTTAAGGATGCGATGTGCCAAAATGTATGCACAAGGCGTGGGTTGCAGGAGGGGTGGGTTTCTGCACGCTGCATGCAGTGTGAATGCGCAACATAGAGATGAGATGCTGTGTCAACTGAAACAGAAATATCAGCAAGCATCCGGAGCCCACTAGAAAATATGATGGCAGATGGCAGTCATCAGTTGTCTTTTGGGGGACATTGCTTGGACATATTGCTGGGAGGCCACAAGCCAACACAAACGATGAGTAAACTGAAGTAGAGCTCGAAACGGAAAGGAGATGTGCTGCTTGTTGATCAAATTTGATCAAATAATGATTTTTCTCAAATGTAAGAGAGGGAAACACGAAGTGTGGCAGGCAGTGGGAGTACCCTTCATCCTTGCCTCACCCCTATCGCCAGCCCCACTGCATCGGGGGAACAGGACAGGCCAAAGTGGCCAGTGAGTGGAAAAAGGTGGGTCAGGTGACACAAAGTGAGCACCAATGGTGTGCCAACAGGGGGGCACCGAACCTTCACTGTAGGGTGGGGGAGGTCAACAGAGCTCCTGAAAACTGGTGGCTGGAAAAGGGGCTCCAGGGACCAAAATTTATATTGGGTGCAAGCCATTTCTGCGCAGCGAAGGACGGGAATCATAACACTAATGGGACCACCAGCTCAGTCGCTTGTCTCATGCATCGGGCATTTGCCTGCGCCCCCCCCCCCCCCCCCCAAACGAAACATCACACATGCGGGGAATGGAGCTGGCTTTGCAATCCTCCGGATATATGCTGAGCGACCAGGGACAGGGTGTGTGTGTGGGTTCAGTGGGTGCAATCATGAAGCAGCCGATGAGCTCTACGGGTGCTGCTCAAGGGGTATGCACATGGGACAACTCACCTGTATTTGTCATGTGGTGAGGAAGGGGCCAGACCCAACAAAGCAAGCACAGCACACCATGAGGTCCCTTTCGACTCGTGCAGGCCACGGTGCTGGCATGGGTGGGGACCCCGTCCCCATCCGAATCCGGTTGATGATAAGCGAAATAAAGGGGGAACCAAGAGAATAAAACAGAAGCCCCACGGTGTGGTGCTCCTGTGACCAGTTGTTTAGCGTCGTCGGAACACCTTAGCGGATAGAGTACCTGGCCGGCACGGCAGAGATGGGTGTTCGATCCCCGTTGGGGCACCGCCGGTGGTGCGAGGGAACCCCCTTTTGCTCAGCATTCCGTTCATCACTTCACTTTTTTTGTGTGTCTCCACGTCCCAGTGGGCTGACCCATGTTGGGTGTGTGGGTATACGCTTCTCAGAATGGTATGGAAGTCGTTTTTGGTGTACCTGAGCTCCATCGGCCCGCCGAGCAGTGCATTTTTCTGGTATTGGTGCTAGTTGCACTATATCACTTGTCACACACCCATGCTCGGAGCATAGAGGGGCCGGTTCAAGCCTCATAGAGGCAAGTAGTGCATGGGATTGGTCATGTGATCGATGTAGATCGCCGTATTGTTCACGGCATGACTGTTCCCAACCAGGGGTCAGATTGTATTGCGCCCCTGGGCTGCCTTGTCAGCCACGGGCAAGAAGGTGATTGTGGGCCGAAAAGGGGTTTCAACTCTGTAAGTGCGGGTTGCAGCGGTCTAAAAAGCGGCCGGGAGGCCATTTCTGGCAGGCACAAACTGGTTGGAGGGCCATTGGGGCACACGGTTGGTTGGCAGGGCTGACCGTCATCCCACAGAAGGGGGGTATGTGCCATAAAGGCTGAGTGGGATCCCACGAGGGGGGGGGGGGGGGCAGGGAAGGGAAGGGACCTCCGAGGTGGCCCCAGAAGCGGTTGGACGGGCGGTTCGAAGAGGTGACCAAAGCGCGCCCTGAGGTGGTGGGGTGGGGGGTAACCCCCACCTCTGGTCTTGTAGGCCACTGACGAGCCACATTTCTTTCTGTGCTTTGTGCTGATCGCGTCTTGTGCTCACGCACCATAGCCCAGCGTTCCTTCGGGGTAACCCCCCCCCCCTCCCCCTCCAACGCATCCCTTTGGGGGGGATAGCCCCTTTCCCCGCCGTCCAGGCCCACGCCTGCCATAAGGCCCACCGGCCTTTCACCGACCCACTGCTGCACCCCCCCGTTGCAGGCGCCGGGAACACTTGCAAGAAGTCGGGGTCCCTCGTCAGCGTTGTGCAGCGCCACAAGTGCTGCTACGGCTTCTACAAGAGTGGCATGCGGTGGAGATGCAAGTGACCCCCCCCCCCCCACGCCGATGGGGCACAGTGGGCGCCGCGGCCCTTTTGTTGCCGCTTCAGCCGCTGCTGGTATTGTGTTGGGGGTTGGGGGTGGGCTGTGCCACGGTGGGCAAGCCCCCCCTGCGGCAGGCACACGTGGCACAGACTCAACTGTGTGCCAGTTTGCAGGGAGCAGCCGAGCCAGAAGCACTGGGCAACCTCCGCAGAGGCATGGGCCCGGCCTTTGAAGCAGGCCTTTGAAGGGGCTGGAAGAGGGGGAGAGCGGGGGCGCAAAGCGGGAAATGGCACAGAGGGGAACGGGGTCCCGGTCACGACCACGGGGCTGGTGTAGGGCCTTCTGGGGGCCCCGGGGCATTGGCACTGGCTCTGAACTGTAAGGGCCGGGCGACGCCTGGGGCCGTCTCAGTCGTGATTGGGGGTCTGTACGCCGATTGCAATTTCTCAACCCCAGCCACACTCTCCGGGGGCCTGGAGGGCCCAGCATTGGGGGGGTTTGGGTGGGACTGATGTGGCCAAAGGAGCGTCAAAACCCCTTGTATTACAGCAAATCAGGTCTGTCGATGCGGGTCGATGGGGGAGGGGAGGGGTGTCCAGACAACACGGCGGACCCTCCAAGCACCGCCGGGAGCGTCCACAGTGCTCCAACGAGTGGCTGGAGCCAGGGGGACAGCGGCCGAGCCCGGACGCGCGCGCGCACCACAACGGGCGTCGGTTGCCCCCCAACAGCCGTCGGTTATCCTTCGACAAGCCGCCGGTCACCCTCCAAAAACCGCGGGGCTGGCGTTGCCTGTCCAGAGCCAATGGCCTCCACGGCGCCTGTCCACTGCTGAGCGCTCTTCCCCACAAAGGGCGCATGCGGTAGTGCGGGCTCAACGCGGGGCGCAGGCCTTCACCTGACGAGGCCCCAGCCCAGGGATGCATTAGAATGGCCGTACACCGTAGGAGGAGCGGGGGGGTACCACCCCCGGGACCCCCTCACCCATCCCCCCCCTCCTCTCCTTCCAATGTTTGAGGCTGACAGCCAAAGTTTTGCTTCGGTGCCTTTAGCGCCAAGAGGATTGAAGCTTAGAAATTCAGCCGTCCTATGTGGGATCCTCTGAGGAGCGACCCTGCCCAGACCTCGGGCTGTGCGCTCCCCCATCCGCGGGGGGGGGGAGGTCTGAAGTAGGGTGTGGTAGGGGGGTTTGGCTGGGACACCCCTCCTCCTTGGGTCCCCCTATGGTCCCCGAGGCCCAGGTCCTTCCGTCGCGCCGCGATACGCTGGGGGGGGCGGGGGGGTTAAGGGCCTTATATATCTGTATACAGTTGTATATGGATGAGCTCGCACCCGCTAACCCCCTGATCCCCTCAATCGCACTAGCGTCCAGGACTTGAAAAGGCGAATGCCCCCCCCTTTCCAATGCATCCCTGCCCCAGCCCCTCTCAGGCTCCATGTCCTTCAGACCCCCCCCCCCCCCGCGGCATCTGCCTCCTCTGTTCCAGTTCCTGGGTGCCCAGGGCCTTAATGTGAATCAATGCCATGCCCCCCCGGCGGGCGTCCGCCTGAAACAGACAGGGGGTCGGCGACTGCGGTTTGGGCTTTGACTGTGCAGAGCTCATGTGTGGAAGGAGCACGTCCCCTTGCGGCAGCGTGTGTCAGTCGGGGTGTGCGCACATGCACGCAGTGCAGAAGCAGAGTGCTGTAGCCCCCCACCCCCCCGCCAAACCCCTCCTAAAAGGGCGAACAAGTACGCATACCTGGAAGTACCAATATCGCTCAGCCTTTATGGAACCCCCCCTTTTCCCCAACTCCAGTAGCTCTTGGTATGTGGCTATAGGTCCACTCCCCCCCCCCCCCGCCCCCAAACCAACTGCAGACACACACAGTCTCTGTTTACTGATTGCACACTGTATGACATTTACTGTAGTCTGACTGATAGCCTGACTGTAAGTGATTGTCTGACGACATGTAGTCAGACATGATATGTTTGTCGTCCTGTCTTAGACACAGTGTGTGTCCTGAGGTTGAACCAGGTTTGGCATAGAGAATAAAGATGCATTCATGCCTTACTATGGAGTGCATGGAGTCCCCATGTATATATATGTATATATATTTCTGCATATCGATGCCCCAGTTCAGGCACGGAAGGCCCCATTGGATCCAATCCGGCGCCACACAAATTCCTTGTACCTGTCCCGATGGCAGTGCTGACGGGGGCTTTCTTGTCCCCATGCTTCTCTCTCCTATGCCTCAGCGCTTGTCGCAGGGGTTGTCCGCAGGCAAATTGCGAAGTGTCAGGAAGCTGCAACGCGTTGTGTCATTATCCCTCACGCCCTTCGCCCGTACAGTCCGACGCATCGCTGCACACTCGGTTCTGCAATGCGCACCGCTGGCTGGGCGATCAGGACGTGGGGTGACGTTGGCAAAGCAGATGCACGGTGCAAGCACAGCACAGTGCACAGCGTGGATCCCCTTTGTGTATTGTGTGTGTGGTACTTTGCATTGTCCGTGTGTTGTGGTCTGTTGTGGCCGTCTGCCGCCGTTGTCCGTGTCAGGGTGCTGCACTGTTTGGTTGGGGTTTCAGTGGCACCCGCGGGAGGTGCGTCACCCTTTTGTGCGCTCACTGTTCTGCATATTTGCACTGATGGTGGTTCCCTGAGGGTTGACTTGGAAAAAGCAGATGCGCGGCACATCGGATGCGCGAGCAACAGTGGCCGTTATCCTTTGTCCTGGAGTCGGCAGAAACTGTCCAAAAGTTTCGTTGATTTACCACCTGCACCCCGACAGTTTGGGTTGAGTGCCCAGCTACTGTGGCTAGTGCTCCACGCACATGATGGGCACGCCCCCCCCCCCCCAATTTGTGAGTGGATCTTCTTGAGTGGTGAGAAGTCAATTGACGCGGCCCCTTGCCAGGAGAGCAGGAGAGCATCAGAGCACCCCCCCCCTGCTCACCTTTTTAAAACAAATCATCCTGTGTCACGTATAAACCGCTGACTTGTGTTCTGTCACAGCGGAGCACAGCCCATTGATTGGGTGTGGGTCACTTGCATGGCATTGCACTGGGCAAGTGATTTGGTCAGTGCTGTCACGGTAGCGGCGCTGGGATCAGTTTAGTGCCTCGTTTGTTCAGTCTGCCCTCGAGAGAGGTGCGTCACCCGTAAGCTCCGACTCATGCGCACTTCTGCGATGGTGCTTCGGGTGGGGTTGACCTTCCACTCCTCGGAATCCAATGGCAGTAAACACGAACAACCACCGTGGCATGTGGTCAGCAGTCAGTAGCTGCTCAAGTCAACATCATTGGCAACCCGTACCAGCCCCACGGTCTGGTAGGTGCAAGGTTGGCGGGCCACATGGCGGGAAAATGGTGGAAGGCACAAGGGCCCTGATCTGCTGAAAGCTGCTTCCAATCTGATCAAGCCCTGCATGCTTGGCTTCTCACACCCCTGAGGTGCTCCTGCCTTCGGGGACAGCAACAGCCCTGCAAAGCGGTTTCGCTGCTGGTCTCCTCCATTGTGCATGGCACACCAGGGTTCGGGTGGGCGGAGTGCGGGGGACACACACATCAGGGTACATTCGGTACGTTTGCATGGTGGCTTTGAGAAGATGCTTCTAGGCGCGACCGAGTGCAAAACTGGGAGCACACCGTTTTTGTCCTGGGTGATGTACATCAGCATGCAACGTGCGGATGGGCACGCCTGTCCCCCGCCACTCCTTTGCCCCGTATTTTGTGTTTTGTCTTTCATGTCATGTCATGTGTTGGGACAATGACAGGACACTAGGACGCGTTGCTGTGTGGCCTGTGTGCCTTGTGATGTGCAGACTCTGGTGGATTTCCTTGTGTTCATGACTCAGTAAGTCTGTGACGCATTTCATTGTTGTGGGAGGGGGGGTGTCCGGTTGAAAAACAAAACAAGTGACAGCGTAACTGTTAGCAATAAGACACTAAATAAAGATACCCGGAATTGTGCAAGGATTCGTGCCTTCTTTTGACAAAACCATCTGCCTCTTGAACCCTCAGCCCAAGACCCACAACCAGCCAAATGGTTTCGGCTGCAACACTGAAGCAAAGCAGGCAATGTAAACACGGTACCGCAGGTCTTAGTCGAAACATCTGCCTCACTCGTTGCCGAGGATTTTGCAGTTTGATGCTGAGCGTTTGGCATTTTCTGGGCTGTAGGCTACCAACTGTGTGTCTTTCGGCATGGATGGTGGGCTGTGGTTGTGGGTTGATGTCAGTCAAAGAGTTTTGAAACCGTGGAATGAGCAGTGGGAAATTGTTGCTGTGATTTTGCTGTCAGCGACTTCGTCGTGCGTTTGTGATATTATGGTGTGGATACTTAGGGGCGCACATGTTGGCTGCGCTTTCAGACAACAGGGTTGGAAAAACAAGTGGTCAGCAGGCTCAACGACACGATAGGTTTCGGAGTTGTATGCTTTGGGGATGGTAGTTGGTGATTCGAACCCCGTTAGTCCGCCATGTCTGTTCTCGAGCCAATCTGTTTGCTATGGGGGATGGATGCTGAAAGTTGCTGTGGGTTACATACTTACACTCAAAGGAATCCCTGCTCTGTACACCCTTTTGCACGCGGTGCGCATGCAGTGCAAAGTCTTTGTCCTACCGTAAGTACCAGGACCCCATTTCAAGCCTCTTGCTGCTGTGGGTATGGCCCACTAGCATGCGGGGGAGTATTAGTGCCCCGGGCATGCGGTGGGAATCTTTTTTTACCATTCCCCACCCGTGCCTGTTTTTGCCCCCCATCACCAAACAATCTGGAGAACCTTCTCGCCGTGTCTAAGAATCTGGCCCATCCTTTGTACCCAGTTTATGACGATGGCAAGGGTGGTGGTTGGAAGTGGTGGGAGTGACATTTGGTGTGGTTGATTTCTCATATTTCGGCTTATGCAAGGTGCCTTGCAGGGAAGGTTTGCGGTCTAGTGCGGTCTACTTGGGGGACTTCCTAGGCGCCGGCCCTGGGCCCTGGACGGATGAGGATGTGGATCGCGTAGAAAAGAAACGATGCTTCATTTTGGTGTGTTTACTTGTGCTCTCGGGAGCGGATGGTGTGTATGCGTTTACAGCACGGGTTGTCTCAACCAATGTGCACGCGGTGCAAAGTCGTCCCTTTTATGACCACAGCTGCTCACAATCCTCCCCCTCAGCAGGCCCGGGTTCAGGCATGCTGTGTGACTTGGGCACACATGGCGGTGTCCTGGGACGAACCGCTAGGCATTGTGGTCCCGCAATCCCCCCCCCCCCCCTCTCCTTCAGCCCTGTGATTTTTCGGCACACCAGCCCAACCGCACACCAGGCCTGGACAAACTCATGACCATGCACTGCATTTCAGGAATAGACTCAACACTGAACACAGTGCACTTCATCCTGATGGGTGTCCCTGCTACGAATGGTGCTCACTCATTCACCTCCAGCCCCCCCGCCCCCGCCTCTTCCTGCCCCCCACAGAACGCACACATGCCCAACCTCCCCGGGGATCCACCAGCCAGGAGTCCAGGCCCAGGGACCTACAGAGGAGGCCCCCTAGATCCCTGGAGGGGGATGTGGTGAGAGCAAGTTTGCCACACCTGCCGCAACCAGGACCTGACACCAGGGGCCCACAAGCTCTGGAAGGTCCAGGGTTGAAGAATGTAAGATATGCAGCTCTGTACACTTGTCCGTGCAACAGGTCCAGGCGGTCCAGGCAGTCAGACGGTTGGTGGAAGCACCTGCAGTGCAATGACTGGACACCCATACACCAGTGATTGGACCATTGCCTGTATGCTGCTGTTGTGGCTGCCTAATTGACTTGCTGGACGACGTGGACATGTGCGTGTTGACTCCCTTCTGCGCCAAGGCCGGAACCGATTGGGTCCAAGGAGATTGAAGGGGTCAAGGATCCCCCCACTCCTCAGTAAAAGGACCGGTAGACGTGGATCTGGATAGCTCTGACCCTTGGTCCTGAGAGCTATCTCAAGTGCCACCAAGCTGAATACCTGTGGGTTGACCCAATTTCTACATAAACCCAGACTAGCCATTTGCTTGAGGTGGGCTGGGGGGAGGATGGCTATGAGGGCAAGAAAGAGGATGTGCACCTAAAATGGGCCTCTTAATTTTGGCTCTCTATTCAAAATCACCTTGAAGAGGGTTGTTAGATGAAGCCATACACCCCCTCTTTTGGGGGGTCGTTCGCGTAGCATACCCCAAGGCATGATATTGGAAGTCTTTGTAACCCTTTGTAAAATCATTATTTTGTCCGACAAAACGATCCCCTGATGGATTTTTCGATTTTGAGGCCTCTATCCCCCTGAAACTGGATACCACATTTTTTGGGGGTGGGGGTGTGTGGTGGGGGGTCAAAACTTTGTGCTTTGAAGGATTCCAACCAGGGTCGGGTAGAAAAAAGATCCTGAGCCGGATGGACCGTCCCAGCGGTCATCTGCCGGGATTCGAACCTGGTGCCAGACCATTCGTTGCGCGAATGTTTTACCACTAGACCACACATTGTTTCTGAAGACTTATGGTTCCCCACTGTTTGTAGCTGTAGTCTGCCACTGAAAAAAGCCAACCCGTGTGTTTCTGCCTGCCTGTCTGCCTGCCTGGCTTGCTTGACTGATTGCCTGGCTGGCTGGCTGACTGATTGGTTGTCTATCAGCCTCTTTTCGAGGTGCCTAGCCAAAGGCAATGGAATTTCAAATTTTCTGTGGAAGAAATTTTTATTGGGTTCTAGGGTGGGTGGGTCCAAAGAGAGGCCATTTACCCCCCTCTCTCTTTTGGAAAGCAAATGACTGGTCTAGACGAATCATGGCAGAAATATCCAGAGTAGGAACAAACTGATGGCACCCCACAGCTTATCACATCAGGGCACGTACTCATGCACCACGTGACGACTCTCGAACGGAGACATTTGAAATTGTCGACCGATATGGGTACATTTATCGCGACAAAATGACCGTTGTCCTCACCGTTCATCTTTTTTCGGTTGCAGATACCCGTTGGTGGCGTGTTGACACCCGGACTAGACAATTCTATTTTGATGATCCTGTGGGTGTTTCTGGTCACGAATGGTATCGATGGACCAATGGTCAAGACCGGTGTGCGCACGCGTTCCAAGCTTCGAAGAAAGGTGATAGTTGGGATGATAGCTCTTCGTGTCGGTCGAGTCCGTAGGACTTCTATACTGGTCGATGTAAGAAGCAAGTGGGAATTTGGCAATACCGACCTCTTGCTCGAGAGCATGTGTTCATCTTCGAATACAACGCCCATCAGGATGGCAACTTTGGTAACCCTACCCTTCGATTGGTGGCTCATCGAGCTGGCCTCTTTGTCCACAAGGCCGTGTTCGACAATCAGAGTGTCAATCGATATCACGCTGGTCACGACATCTATTGATGGACCGCTAGAGTGATGAAAGAGGGTAATCCGATTTGCAGACTCCTAGTCCCGAGCAACATTGAATTCAATTTGGACCATGACTGGTAGCTCGATCGATCTGAGGACTATCCGGACATCCATACACATTTTGTTGGTCTGTCTAAAGTTGTGTGGCCTGAGGAATGTATAGCTCGACAGGTTCAATTTCCATGCATGACACCGGGCTTGATGGCGAGTGTCCGACACCTGGCCCTGATGGCGTGTGTCACTGGGATATATCGACGTGCCCACAACTTTGCTCTGGGTAGTGCCGCATTATCTGCCGAGGCTGCCAATCGAGTAGTTTTCGCCCCGACGCAGTGGCACGTGGATAATGGCGCATCAGTTGGCGCCCACGACAGGTGGCTCCACAGGGGCTCGACTGTGGCCCATTTGGTTGTAGAGCAACGGTCTATGCTATGGTGTTGTAGCACAATATTGAGAGCTAACTCTCCTGTGTTCAATCACCACTATGTTTCATGCGGACCAGCACAGGTTCGAAAGATTTTTTTCTTTTGGACGAGTGCCCCCCCCCCCCCCCCCGCCCTGATGGGTAAGACCTCTTCGAGCTCTTAAGGGGGGGGGGGGTAGTGTTATGGTTTCGAGCAGCAAAGCAGCGAGCGCGCGATCTTGCATCAAGCACGCACCACTGTGCAGATGTTAATGTGAAATATCAACATGTGAAGGAACTGTTATGTAAGATGCTTCAATGTCTTTTGGACAGGGTCTTTCTTTCGATTGTGCAATTGGTTTTGAAATGGTACCCCGCCGAAAGATCCTGCGAGGGGTTGTTGAGTTTTGTGAAAACAAGAAGGTTTTCAAGGAAGAAACGGCAACTATGACATCAACTCGGGTCGCGTATGTAGTCCATAGTGGACGCTTGTGGCTGTCACGCCAGCAAACAGATGTACTCCAAAGACTGAGGACTGATCTCTAGCCCACCCTCCTCTACTGCGCTAACTCTCTGCTATATGTGCATTACATCCACGGCCCACCTAGGTTTGGAGGCTAGGACAGT
The DNA here is from genome assembly GCA_964036045.1 of Eutreptiella sp. 'Long Island Sound 2002'. NCBI lineage: Eukaryota > Euglenozoa > Euglenophyceae > Eutreptiales > Eutreptiaceae > Eutreptiella > Eutreptiella sp. 'Long Island Sound 2002'. The sequence goes on from OZ038398.1 coordinate 1,732,634, forward strand.
TGTTTGGTCTTCACCTGTGGTCTTACCCGTTTCACCAGAGCGTTTTCCTACAATAAAAAGATTATAGGAGAACATACCGCGAGGAATTTGAGGTGCACTTTGATGAGGATGTACACATCTGGAGCGATACCGGTTGGTACAAGGAAGTATTGGACGCATTGAACGTCCAAGGTAACCACATGTAAGCCCTACAACCACACTTCTCACCATGTGTGCGAGAGACAAAACCGTGCGGTTGAACAGAACCTGAGGTACATGCATTACATCCACAGCCCACCTAGGTTTGGAGGCTAGGACATTTGTTTGGTCTTCACCTGTGGTCTAACCCGTTTCACCATAGTGTTTTCCTACAATAAAAATATTATAGGAGAACATAAGGTAAAGGGACCGGTTCATCCCCGGTGACCAGTTGAGCACCACCCTGGGGATTATCAGGGCAGGGTGGGGATGAATAAGACGGCCCCTGGGGATAAAAAGGGCACCCCCGGGGATAAAGAGGGCACACCCTAAAATACTACAAACCATAAAAAGCTTGTGTCACATGTTTTCCTTTACAAACCCTGTAATGTTTTTCTTTCTCGTAAAAGGTTGTTCTCTTTTCTTTTTGGTGAAACCATGCAGAGAGTTACGTCTCTCAAAACCCTGTGATGTGTTTTCTCCGTACCAAAAGTGTTTGACCAATTGTTTTGTAAAAACATGCAACGTTTATTTGTTTTTTTACAACCGTGTACTATTTCTTTCTGTTGCAAAAGGTTGATGTGCCCTGTTTTGTACAACCATGCAGAGGCTTTTTATTTTTGAAAACTTTGTAATCTATTTGTATGTACCAGATTGCACTCTCCTATTTCATAACACTATACAACTTTTAATTTTTTGTAAAACCATGCAACGTTTATTTCTTTGTAAAACCATTCAATGTTTCTTTTTTCGGGCAAAAGGTTGCACTCTTCTGTTTTAAAAAACCATGCAAGGTTTATTTTTTTTCCAAAACTTTGGACTGTTTTTTTTCTTGCTAAAGGTGGATGTCTCCCATTATGTAGAACCTTGCAAGGTGTTTGTTTTTTAAAAACCGTGCAATGTTTTTTTGTTGCAAAAGGTATTTTCGTTCGTAAAACCATGCTTTTCATAATTAAGGAGTGGTTTTTTTTTTGGGAAAAAGTGGTAATCTCTTGCTTTGTATAACTGTGCACTGTCTCCCTAGCACACTTGCACAGAGCAACACGGTGACAGTTTCTGAATGCTCCCATACACCTGTTGTAAAGGTACTTGAAGCACTGAGACAGCTTATGGACATAAGCGTGTACGTGGCTGAAAGTGTATGGCTATGCACTTTTGATGACCGTGCCTAAAAGCACAATCATTCTAAGTCTGCCAGTGTGTCCCATGACATATATACTCTATAAATCATGTACTCTACAAGTCTTGTACACAATCAACTAGCCATGCCATGCATGGCACAGTGGCATGAGGGAAGGAGATGTCATTAGAAGCACAGTTTTATTCTGTGTCGATGTCCATGGACGAACCACTGTCATGCGTCACGTAGCACGCGAATGCGGAGGCATTAGCTTCGTCTTCGCTCGACGTGTCGCTATCCGTCACTTGACGTTTGGCAGCACACTCAGACCGTTCATCACACTGACGGGCACGCTTTTCATGTCGTGACCCTCCGGCGAAGGCGTTCGTGTCGGGGCGTCTTAGCCTGCTCTTGGTGTGCAGTGCAGCGGATGCTTCTGCAGATGTGCGTGCCCGTTTAGCAACGGGCTCCGCTTGCCGTGCCTGACCGTGCATGCCTCTGTTTCTTGCTTGCTTGAAAGTTTTGCGTCGCGCTTTGGCTTCCTCTTGCTGATCACGTTCTTGCTGCGCAGCCTGCGCGGCTTCAAGGAAGCTGGTCTTCGTGACCCATCCACCGAGGCGCAGCGTCGATGCATCATCCTTTGTTTCCATGGTGATGGTCCGTGCGGTTGCTTGGGATCCCATTTCTCTGGTGGTAAATGGGGAGTCTTGGGATGCGGAGGACTCTTGAGATGCGGGACAGATGTCACTTGCCGGTACAATACGGGATGCCAACTGCGCAAGCAGCTCCAAGGACTTGACATCTGCCTCCTCTTGCTTAGGGCGCAGACGTTCCTCAGGGGCGTGGCGTAAGAAGGTCTCCACGCTGTGCGGTACAAGGCCTGTAACGCGGAACGCTGTACGGACCTTCTCACCGGTGCACATTTGATACCACGCCTGCTCAACGAAGGAAACGAATCTGGCCACAGCCAGGCTCCTCCCAAGGTTGCTCTTGATGAACTGGTCCCGCAGCTGCCGGTACCGGCACTTGACTCCACGAAGCAGTGCACGGTCAAGAGGCTGGATTATGTTTCTAGGGTGACTTGGAAAGAGGACAACGGACACACCGGCCTTCCTGCACACAGTCAAACCTCTCACTCCAAGATGCGTCCTTGAACCGTCCACGAACAGCACGATCTTGTTGTAGGGATTACTGAGCGGACTCAATCTGGGAACCAGGACTTGCTCCACCCACTCAACAAAGATCTCACTACTGGACCACCCAGTTCCCGTGCCTTTCAGGATAACCTCCCGGTCGCAGTGCCTTAGATGGGTTCCCTTCACAGTCTTGGTGTCAAACAACAGAGTGGGCGGTAGAGCCTCTCCATTGGCAACCACTGCTGCAATGATAGTCACAGGCTTCCGCTGATACCCCTGCCGCCGCGGCACTGATCTCCGACCCCTGATGCTGTACACCTTGCGTGCCGCTGCCCTGGTGATGAAGTTCTGATGGAAGGAGGTCTCATCCATGTTCACGATGTACCGGCCGTCGTAGTCCACCTCTGCAAGGGCCTTGGAGGCTTCAGCAAAGAAGTCTCGCCACTGATCATCGTCCAAGCGACTGTCAGCACGCAGACTCTCCACCAGGCTTGGGGTACGGCTGACCACGTCCGTGTTGCGTGCTTTGAATAGGCGCCACCACTTGTTGCCTGACCCGAGCTTGAACCCATGCTCCTCTGCATGTCTCCGTGCCTCCTCCACAATGTCATGCTTGTATGGGGTCAAGGAACTCAGCAGCTGCTGCTCCAACCACTTCCTCATATGAAGGTCTTGCACTCTCGGTGGCGGCCCAGGCCGTCCCATCACCACAGGCTCACTGATCATGAAGCAGAGCAGGTTCTTCTTGATGGTCTTCTTGTCCACGGTGAACAGCCTCATCGCTTGCCGCAATGATCCCCGCCCAGCGGCAACCCAGGCCTCTTCGAGGTGTGTGGTGTGCTGCGGCAGAGGATAGGATGCGTATGGCTCGTGTTCCGTTCTGTTGACGCTGTTTGAATTCCGTTTACCTCTCATACCAGCCTTAGAATGCCCCTTTGGCAGCGTTTCACAGGCGTTCCTGATTTTCCGGCGAGCTGCAGCTCTACCGATACGGGATCCCAACCGCATTATCTAAAATGAAAAAAAACAAAGGGAAATCAATCTCGGAATCGTATATTTCGCGCAGTATTCATTTTGCTTTTACGTGCTGACATTAGGGCTTAAGTAACTTTGCGGCGCTAATTTACGCGGTTGCGCGCGGTAGTATCTGGCGATTTACGGAATCGCCAAATGGATCTCGATTATTTTTATAATGTTCAAAAGAATGTTTCTTTGATTATAAATCGTCATTTCCTGATAACATTATTTGCCTGGCGATCCTGCGCCGCGACAGTGGGTGTCTAACAGGTCCCTTTACCTTACCGTGAACAATTTGGTTGAACAATGTTTTGAACCCCACGGAGCACCAAAAGAGGTACGCTCTGATGAGGATGTACGCATCTGGAGCGATACCGGTAGGTACAAGCGAGTATTGGATGCATTGAACGTCCACTAACCACAGGTAAGCCCTACAACCACACTTCTAACCCTGTGTGCGAGAGACAAAACCGTGCGGTAGAACAGAACCTGAGGTTTTTGATGAAACAAAAACACGCCAAAGCTTGCCACGCACCCGAGTGTGAGAGAACCACTTACAGGGCGGTGCAAAATTCCAAATGAAGCCAAAATTAGAAACATGCGGTTTGAAATCACCTTTTAGTGCCAAAATCAGAAGAACCCATTTGCTTTTCGTATGTAAGTTCAGAAAAGCATCCTAACATTCACCAACATCCTCTTTGCTTTAGCACTTTCAGTAAAAAAAATTGTTTACAAAAAACCAAAATGTCAAACTTTTTTTAAATTCAAAGTTTTTCTAAACATTTCTGCTTCCATGTAACAAGTCTTATTTAACAACTTTTCCTTTTGTTTGTTTTGTTTTTTGTTTCACTTATGCTATACTACTGATTTTTTTTTCAAACTTCCATGCACACAAATGTTTTCTTGTAAATTTTGTTTCTATAAATTTTTTTCTTTTATAAATGAAACCCTGCTTTTGCCACTGCCCAAACAATGAACGAGAATAAACCACAATGTAGCAAGGAGGCATGTTGAATACATAAAAAATTCATAACAGTGTTTGTGCCTTGATTCAAAGTATACTAGGCTGCAAGGCAGCCTTCCCACCACTGACCCACCAGTATATCACAAAAAAAAAAGGAGCAGTGAGTCCACTCACTCTGAATGAATGGATCCTCAGACCCCTGTGTGCATTTGCAGAGCAGACACCACATCAGCAGAGGCACTGTGCCATCCACAGGCCCAAAGCAGCCTTCCAAAGTGGACAGCCTTCCACTGACCCATAACAGCCTTGCACAGCCTGAAAGGAGCCTTCCACAGGACCAAGGGAACCTGGCACAGGCCGAAAGGACAAACTGGTACACACAGATCTGGGCATAATATATTAACACTGAGAAATAGGGTTAAAAAAACATGTCGTGGCTCGAACTGCGGAGTCCGCTGACTGCAGAGTCTGCATAAAAACACACAGTGGCAAATAAATTACCATGTGTCTGTGTGATGTGACACGTACAGATCAAAGTGATCGCACCCATCATCGGCGTCACTACTGCGTCTGCCTTCTTCCTCACTTCGGCGCGCTTGTTCCTGGCGTTGCGCTGGCTTGCTGCGCGCTGATGCGTCGCGTCGCGTCGCGTTGCGTCGCGTTCCCTTGCTATGCCCCCCGTCGTCCTCCTTCTGATGCGTGGCACTGCTGCTGCTGCTGCAGCCACATCCACTGCAAAAGGGTCGTCGGACCTAGGGGCAGCTGCAGGGGCAGGTTTAGCATCCTCACCTGGTTCTAGTTCCGGGGCTTCTGGAACCACTGGTTCCTCGTCTTCTCTCTCCCCAACCACAGGGCGCAATTCCACAGGTGGCCCCAAACAAATCATCCCCCTTGGAATCTCAATCTCATCCACACTCCCGCCAATGGGAGTCTGATCCACACACATCCTCCAAGAAGCAGTGATCTGGGAACTCAACGCACGGATGTGCAACCACTCACCAATCCAGCGCAGCAGCAACTTCTTCATGGTCCTCTCACTCACGTCCAGCTTGGTCCGGCTCGGCAGCACCTTGGTGTGCACCAGGATCCCGTGCTTCACTGCTCGCTCTCGGATTCTGTCCTGGATGTACTTCATCATGCTGGGATTTGGCAACTGATCCCCTGGATTGCCGAGGTGAGACTTCTGGGAAATACCACAAAAACCCACATGTCAGGGATCTCCTTCACCATCCACAGGTGCGCACTCTGCTCCTCCCCCTCCGGTTGTTCAAGGAACTCTTTGCTGTGGCACGGAGCCCAGTCGATCAATACAATTGAGGGCGCGTACACAGGGAGGTCCAGGGCTCTCTTTGTCGTTTTTAAGCGCGCCTCCATCTGGTGCAGCAGCGCAATAAAGGTTGCGCCAGTGTGCGCCTTCTTCTCTGCATACATCTGGACAATGTTCGGGCCAATCCCATCGCCTTGCACCAAACACCTCTTGGACTTTCCACGGATGATCACCTGCGTCAGCAGCACCTTCCCACTCCGAGTGAGGACTGTTGTCGCTTGTCGTTCGACCAAGCTACGACGACTCTTTTCTTGTTCGAGAAGGCACCGGGGAACTTGGGCACATACTACAGTGGCGTCTCATCCATTGCGAGCTGCAGATCCTCGACGATTATTGCGTCCCATGGGATGCCAAACCTCCTTGGGTTGCTCACAACCGCGTTGTAGGTTTCGCGCCACGCATTCTCTCGGATCAACTGTTGCTCATTGGACTCCAGTCGATCGCTCGTGATGCATCTGACAAAATGGTGGAAGTGGCATCCGTGGCGGCGAGTCCAACCACAGCGCAGCCGTCACACCTTCTCACACCAAACCCGTGTCTCTTTTTGAACTTGCCCGCCTAGTCTCGCGATACGCTGAAGTGCTCGGTCTCTGGTCTCTGTGCTCGCACCACCTCTTGCGCCAGCGCTTGGATGACCTTGATGTCAAACACGATTGCTTCGGCTTGTATGGTCTTGATGTACTGAGCAAGACAGAGCCGATTGGTCAGGACCCGTTCACTGCGGCCTTTAGCGCCCACTACACAACAACAGCATACTTCCAACATGTCATTCTCCTCCGGTGCCGTGAGTAACCCAGGAGCTCCTTGCCGGCGAGAGCCCTCGCCATTCGTGAACTGCTGCCTCCAAGTGCAAAGGGTGCTGAATGGCGGGCACCCGGAGCCATACTGGAAGACAAGAGGAGCAAAGCTTGAGAGTTGTCGCGGCGCACTACGTTGCACAGACGTGGACAGCTACGCGCAGGCACGGACTCGCAAGACCAAAGCGTTGTATGATGTACTGGCGAGGCCTTTGACAGCCTCTCGGCGCTGGGCTTCACTCCGTCGCCAGTTACGTTGAGGCGTCTCTTGGCAGGCGGTGCAGTGCACTGGGATCCTCTGGGACGCTTTTTGTTTGTCTGGGTGGTGGCTTCGTCGTGCGCAGTGCGGAGGTGTTGTTGCAGCTGACACGCAGTGGCATCTCGCTGCAGATATCTTAACATCCCTAATAAACAAAATTTGGTCACGAGAGGCACAAAAACTTCATTAAATTACACTAAATTACACAACAATAACACCATTGCCTAGAAAACATTAGACGTCTACTGCCGCCATCTAATACCGCATGGTATGAAATACGAATCCGGTAAAATCCGAAGGACCTACGCGGGAAATGCTGCAGAAATACGACACATACACTTACGAATTTCGACATTTTCGGAGTTTTTCCCCTTCGTTTTTTTGCACCCCCTTGTAGAACTTTGCCTCATTGCTTGATGACGGATTCTTTGTCTTCCAAGTGACCCCGTACTATTCTAAGTTTTTCTTCGAGTTGCCTCAACCATCAGAACAAGTTGGAACCTGCAGCACAAAAACAAAGGTGCAACTTCGACCACTATTTTGCCACCCATTACTTAAGATGCCCTTGCTAAGCTTATAAGCACCTTGGCATGCCAGAATCGCACTGCACTTAGGAACAAAGGCGGTAGCAACAACCCTTACCCCAGTTGGTGGTTGTCTCGTCGTCTACTTGACCTGCTAGGTAGGAAGAGACTCTCGCACTTTAAAACCATGACGTGGTGCTGGTGCTGTACATTCTCTTGGGGTTGTGTGTCTAGGCTGCGCTTGCTCACACCATTCGACATTGGGCTTGTATGGGTATACAAAATTTACCCCATTCTCATGGAAAGCATTTAACATTTTCCTTGGTGCGCGAGGTTGCAACCTTTACCAATACGCAAATCAAATTTTGCCTCTATGACCGTCATTATCATTTTGGTTTTGTCATGCATTGATACTTGTGACATGATGGAGATTTCGAGCGAGCGAGCTTTCGTAAGTGGTTGGGCCCCTTTACATCCACTTAATCCATGAAACAAAACTTTTGCTGCCATTGCATTCCAATTTCTTCCTTGATGTGGAAGTGTGCCGTCCTCAAGCATTTGCGATTGAAGGATTGAGACAACCAAAGGCATGGTTGACGGTGTGAAAATGATTCACATACCCCGTGTGTGCGTACTTTTGGTGGGTATAGCACCCCATCATCATCCGCTTTGCTGTGTTATCTAGGGAAGGCTTACACTACCATGCCCCCTTGATCCAAGAGTGGGCTTTAGCCTTCCGGTTGTTTCTTGGGAGGGTGGCGACTCCTTGTTAACCCCAAAGAGTGACCTTGGCAGATGTTTACAATTACCATGCAATTGGGATTTATCAAATTTTCATCGGTACACTTGAATTATGCATTGTGACCATTTTTGTATTCAATTCAATTTGGTTTATGCTAGTTTACATTTTTGTGAATAGCCATTGTGCATCCGATGGGTGGTGTGCAGGTATGTAGTGTTCCAACGTGCCGGCAAATATACCAGTATGCAGTATACAGTAGTATACAGGGTATACTTTGCGTACAGCAACTATACAAAATATACACCATATATACAGTATACAAGTATACAACAGTATATAGTAATACACAGCAGGTTCTAGCAGGTTGTGTTGTTTTGCTGTTGTGTGGTGCTCACATGATCATTCTGGTTGCGAGCAGATTTGAAAGTCGAAGGTGAGCAAAATTTGAATTTCATCGACAATTCTCAAAACATACCGAGCCATTTTGAGCTTCATGATTACCCCCATGAGATGGCAGCTTATGCTATGCCGGTGCAGTGGGCACTTGCTTTAGGGGAGGGTGGGGGGGGATTGCAACCGGTCAGTGGATTGCATACAAACATTTATGGATACATGCATGGATGCATACATGTAGGCATGCATGTGTGTATGTATGTATGGTTGTAGTTTGTTTCTATGTATGTGTGTATGTATGTTTGTACTTGTGTAGGTCAATTTGTGCATATAGAGAAAGAATACGGTGGCATACAACATTGCACAACAAATATACAGTACTATGCAGTACCGGGAGGCCCCACCCGGATAGCTGGGAGCCTCAGAGCAAAAAAAATAGTATGCAGCGGTCTACAGCGGTATACAGCCGTCTACAGCGGCATACGACATGGTATCTACAGCAAATACAGCGCTATGCAGTATACAGTATACAGCATGGTGTACAGCAAGCATACAACAAGAATACAGCAGATCACAGCAAATATACAGCAATATACCTGGTATACTTGCCGGCACATTGGAACAGGTTTTGAGGCATGCTTGGGATACAGCCACCCCTCTGTTATGCATGGCACATTTGTGTGTGTGTAAAGGTGTGGATCCAGCACGTGTATCCACACCATCTCCATATGATGTGCGCCCATTTGGTTTTTGTTTTGTATGTTTGGAAGAGCATCTCAGGGGTATTCTTTGCACTGCGTGCTACTTTGACTATGTTCCGCCCGAAGAGCCCCCAAGCACACCCCTTGGAAACGCCCTTAGAATTAGGTGACCCAAACTGCCCCAGCTCAAGAAAGTTGCAAACTGGGGTACACAGTACCACTCTCGCTCCTTTAAGGGCGATCTTGGTCAACACCTTAGCAAGTTGGGAGAATGGGGGGTTAGCATAGCACAACCAGGGGGTGCCGTAATGAAAAAAAAAACCTTCGGAGTGTCCAATACGCCAACCCTACAATGGCGGTTGGTGGGTAACTGATGGCACTTGGTAGGTAACCGATGGCGCTTGGTGGGTAACCGATGGCGGTTGGTGGGTAGCCGATGGCGGTTGGAGGGTAACCGCTGGGGGTAACATGGGGACATACAAAAGACCAAAAAAGCGAAGCTAAAGTTGTTGTAGGTAGTAGGGTTTGAACTCAGGACCCTTGGAACTAGAACCTAGTACAACTACCAACTAAGCTGTGTCAGGATCTGGTGACAGCTGGCCATCAGAGAGTGCATGCCATAGTAAAAAAAAGGGGGGGGTGAGTGTCCTTATGGCACCCCCTGAGCACAACCCCATCGATCTCCAGTAGAAGCGATAGACGTTATTGAGGTATGGCGAACAGTAGAGCTGCATCATATGCTGCTCCTTACTCGCGAGCAACTCCACCTGAACTTCATTCAGGTCTACCACCCCTGCATTCTCGGGGGTCCCCAACAAAGGGGGACAAAATCAGAAGTCAAAACGTACGCTAGGGGTCACCATGATGCCCCTAGGGGCCCCTAGTATCTCAAAGTATGGGTCTCTAGTACGGCCAGACGCCCAAATAGTTGCACTGCGCGCGCACTGCGCTTAAGGCTCCCCCTCACAGCACTGCGTTCAAGCATCGGAACTCAACGCTCAACATTGCATGTGAGTGCCCCAATTTTGATGCGAGGCAAACCCCACCAGCAATTAAATGGGTTTTGCCAGAGCTCCCTTGCTTTCAGCTGAGCACTGTAAACAGAGAGGCACATAAATTCCATTCCAGTGAGCATGAGTGTTACTTTAATTCTGTGTCCTGCAAAGACGAACCAATCAAAGCGGCCCATCAGCACCTGAGGTACACCAGCAGGTGCAGCCAAGACTTCTTGCAGGTATTGCACACAATATCCTACAAACACGGAGAAATTGGGAACCTCTGCTGGCATGGCCAAAAGTTTGTCTGTTATTATGGGTTCAGCATTAGAAAGACATACAATATGAACACCAGTTTAGGGAAAAATGCTGTCCATAAAAACCAGCACAACTCCCTGTTGTCTGTCCCCTCCATCACGTTTGCCTGGCTTCAACAAGAGCTGCTCAGTCAGCTTGGCAGGGTTGCAGTGATCTGCTGTGTTCAAAATATTCCGCCCCCCCTCCACCATCTGCGAGAATAACGGTAAATTTCCAAAAATTGCGGAAACAACGTTGACAAGGGGATGTTCTTGCAAAGGGGGGAGGGGAGGGCTACTCAACGAAAGAGCTTTGCCTGCACATTCAGGGAAACAAGCAGGCCCTAAGAGGGAACCACTGCATGATGTTCTCAGTGTGAGAGCCAACAGCAAACACGTCAATGGTGCCACTGGGGACACCAGCGCCGCGAAGTTACTATTCGAAATACCAGGTGGCACGTCAGGACAGAGCTGTCCCTAACAGAGAGGCGTGCTTCCTTCGTCAGCGTGCACTGTGCCCACAAGGGCAAAAGATTCCCCCTGTGTCAGGCTGCCGGAGCTGAACTGAAATCAGAGAGTGTGCGCCGTCGGCGCCCGCAGGCCCGCTCCGGCATCGGCGCAGGCTCGGCGAGTTGCGCCGGTGCCTCATTGGACTGACAGTCCTGCCACCAGCGGCGGGCAGTCCCGGCTGACGGCGTGAGGTCTGTGTCCACCAGCGCCAGGAGGGACTCCTCCGTTGCCCAGGCCCACAGCCACCCCCCCCCCCCCCCGAGTGTTTGGGAATCAGAGGCTCATTGTTTATGCAAAATCCGGGTGTCGGCATTGCATAAACCCCCCCTCCCAAGCCCTGAACACCCTGCAGAATAACAACTGCTGGTGTTTAGGCGATAAACCACCTATGCAAAGCCCCCACACGTGCCATTGACACTCGTCCTCTCCTGGCTGAGGTGTCACCTGAGATTGCTTGTCCATGACCTGTTCGTGAACCCCTCAAGAGGGAGTTGCCCAGCACAGCCATGCAGGAACGGGAGGCAAAGGAATCAGACATCAGGAAAATTGATTCAGCCAACGATTCACAGAATCATTTGCATGGCCTCCACCGCAAAAGTACATCGGTGCACGAACCCTGGGCGCCATCCTTTCTGAAGCCTTTCCCCTGACACAACTGGCGAATTGCCTTCATTTGGCATTGCAGCCACCTTGTATTGCAACGGGGACACTTTATACTGCGAGGACACTTGTATTGCGATTGGGACACGGTATACTGCGATGGCGACACTTTATATTGCGATTGGACATTTGGACTGCGAGCCAGGCATCCTCCTACCCCGGCAGCTCAGACCCTCTAAAGACTGTGGAGCGCCGGCTTTTGGGCAAGAACTTGGGGAAGAGGAGGGATGCGCCATTACCTTTTCATAGAAACGCCTTGGGAACAATACAACGGCGGGTGGTCGGCTTCAGTTGGAGAAGGGGTTGCCACAAATAGCCCGCTGCTTATTTGATTCACAAACACTTCAACACCAAAAGCCAGAAAGTTCTTCCCACCAGCCCTACAGCGAGCCATGGTACAAACACGAAGGAAAACATCAACCAGATGAAAAATTTCTGCCCTCGCACCCCAGTGCACCAGAAATTTCTGTACGTGCCGTATTCGGCCCCCTCTGCTAAAGCAAGCCATCGTGCACCAACATCCCAATCACTTCACTTCAATGAAGTTCAGTTCATGCAATTGGTCTCAACCTCTTCACTGTCCCACCAGCCCTGCATAGAGCCGTGGTACAAACACGAAGATATCACCAATAAGAAGCAATATACTGTCCATGCACCCCAGTGTGCCAGAAGATTCTGTACGAGGCTGAGTTCAGCCCCCCTGCGTACGTTAAGCCAAAATGCACCAACCAACAATCCATCAAAATAAATATATTTTACTTCTTCAAATGTTATTTTCATCAATCTGAATGCACCAGCGACATGTACACTAAGTCTGCTTGTGCATAAATGAGATGAGACATTCCTGAATGCTTGTGAACGCTCACGTGCATTGAAGCACTGCCCTTTCTTTGCAGAACGGTCATCAAAACCGGAGGGCCAAGGGCTCTGGTAGGACTGAGTCTCTTCTAACATGCGTGTGTGCGTGTGTGCCAGGGAGGACCAGGAAGGTCCAGTGCCACCAACACACGACGGTTCGCAGTCCTGGCTCTTCATGCGGACGATGACACAAACATGAGCTACGGCAGGCCAGAGGCCGGTGAACCCGGTTCGAGAAAAAGACTTGGAGCTCTCAGAGCTCGGACAAGGGGAGGCAAGGCAACGAATGGTTTGGCATGCGGTAAAAGTCCCGCAGCGAACGTGCCGTCATGGTGAACCCGGTTCGAGAAAAAGTCATGGAGCTCTCAGAGCTCGAAAAAGAGGGGGCAAGGCCACACATGATTCGGCATGCGGTACCCGCAAGGAATCCGTTTCGATGAAGAGTGTTAAAGAGCCTTGGGGCTCTCTGAGCTCAAACAAGCGGAGGCAGGGCAATGAGGTGTCCAGCCCGCGACACCGTGCCTGCGAAATCCGCAGGCAATGTCCGGAAGGGGTCAGCAGTTTAAACCAACACAACCAAACTGCACAAAAAAAGTCAATGTGGCAAGCGAGCCTCAACACAGGCGACCGCCATCAGCAAGGGGCCTTGCATCTCCACCGCAGGCCATGCAGTCCCGCCGGGTTAGATGGGCCTGAATCTGGCCCTTTTGTTTCACCTCCTCTGCGGTGGTACCTTGCGACTCACCTCCTACTGAGACGAGGCACTAGCGGCTGGTCGGGGCTGAGTGCCAGGTGCGGGTGCCATGCATGAGCATAGGTCACGCGTGACACGTCATTCGAGCTGCGCGGGGAGCCTCCCGCGGCTCCTGGTCGAAGTCCCGCGCCTCATCGGTCGGAGGGTGATGCCATCCATGTCCAGATCCATGTCTAAGCCGGCGTGCCCGGGAGGGCGCGGCCCCACGCCCCGCGGCCCTGCGCCGCGGTGGTGAGATGGAACGGGGTCATTCGGGGGATTGCCTGTGTCTCGCGGCCCAGGGCGCGGGCCCGCGACGGGGGATGCGACTGGGATATGGGAGGCCAAAGCACTGCCGGCGACCGGGGGCGGCGCGGGCTGGCGCGCGGCCTGCGGCACGCGGACCGCCGCCGCGCTGTCCATTGCCTCGTGGGCGGTCGGGAGCACGTGTTGCCTGAACTGCGCGGCGTCCAGAGGCTGCGGGCGGCCCCCCCGGGCAAGGCCAGGGCCCTGCATGGGCGGCCCCTGGGTAGGCCCCTGTCGAGGCGCCTGTGGCGAGGGCGCGCCGAAGCCGGGGCCGGGGCTCGGGCCCGGGACGGACTGCCGCGCGGGCGGCCCGAACGGGCGGTGGCGTTGGGGAGAAGGACTGCGCCCGGGGGACGGGAAGGCGCTGCGGGCGAGGCGAGAGGCCCTGCGGGGCGATGCGGGGCTGCCACCGCCAATCGACTGCTGCCGGGCCGATGCGCGGCCGGGACCATCAATCGGCCGCTGCCGGGGCGATGCGTGGCCGGGACCAGGCATCGACTGCCGGGGCAACGTGTGGCCGGCACCGGGCATCGACTGCTGCCGGGCCGATGCGGGGCCGGGCATCGACTGCTGCCGGGCCAATGCGGGGCCGGGCATTGACTGCTGCCGGGCCAATGCGGCACCGGGCATTGACTGGTGTCGGGCCAATGCGGGGCCGGGAATGGGCATCGACTGCTGCGGGGCCAATGCGGGGCCGGGCATCGACTGCTGCGGGGCCAATGCGGGGCCGGGGCCAGGCATCGACTGCGGCCCGGCCAACGCCGGGCCGGGCATCGACTGCTGTCGTGGCGATGTGGGGCTGGCACCAGCAATCGACTGCTGCCGGGCCCATGCGCGGCCGGGACCATCAATCGGCCGCTGCCGGGGCGATGCGGGGCCGGGGCCAGGCATCGACTGCCGGGGCAACGTGTGGCCAGGGCCGGGCATCGACTGCTGCCGGGCCAATGCGGGGCCAGGGCCGGGAATCGACTGCTGGGGAAACGCAAACGACTGCCGGGGCAATGCGGGGCCGGGGCCGGGCATCGACTGCCGGGGCAATGCGGGGCCGGGGCCGGGCATCGACTGCCGGGGCAATGCGGGGCCGGGGCCGGGCATCGACTGCCGGGGCAATGCGGGGCCGGGGCCGGGCATCGACTGCCGGGGCGATGTGCTGCCGGAACCGCTGGGAACGGCCTGCGGTGGGCCGGACGCATTCGGGCGTTGGGGAGAGGGGTCGCGCTTGGGGCTCGCAGAGTCCTGGCGGCCGAGAAGAATGCGCGACGTGCTCCGGAGAATGCGCTGCATGGGGCTCCCGGCCAACAGCCCCGCCGACACGCGCGATGCGCTCCGGAAGCTGCGCGTCCGGGAGCGGTCGCTGGGGGCCTGTGAGGGGGCCATGATCGATTTGCTCCGCGACCGACTGCGCCCGCGGGCGTCAGAGCCCAGCGCTACACCCGCCGAGACGCGCGACAGTCGGCGGGACGTCAGCGTCTCGTGGGTGCTGCCGGGCGCCGCCGCCGATCCCAGGGACCGGCTGCGCGCGCTGCGGGCCTCCGGGTCGTCCCGGGACGGGCTCCGCCCCCGGCCGCCCAGCACCTCATTGAAGGCGGAGAGGATCTTGGACGCACTGCGGATGCTCCTCGGCGGGGCCTTGGGGCGGGCGCTGGGGCTGGACGGCCCCAGGACCCAGACGGACGTGTGCTTGGGGTTGAGAGGGTTGACGGGGGGGTCCGGGAGGGAGGAGCTGCGGCGGCGCGGCTGGAACGGGGTCTGCGGGGCGGGGGGCGGCAGCACGTCGGGCTTGGCCGTGAGCGATACGAGGGACGACAGGCGCCCGGGGCTGCCCCACATGGGCGAGTTCGCCGGCAGCTGCGGAGCGTTGGGGAGGTGGTCTGGCAGGGGCACCGGGGGGAACGCGCGACGGCCGGGATTGCCCCAGGTCGGGGACAAGTTCCCGAAGGCCACCTCCAGCGGGTTAAGCTGCTCGTCGGTCGGCAGTGGCGGCCAGGCGGGGATCTGGTTGCTGTCCTGCTTGGGCACCCACGCACTGCTGCGAGGACCTGCAAAGCGGGGAAAGGAGAGGGTTGGGAGAGGGTTGGGAGAGGGTTGGGAGAGGGTGGGAGGGGGTTGGGAGAGTGCTGCGATTCCTTCCCCCTTGTCCGTCACGGCACCGCACAACCCATCAGCCAGAACCAGGTTGCAAACGTATGCCTCTGGCGAAGGAAATGGTTGACAAAGCTGGCCTCCACACTCGAACGGAGCGACGTCAATTTCCGACGAAAACACGCGCATTGCGCTCGGAAGGGGGGGGGAACGCGCGTTTAAGCCGCGCCTTAGGCTCCGGCAAGGCCTTCCGACACCGCAGGACGGCACTGCAGATCACAACCGCATCGCCACCGTCAATACAGGGGGACGGTGTGGAGTGGCAGTACAAAGGGGCAGTCTCGTAGGGCCCAGTGTGGGGGTGCATGCACAAGATACAACGAGGGCAAGCGTGGGAGCATCAGCGACAGCACCAAATCCAAAGGCCCCTTGCACGGCATGCAACGGATGTTGTGTCGGGTGTCGGACAGAGGCTGGGCGGAGCTGAGGAGGAGAAGAGCAGAAGAGATCCCATGGGCAGGTTTCTGTGGCACGTGGTGCGTGCGGCAGGGGGAGAGGGGGTGTTTGGCACCGGGGCCCAGTAAATGTGCCGGTTGGCACTTCCCGATGTGCGCACTTCTTCGGTCTTTGGGAGGACATCGCATACAGTGTGCGCCCCCGGACGGTGGGGACGCGGGGATGCGGTCGGCGAGCGTGAGGCGGTTGGGCGCTCCCCTTCCAGCGCTGACAGGCTTCACATTGGCTGATTCTCCCACCGCGAAGTTTGGGGGATGCTCTGCACCGCCGATGATGTGGGGATTGTACCACAGGGCCCATGGGGGGGGGGGCGGGCGTTGGAATGACGCCATGGTGTATTGTTCTCGTCTGCAGGGCCGTGGGTGGGGGGGGGGGGGGGGCTATAAAGGCTGAGTAAATGTGCCGGTTGGCACTTCCGGGTGTACGCCTTGGCTCGAGTGTCTGCATTGGCGTGTCCCAAGCCACGGGGGAAAAAGAATGTTGCGTAGGTGAGAGTGGGACAGTTCGTCCCGCTGCTCACGGGTGCCGCTTCTGCCCCTCGGCGTCCCTCTCACACCGGCGCCGGCGATGCTTCACATTCAGCCATTCCCATGGCAGTGCAGATCGGAGTGTGCTCACCGCCACTAGTGCAGGTGGACGGGGGGGGGGGGGGTCGGCCGAGGCCATGGTGTTGGTTTGCTTGCCTTGCGCGGCGCCCACTGGCCTCTCGCCACTGCACATTCCGAGCCTCTGTGGGCCCGAACGTGTTTTGATTGTGCCAACGGAGCCCCTGCATGCCTTGTCCTGTTTGACTACTCCGGGGGTCGGCCGTCCAGAGACCGGCTGCTGCCCGGGCCGTTGACCAGGTGCATCCAGACGCACACTCTGAGTCCGTGCGGGGCTTTGCCGACTCCAGCACCGACTTGTGCGCGCTGGTGTGCGCATCTGCAGACGGGGGGGGGGGGGGGCAGCGCACGCGAAGGTCCAGTGGAACGCGTGCGAGCAGCAACGGGGCAGGCCACATACTTGCGCTCTGAACGCGTGTGGCTCCCAATTGTGGGATGAGGCTCTGAAAAGCGAGAGACAAGAGATGCTGTCGGATGTGCTGCGACGGCAAGGGGCACGACACCCTCCCGCGCCACAGACCATCGGGGCCCCAGTGCCCGACACATCCCTCGGCCACGCGGCACCGCCGGCGGATGCGGGACCCGCATTGCTTGGCAACGGACCGGGCGTGAGGAGGGTGGCTGGAGGCGGGTCCAAAGAAAGTCATGCGGCGGGCAACGCGGCTCGCGTTCTTGCGATGCCATCCACGTGCTACTGCCACACACTCGCACAGCAGTGCCACTGGTGCGCTCAATAAAAAACGTGGGTAATATGCTGTTTGCACGTCATTGTGTGCCTCTTGTCTCTGACAGGCAGCGCGAAGGCTGTGCCGCACAGCGAGAACGGGCCCCCCTCGATGGAGGGGGTTGGTGGGGGCCTTGTCGGGTACTACGCCCGTTGAATCCAACCTCCGAGACCCAGGCCCCTTAACAGGGAGAGAGGCAGAGCCCATCTACTTGCGCCAACCGCATGGCGATGCGGAGAATGCTTTCCTCAAGAGGGCATTGTGCGTACATTCCGTCGGGGGAGTCTACCCCTCGACGGAAAATGAAGGAGCGCACCCATCACATCTTTGCAAGTCACGCAAGGCGGCGGTTGGACTCAGGAGCCCAAACCCGCAGCTCCCCAGCGCCGGGAAAGGGTCGTATGCAAAACGATGAATACGGGGGAGACATGGAACAACGACTGAACACTCTTTGGCATGCGCTGAAGGCGCGGAGAAAACCTCCATTGCCTTGGGCAACGCACCTCGAAGAGCGACGTTCTGGGGGGTTCTTAGCAAGAGGCCGACGAAGTCCCGCCCATCGCAGTGCAAACACGCCCAAAAGGGCGCCTTTGGGGGCCCTTAAGCATCGGGAGGGCCTATTTGGTGCCGCATGAGTTCACACGTACTCCCATTGTCACCAAATGATCACCCAACAACGGCCTCGGGGTCCCGGGGGTTGTCGGGGGTCACTGTTAAACCGCAATTTGTCAGCCAAACCCGTGCCGGCCTGAGAACGGCTCAGCAGTCACTAGTGGGCCCCAATAGGGGGGCCGAGCTTGGAAAGTTGAACATGGCACCCGGGACCCCCGTCACTGGTCAGGCGGTCCACATAAAAGAAAAAAGTGGAACGGGGCCTGGGTCCGAATCGAGGCACAGTGGCGGCTATAGGCCAAATCAAGTTTTGCCCCCCCCCCCCCCCCACAGCCCCCCACACACACCCAAAAAATGGACCCCGGGTATGCGGAGAAGAGGGCTCAAAATCGAAAATATTCATTGGGGGACACTGTTGTCTCCCAGAATGATGATTCCACACGGGGCTGGACATCCGACATCACGCTTTGGGGTATGCTACGCGAATGAACCCCAAAAAAGGTGGGCATATTGGCGCCTGTGCCTGCGCTTGATCTACCCTCTCTTCACGGTGATTTTCCGGTCAGCGCAAAACATTCCCAAAACCCAGGTTTTCAGCTGACTTAGAGCGGAGGGAGGAGGGGGGGGGGAAGGGGTCCAGGGGGGAGCCCGCCCCCCCCATACCCTAATGAAAATTAAAGCCAAACCCTGGCCCCTTACCCACCGCCATGCAATAGCCTGGAGCTCCATGCCCGTCCCCTCCCCCTTCCCACATGAATGAAATGGGCAATACCCCCTTTCAGTCCCCAATTCGCCCCAATCCGAAAACGATGTCCGTGCCGTGCCCCTGGAACGGGGCCTCGGAGCCTTGCAGCACGAGATGTCCGCACACGACAAAACCTCAGCGGGTGTACGCCCCCTTTGTGAAGCGGCAAGGCACATACTCGGCGATGCCCATGGGGCGAATTCTCATCGACCGTGAAAAAGCTTGGAAACCGGGAAACCGGGAACAAAGGGCTACTTGCGATGGACGATCCCTGGAACGGAAGATGATGTTGGACGCAGTGGATGTGTACCGCAAGTGTATGACGGCCCAGGCCCACCCCCTCATGTATCCGGTTGCCCTGTCGCCCCAGCGCGCAGAGAAGACGGACGTGGTCGCGCCGGCGCATTGGCAACGCGTTCACGACGGTGAAGGCATTGACCCCTTGTCCAAGACTTTTGCCCCATAGCAATGCACATCCCCGGCGGCGTACAATCCTTGCATCTGCACGGGTGCCACGACACCCCCGCCCTCACACACACACACACGCACGCACGCACGAGACACACATACGCACGCACGCACACACACACACACACACACGATGCGAATACGCCCAGAGCCCACACACACACGTTGGGAACCGCGAGACAAGAACGAAGCAAGAAAAGCGGTGGAAAGAAAACTCCTCAGGAACAGCAGCGCTGTCCGAGACGTCTTTCGGTTTGATGAAGATGAGGGTAATGGAAGCATGTGCAGTCCTGGACACACACACACACACACGCACGCACGCACGCACTCACTCACTCAGTTTATGGCAACCCCTACACAACACGACACCCGCAGTAAACAGCCCCGCGCCCGCCCGCCCGCACACACGCGACACGCAAAGAGCCAGCCGTTCTCGTCCGCCCCGTGCGAAGGCCCCGGGCCCTGTGCGCTGTTGCCCCCGAATGCGCGGTGCACCACATTTTATCTGGCACCGGAGGTGTCTCCGGATCCTCAACGCACTTTGCCACCAACACCCCACCCCCGCATACAGACAGACCCAAACACCGACACCAACACCAACACCAACACAGGACCCCACGATGGACTGCGCCAGGCATTGACAAGGAGGCACCACCAGCACATTTGCTGGCAGCGCGTGGGGCATACGTGGCGGGATGCTAGGCCAGCCCCCGAGGACGGCGTGAGCGGGTCGTGCACACTCATGTGGCTTGGGACGGTCGGGAAGAAAGCAACGCTGCCGGTGCGCTCGGAAGGCACCTGCGTAGGAGGACACAGGAGGGCGGAGGAGAGGCAACGAGAATCTATACGAAGAGGGGGGGGGGCGGGGTATTTCGTGCGAGGACAATTTCTTTACACCTCCAATTTTGCTACAGGGCAGACATGGGAAACTTCGCCGCCACTGGGGATGCACAGAGCAGGAGGTGCCCCGGATTGCGCCAGAAAAATTTTGCGGGGAAAATTTCGACGCCAAACTGAAAAACGAAATGAGGTATGGATGATGTATCATCGGGGAATGTTCTTTTGAAGGAAGGTTCTTCCGGGCGGCTTCACGGTGCAGGTGGTGGGTCATCATCAGAGTGTTTAGACTACCCTCCTGGGACTGGCCTGTCACGAGAGCCGGGCAGTATGTGCGCACCCCCCAGAGACATCCACCGCAACGAAGCGTCACATGTCGTTTCAGACATGGACCAATGACCACAGGATATGCGCATGGAGAGTGTCCTGGGCTCATTGCGAGGTCCCTGTTTTCAAGCCCCCATGCGAGCACACGTGAAGGCAGGTGAGCACCTGAGAAACTGCTTCTTCCGGGGGGTCGGGTGTTGTTGCCATCGAACTCACCGTTGACCGCCGCCGTCTCTTGCGGCGCCACATGCAACACCAAATGCAGCAGCAGCACAGCAGACAGCACAGGACGACCGAGAGGCAAACGCCAACGACCACGAACTGTGGGTCTTGTAGCAGCCGCCCTGCGAAGAGAAAGGGCGCAACGTGGGAGGCACAAAACGGGGGTGGGGGACCACAACGGGAGGGGGGCAAGTGCGGCGTGGTCCAGTGGTCACGGCGATCCATTTGCTGCTGCGTGGGCTGCGGGGAATCATGACCGCACCGCTGCAGCGGCTGCAGGTCGGGCCCCAGGTCGCAGTGCGCCCGGATCCCATCCCGAGGCCGGAGCGATCCGGACACCCGGAAACGAGGATGAGGCCCCGGGGGCAGCAATCACTGGCCCTACCGGATTACGAGCATATCGGCACCGAGTAGCAGTGTAGGCACCGGCCGCTACAAAGTTCAGGCCGCTGCCGCATGCTCCAGGCCCCCAAAGAGCGACAAAAATTCTACTCCTGCCACACGCTGCGGCCATTCGTGCTGGGCAGGGATGTGGTTCGAGCCCAACCGCCCCCTCGCCTCCCTGTGTGACATATAGTCCATCTGTGGTTTCTTTACGGGGCCCTGGACAGTCACCCGTTTACTCTTCACCGCACGATGCAGTGTTGATCTTCTCCTGAAGGTCCGCTAAGCCGCTGTCTTGACCCCACCATTTCTGTTTCTCCATTGGCGGCAGGTTGTGGTGGTCAAGACATTCAGAATCCATACGGCATTAACCTTCGCTCAGCCCCCCGACCGGTGGTGTGCCCCCCCCTTCCCCCTTGGGCAAGCACTGGTATGGTATGGCATGGCATGGCATGGTACGTTATGGTACGGTATGGTGTCACACGATATGGGTGCGGTCCGGTTCGGTGCTACGCGTTGCTGTGGCGTGGTGTGGTGTGGTGTGGTGTGGTGTGGTGTGCTGGTCTAGCCTGGTATACTGGAGGGATGGCGTTGGTCTGCCACTATCGCGCCCCGCGGCGGTGCACGCGCCATTGGCCAGTCCGACCCCCCAATTTGGGGGTGGCACACGTCTCACCCCCGTTCTGTCTTACATTGCCCACGCCGGACCCCATTGCTGGTCTCCTCCCGCCCCCAGACCGGCGTCAAAGCCCCCCCCCCCCCCCTCTGCACAGCCGTGCCAACCCTTCCCCGCCATACCTATGGCAGCTCCGAAAGTTGTTTGACTGGGCGTATCGGGTGTGGGCTCCACAATCACAGTGTCCGCCAGCACCACCACCGTCCCCCTGATCCGGTAGCACATGGAGTACACCCCCGAGCTCAGTCCACTGAACTCGCCCTCTACGGCGCTGGCGCCGCGCGCATTTGCAATGGAGCGCACGGGCTGCCACGTGCCGTTGCACGCGAGCGTGGGCGAGGGCATCCACGCATCCTCCGGCCCCAACTGCGCGCCATCGAAGCGGATCCGGAAGGAGGCGTTCTCTGCCACGACCTCCGGGTCCGTGCGATATGAGGCCGGCCCAACGACCTCGACGTACCCGATGTACCGCGGGACGGAGGACACTGTTGTGCCGGAGCGGACGCAGACGGAGTAATTACCGGGGGCCAGAGGGGCGTAGGGCACGGCCAAGGGCCGGTAGTCCAAGGCGTCGGAGCACTCGGTCGGGGTGATCGCATACACGCCGCCCTGGCCGTTGGCGGTGCCGGCGGGGAACAGCGTCTGACTGCGCCCGGTCGCCACGAGCGTCCAGTTCTGCAGCACAATGTCGGCGTCATCCAGCGCTAGAACGGCGGAGTCAGCGCGCGTCTCGTTCTCCGTCTCGTTCCCCGTGGTCGGGAGGGCAATGGGCACCTGCAAAACAGAGCGGGTCCGGCACAGCGCGTGTATGGCCCAGCGTATGGGGCAGTGGCGGTGGAGCCGTGCACCAGAAAGGGCGGGGGGGGGGGGGATGAGGACTGGCATAGAGACGGGACAGGCACATGGGCAGAGGCAGGGACAGGGAGAGGGACAAGGGTCGGGAGGCAAGAGACAGGAGGAGCCGGGGTGGGGGGGGTTCCCCAGCAGCCTGACCATCAGAGGCATATCTCTGGCGTCAGGCGTGCAAAGGGCCGGCGGGTTGCAGAGGGCTTCCGTCTGCGAGGGTTGTGCAGTGTTGTGAATGTGTGCAGAGGGAGGCAGCGAGTTGCCCAGGGGTGTGGCCGGTTGAGGATCCCGTGCGTTTGTTGAACGGTGTAGAACGTTGTTCAGGTGTTGTGGAGGGCAGACTGTTGCTGTGCGGAATCTGATGGTTGTTGATTGCTGTGGATTACAAAAATGACCATCAGACTGAGACTGTCGCATGGGGCTACAGTACAGCACTGGACGTGGGATGGATCTGGGCATGGTGGTGTGCAACCCCCTGAAACCGTTCAACGACCCTCTTGCCAAGTGAAATGGCTTTCTTCGGCTGCGCTAGGATCAGGTCCAGGGAAGGGGTGGCGGGGGCTCTAAGATGGGTCAAAAATAAGAAG
Source organism: Eutreptiella sp. 'Long Island Sound 2002' (assembly GCA_964036045.1). Classification (NCBI taxonomy): domain Eukaryota; phylum Euglenozoa; class Euglenophyceae; order Eutreptiales; family Eutreptiaceae; genus Eutreptiella; species Eutreptiella sp. 'Long Island Sound 2002'. The sequence continues at coordinate 1,755,781 of OZ038398.1, forward strand.
TTAGGATGGGCGTACGTGTCGTTCCACCCCAGCGGCTCACCAAAGGCGGAATGTCCGACACTGAGGCCGTTGTGCGATCCCCAAAGCGACAAAGCACAAGAGAAGGCTGTGCATGGGGCCAGACGCTGCAAAATGTAATGGGCACGGAGGCAGAAGTGTTCTTCTCCATCTCTTGTATCAGTGTATCACTTTTCAGGGCACAGAAGAAACGAAAATTCGGCTGCAACCTTTTTGCCTCCCCCTCCGCACCTGCATCAGACCACCCCCACGCAAAGAATCTGAGATAGGGGGGACCCCCCCCTCCCTTAAGAAAGTTGGGAGCTGCCCCAGGGGTCCCATTGACGGACAGCCCCGTTGCAATGTGACGCGAGAGCAGGGCTTCCCAACCCTTTGACTCAGTGCTTTTCAATGCCCCGGCAACTCGCGGGGGTCGTCCTTCAGGATTTCCTGCCTCACTGCACATTGCCTTTGTTCAGGGGCCGTACTGTCCGACACACGCGCGATTTTGTTGCACCGGCCAAACCCAAAATATGCGGTCCACCGAAGTCCTGCTTATGGACCGCGCGGGGCACTGGACAAGGGGCATGACGAGGGAGGAGGGGCAGAGGGCTCTGCGAAGCCCTGCAGAACTCACCTGTTCCCATGCATCTGCAAAGTAGCACAGCTGGAACGTGCCGCTGGGCAACACCAAAGGCAGTCTGATTGTGTTGTTGTCCACAACCATTTCCGGTGTCACTTTCAGAGGCTCGGCAGTTGCCTGTGAACATCCAGAGGCTGCAGTACGCCTGGCAAGCAAAGCGCGCCTGGACGGCAGGTTTGGAGCCGGGATGGTGTTGGGAGATGGGGAGTCGATGCCGGGGCTCGGGGAGTCGATGCCAGGGCTTAGGGATTGGGCGTTGGGACTTGGGGATTGGGCGTTGGGACCTGGGGATTGGGCGTCCGGGCTTTGGGCAGGCGATTCAATGTCCAAAATCGGCGAAGGGGATTGTGCACCGGAGTTTTGTGTGGGGGATTGGGTGCCCGCTTTTGGGGAAGGGGATTGAGCCGTGGCAGGGGATTGGGCCGTGGCAGGGGATTGGGCCGTGGCAGGGGATTGAGCCGTGGCAGGGGATTGGGCCGTGTCAGGGGATTGGGCCGTGGCAGGGGATTGGGCCGTGGCAGGGGATGGGGCCGTGGCAGGGGATTGGGCCGTGGCAGGGGATTGGGCCGTGGCAGGGGATGGGGCCGTGTCAGGGGATGGGGCCGTGGCAGGGGATTGGGCCGTGGCAGGGGATTGGGCCGTGGCAGGGGATTGGGCCGTGGCAGGGGATTGGGCCGTGGCAGGGGATGAGGCTGCGCCACTTGAAGAGGTCCCTCCACTGGATGATGAGGAGATCGGCGTGCTGCCTGTGGAGGACCCCCCGGTGGAGGTCTGCGTGCTGCCTGTGGAGGAACCAGTGGAGGAGGTCGGTGTGCTCCCTGTGGATGATCCAGTGGAGCTGCCGGCACTTGAAGACGACCCACCATTCGATGTGGAGCCTTGAGAGCTACCAGGAGAGGCAGGCACCACTATGGGCACAATGTTGTAGAGGTTGCCCACCGACAGTCCGTGGCCTGATAATACTGCCAGGAATTCCTGGAACGGTTTGGGTTTGTCAGCAAAAATCATCTGTGCAGCCCCCACCACTTCCAAATTCTTCGCCAACAAGTGCGAGCTGACGTTGGCAGATGCGGTGGGTTTGTGGTTGTAACAAAGGGAGTACAGCCCTGGGCTCAGGGTAACGGTGACTGTGTCTGTCGGCGGAGCGCCTGGTGGGAGCAGTGGTAGCCCAGTGGTGGAGTCGCACGACGAATTCGGAGGGCGGAGGTAATATGTGTCGTGCTGCGTCAGCTCCACACCGGTGATGGTCAACTCAGTACTGGCCAATGTATAGTCGAGGGGACCTGCAGGCATGGAACGTAAATGAATGCTGCAGGCCTTGTGCAGAGCAGGAACCCATTAAACACGAAGACATGCCGCCCAATGCACTGCACAATCCATCAAGTTTTGTACCCCCAGTTTTCTGGTCCAGTGTTTGCCCCGTACATTGCTTCGTCGTGACAAACAGCCAACACTTCTGACATACTGCAGCACACCCTAAGCCCGTAAGCCCTGAAACGACCGGATTGCATTGCCAGAGGATCATAATACCCCACAGGATCATAATACCCACCGCCCTCTCAACCGCGTCATCAATCATTCCACAACGTACTGACCGCACTTACGGGCAAATTTGGGGAATTCTAACGGCGAATTCGCAGTTGCCACAGTTGGTGAACAGGAACTGGAATGTCATTGGAGTCTGGTTTGAGGAGGAGGAGGAGGAGGAGGAGCTGGCTGCAAAGGTGCTGCTTTTCCTTGTCGATGAGTTCGGTAGTTTGACATTGTATCCCATCACGAAACATTGACTTTAGGACTGATGTTGACTTTGACGTTGACACTTTAGTTTTTGTTTCATTTAAATCTACATTGATATTGATATTGAAATGACGTTGACATTGGATGCCGAGGAAAATTTGCCGGTTGGACCAGATCCACTGTTTGGGAATAGGGTTGTGTTGTGGTGTGTCTTCGCACTTTCTGGTGGTGCCTAGGGCACTGCCTGCGATTTTGAATCTGCGTTTACAAACCTGCCCGTGAATATGCAGGGCGCATTGTTTGTTGAAAACCTACGAACTGCTGGCCTTTGCTACCCTCGTGACTCAAGAGAGCGCCAATCGAGTTGCTACTGCTGTCAATCAATTACCAAATGCCATTTGCCAGTCACAAACTCCGTGAGGCAATCACCAACGGCACTCGGTCAACCGTCACAAATTGACGCCGGTTACTCATCACTACTGTCAGGCAATCGTCACCAGCTGTCGCCGGTTTATCAGCATATGACTGCCCAACCGCTGGCAGCTCATAGTCAACCAACGTCATGTAGTCATGGACTGCCGGAAGGGGTAATCTTGGTGATTGGTGATTCGTTGAGGATGGGGGATTCAATGGCAATTGGCGATTTTCCAACAGGAGCCAGCAACTTTCCGACAGTAAACGCACAAAGAAAAAGCACAAGTACATGCAATGAGCAAAAAAAACAAGCACAAGCACAAACAGACATACAAGCAATTGCACAAAGCACTAGTACACAAGCACAAGCACATTCGGCAATAGAAGCACAAAGCACAGCACAAATACCGGAACCAAAAGCAAAACATGGGGAAAGACAACACAACACAGCTGCCCTTGTGGAACCCCTCTGATTCACACAAACACATTGAACGTGACAAACAGGCACAGGGAGGGCGCTGAGTGCAAGGATTCTCGTCAGGTGTGTGTTATGGCGGGCCACAAAAGCAGTGCATGATACGCGCTAGGCGCCTTTCTGTAGTCACACACACACACACACACACAAACACGTTGGAACCGCAAAAACAAGACCAAAAGCACAAGAAACACACACGCACGCAGGCACACACGCAGGCACAATAAACGCCACAGACTGGCAGCGGTCAAGACAGCCTGAGTGCACTGTCTCGTCAGGTGCAACGTCAAAACAAAGGCATGTTCAGATACTGCAGTGGGCACGCGCGTGTATCTCGAAATTCCTGTCCGAAAGCTGGCCGCTGGGGGCCTTCTCCCCACCACCCCACCACCCACTTAGGTTTTGGTTCAGGGCCCACCCATCTACCAGCTACCAGTTCTTGTTGGTATGACATCTTGGCCATTGCCTTTTGGTAAAAGCACCTTGGTGCACGCACACACCCACAGAAGCGTGTGTGT